>JAJJWW010001628.1:0-547514 GCA_023531295.1 Papaver armeniacum | reverse complement strand
CCTTGTGACAAGAATGGATGACCTTCTTATTGTGAGAAATCTCTTCCTTCCGGTCTTTCACAGCATTCCTTAACTCATTCACCATGTTCCGGAGCGCTAAAATCTCTTTCCCCAATTCAAGTTGACGATCGGTCCACGAAGTACAATGAGAGCATGGGTTGTTCAAGAATGAGAATAAACAGATAAAAGGAAAGGAAAGAAAGAAGGGAAAAGATACATACATATATGTATATACACATGCATATATATATATATATATATATATATGCATAGTTACACCTGAAGTTAGTAAAGCTCCCAAAAAATCTCAACATGAGATTCAGTGGACAAGATATGCAGAAAAATCAGTCAGTATGTGATTCTATCAAACAGTAACAGCTGCTTCATCCGGAGAAGTGTTTTTCAAGTAACTAGCACCTTTAGCATATAGAATTTCAGATAACAAAGATGGAGGACAAGATAATGTTCGATGTTTCCATTGCTGCATTCAAGTTTTAGTTCCAAGTGCAGCGCTATGCAAATCATAGCGACAAGGAGACTGGATGCTAGAGGTGTTGACGCCGAGATTGGATGATGGAACTATCTACATAATTGCCCTATGCACAACTGTGTGTTCATCCTCGACATGAGACCGCTTCAGAGAGCCATTACCTTCAAGTCCATGGCCTGAGTTTGTAAACGAATCATCCAACACACCAGTACAGTCTTGTCTTTTCGAGCGAGGTGCAGGAGCAGAGTCGGAGGCTTTCCGCTTTTTAGATTGACCTTGCACTGTTTGAGTATTTATGGGCTCTAAATTTGGGGAAACTGGAACACTGGTGGAGGTGGATGATAGATCCGCACCTTTCTGGTTTTCATTAACATCGGGAGCATTCAAAGCAACGTCTCGAGAACAATGAGAATTATTTACATTTACCAGCAAGCACTAATTGATTGATAGGTTCCAGCAAGTTAAAAATCAGTTGCACCAGATAATGAGCTTGTCAAAATTTACACAACAAGCTTCATAAGAGAAAAACATACCAGTTGGGGGTGGGAAACGGTGCAGTTGGGATGGGTGAAGGAATGTCGGCATCGACAGCAAAATCATCCCTGGAGGAGGGAATACCAAGATCAACAGTAGGAACCACCGTTGGGGGATCGTCTTCAAGGGGATTCTCTGAATAACCACCGATCGCAGAGTTGTTGGAGCTCTCGCTCTCAATGTTGTTTCGGAGAGGAACAACAAAGACACTAGGAGAGTCAGCAGAGCTGGGGTCGTCATATGTATATTTTACATTTGTGTTAGCATGAACGCTACGACGACGTGAATCCATATGCATCTTGTCGGGCATTGCATCTGGAGTATTTGCAAGGTTTGAATCGGCTGAATCGTTCAAGTTCAGTGTCAGTATCAAAAGATGAAGAACTCGCCTCGGTATCAGAACCTGAAGTGAATGAGCTCATTTCTACAAGTAAAGTACAAATTCACATGAAATCATTATATACAAGCCTACAGGGTATGGACAAGGTTAAATTATGACAAATTACTTGGGTGAAGACAAACGACAAGTGAAATTAAAACAAGTTAGGTTATTAACTTTACAAGAATCAAAGTTCTGGCAGTGGACGAGGTCATTTCTCAGCATGGTTTAATTAGCTTGGGTTTACAAACTAAGTGGATTTTGCAAATTTTCCTTCTCGTGATTTATACATGAAGCTCCAGCGACGGCTACGGGAAATAGTGAGATGTGACTACCTATTCCACCACGTTTTGTCTGTGGATTGTGAAAAGCGCACACTGTTAAGAATGCCATCTTGTCATCCAATGCCTATGTTGCTTTTCCTGATGGTTACCAAGGTAATCAATGGGTTACTGATACCGGTGCTACACATCATCTCACTGCTGATGTGAAAAATTTATCGATACCCCATGAGTATGACGGCACAGAAATGGTGCAAGTTGGTAATGGTAATGCACTCACCATAGCTAATGTTGGTAATGCATCGTTTACGCATAACTCAAGGTCTTTTCATTTAAACAACATCTATCATGTACCACAAATCAAAACTAATCTGTTGTCGGTTAGACAGTTCTGTAACGACAATAATGTGTATTTTGAGTTTCATAAATCTTTTTTTCTTGTGAAGGACAAGCACACGGGGATTCCTCTGCTGCGCGGACTGAATAGGAATGGGTTGTACGTGTTTGAAGGTGTTGATATGTCACATTGTCCAGCAAAACCACAAGCAAACGTAGCATCTTCTTTTCCAGTATGGCACCGGAGACTAGGGCATCCAATGCTACGTACTGTGTCTCAAATTTGTTCTCAAAACTCTCTTTCTATTTCCAATAAAAGATTCGACTACTGTCAATCTTGTCATCTTAGTAAGAGCAAGAAGCTGTCTTTTTCTTTAAGTAGTACTGTTTATGACAAACCTTTGAGTTTGGTTGTGTCAGACATTTGGGTTTCCCTCACACTGTCTAGATCTGGTTATCGCTATTATCTTCTCATAATGGATGTGTTTTCTCATTACACTTGGGTTTTTCCTCTTATACAACGTTCCGATGTCTATCAGACCTTTATTCACTTTCATAAACAAGTAGAAAATCTTACTGAAAACAAAATTAAAATCTTTCAAAGTGACAATGCGTTAGAGTTCAAAAAATTAACAGCCTATCTAAATAGTACTGGTATTCAGCATAGGTTTTCGTGCCCTCATACCTCCCCACAAAATGGTTTAGCGGAACGTCGAATTCGACATGTCACTGAGTCTGGTCTGTCTTTGTTATTTCATGCTCACATGCCGAAGAGTTTTTGGGCTGATGCTTTCACTACAGCATGCTATCTCATCAACAGATTACCCAAATCTGTTACTAATACCAAAACTCCGTTAGAACTTCTATTTGGTCTACAACCAGACTATAAATTTCTTCGTGTTTTTGGATGTTTAGCATATCCGTGTCTTCGCCAGTATAATACCACCAAACTAGAGCCCAGATCGTTGCCCTGTGTCTTCTTAGGGTATAGTTCTGCACACAAGGGATACTTGTGTTTTCATCGTGAGACGAATAGACTTTATATATCTCGTCATGTTCGTTTTGAAGAAGCTGTCTTCCCATTTCAGTCTCGCAAGCACAGGCATCCCTTGCTTTCACAAGGTAATACTCCATCCGATACTGGTGTTTTGTTGTCACCACCTTTCACTCGTACTGCAGTTTCAGAATCTACAGAAGCTTCTTCAGCTACTACTCCTGTGTATACCCAGTCCCCTCAGCAGTCTACACCAGATGGATCTTCGACATAAAATTCAGTGGTTCATCCAGCTGTATAAGATGATGCTGGTTCTGCAAACACTGCTACTTCCAGTGTGTCTGCTGCAACACAGCATAGTGAACCTGCTGCTCCTGAGATCCAGAGAGACACTACAAGGCATTCAATGGTGACACGATCACGGGATGGAATTGTGAAACCCATTAACAAGCTGTGTTTGGCCGCTTCTAAGCATCCTCTTCCTGATGAAGACTACATGGAACCCACCTGCTACAGCATGGCTGCCAAAAATCCTAAGTGGAAGAAGGCAATGGATGTTCAAATAAATGCGCTGATTCGAAATGGAACCTACTCTCTGGTTAAGTATGAGAAAGGTATGAACGTGGTCGGTTGTAAATGGGTTTATCGCGTTAAGCAAAATCCTGATGGTAGTATTAACACTCATAAGGCTAGACTGGTAGCCAAGGGCTACAACCAGCAAGAGGGTCTTGACTATGGTGAGACTTTTAGCCCAGTTATAAAACCCTGCACTATTCGTCTGGTATTGTCCATTGCGGTTATGAATCACTGGAACATCAAGCAGCTCGATGTGGAGAATGCATTTCTTCATGGACAGTTAGAAGAGGAAGTCTACATGCGTCAGCCTGCTGGTTATGTGGATCCCGATTACCCCAACCATGTATGCAAGCTGCATAAGTCGCTTTATGGCCTTAAACAGGCGCCTCGGGCCTGGTTTTCAAAGCTCAGTACATATTTACAGCAACTAGGGTTTAAAGGCTCCATCGCAGATAGCTCTCTATTCATACTGCAGACTCCATCATCTGTTACCTATGTTTTGATATATGTGGATGACATTATTGTCACCGGCTCAGACCCTTCTCAAATACAACAACTAATCTCGGATTTGGGAGCTGTTTTTGCTTTGAAAGATATGGGAGATTTGAGTTTCTTCTTGGGTGTTGAAGTTCTGCGACATGATCACCAACTAGTCTTGACTCAAAGGAAGTATGTCACTGATCTTCTGAAGAGAACTAAACTAGATGGAGTGAAGCCTGTTTGTACACCTCTTGCTCCTAATGCAAAAATCCAAAAGCTTGGATCCCAGAAATTTGAAGATCCTACTTTATACCGCAGTGTTGTGGGTGCACTGCAGTATCTTCATCTAACAAGGCCTGATATCTCGGTTGCGGTGAACAAAGTTTGTCAGTATATGCATGATCCGTATGTTGAACATTGGGAGTTAGTCAAGAGGATTCTGCGCTATCTTAAAAACACAGTGGATTATGGACTGCATCTACGGTCTTCTCCAGATTCCTCTCTTCAAGCTTACTCTGACGCTGATTGGGCTGGGAGTTTGGATGACAGGCGTTCAACGAGTGGTTATTGCGTTTACTTTGGAGGCAACTTGATATCCTGGAGTGCACGCAAACAGAAAACGGTCTCAAAGTCAAGTACAGAAGCTGAGTATCGTGGTGTTGCGATAGAAACCTCTGAGCTGATATGGATTCAGTCTTTGCTGCAGGAGTTAGGAGTATCTCATTCAACTCCTGTGATCTGGTGTGACAATTTGGGAGCTACATATCTCACCGCAAATCCGGTATTTCATGCTAGGACCAAACACATAGAAATAGATTATCACTTCGTTAGAGAAAGGGTTGCGGAGAAGAAACTGCAGGTGAAGTTTATTAGCTCAAGAGATCAACTAGCGGACATTTTTACCAAAGGTTTGGCGGCACCAAAGTTCCAGATTATCCGTAGCAAGTTGCACATTCAACAGCTGAAGTACAACTTGAGGGGAGGTGTTAAGAATGCCATCTCAGCTGCGCAACACTCTCAACTGAAACAACAATAATTCAAAGACCGAGTATTCTCTGAGCTAATGTTAAGCTATTCATACGGCTCTTTAGTTAGCATAATTATAGCATCTGTGAGTTGAATAAGTTGTAACAACCTGTGTAATTCACTTATATAAATATCATCTAATCTCCACGGTTTTATGTGTGGAAGAATTCACCAAAAATACCTCTTTAACTCACACCTTGTGAGATTATGAGGAAAAATCGATAAAAAATCAAGCTAAACACAACCCCACATCTTGGTAATTTGAAGGAACAAGAAAATCATAAACGGCAGAATTGAAGCAAGGCATCATTTTCGACTCTATAAAATTCGAATTTTTGGGATGAACTAATCCAAGGCAAGAGGAACTCAAGTCAAAAAAATTCGGAGATTTGGTACCTTAAAACATCGCTCAATGAAATTCCGGGAGATGGTTTCGTTCTTCTCAGTGGCTAAGATCCTTCGCAACGACGAGAGATCTGATTTCACTGGTGGATGCTTCTTTTTCCTGGGATACAAAGAGGAGAAGATGAAAACTAAGAATTAGGGATTTTTTCTTGTACATAGATCGAGCAGCACATAGGAATATCCGTGGTAGTTAAATGGACCTGCACTGGAAGGGCCCAATAAGCAAGACAGTGTTGCGCATGTAGAAATTGACGTTTAGTCCCAAAGTTACTGGGCTTTAGACAATCTAGTCCTGCCATCTAAAGCCTAGTACGGGGAGGTCCTAATTTACCAAATCTAGAACGAGTTGATCCAAATTTTAACGATTCAGTCCAAATTGTATTTCTTTGTTGACTAAAATAACCCCCACACAAAAACGTATCTTGATTTGTTCGCAAACCAGTTTTTCATTTCATTTCTCCGCCAACGATCTCTCGCAATGATAAATGGGGAGATTCAGAAACTCTATATGAGAAGAATCAATTTTCATTTCATCTATTAGATTTCGGTTAGTATTTGAACTGTGATTACCGGTTGATTTTTATCGATTCTGTATGTTTGATTTGTGATTAGAAATGATCTTTTTCTCATGTCTCTCTACTTCTCGTCTCTAGCGATTTGTTGAGGAAGAATTTTAGTTAGAAAAACTAGTTATTTTTGTAAGAAAATTTCAGATCTAACATTTTTAGAAGAGAGAGAGGCGATTTCAAAAAAGTTTGAGGGCTTCGTTATTCTCCGTGGTTGTTTTTGATCCAAGATAAAGATCATACATGTCAAAAAAAAAATATTTGTTTTGGTGAAGTTGAATGAATAAATTGAAGCTACTATTCACGCCACAAGAGTGATTGAATTTGAAATTTTTAAGTGCTCGCAGTTTGAAATTTCCAAAGTGCTCTTAAAAATGATGTAAAGCAAAATTTAGGAAGTACGTGTTTATTCCCCCATTTTTCTATTGTTGATTTTTGTCGATCATGTTTTGTTTATATCTTTAGGATTTTCATGTGCTCAGTTTATTCTTCTATGATTATTTCATCAATTGTTGCTTGTTTGATTAACGTGCGGTTATAAAATTCATTCAATTTATAGGAGAAGGACTTGAGTTGTTTGGGAAGGAAACTGCAGGAATCAAACAAAAGAGTAGCTAAAAGAAGGTAGTAAATGTTATTTCTAACCTCTTTAAATGTAACTGAGTTGTCCGTAAGTCATCTTACTCGAAAATCAATCACGTATGTTATCATGATTTTGACTGCACAGAAAATATGGTTTAATCATATATAAATAAGCATGTCAACAGGATATATACATGAGGTACATGAGCTGAAGTAGTAAAAACGCTATGACATGATTCATAAAATCCACTTTCTCTTGTTTTGCATACTTAGAGCCTGAATACAACATTTCATCTATCCCCTGCGTGATATATACAAAATACTAAGGTATCTTTGGATAGATGGATTAAAATGAAAGTGTACAACATATTTAGTGACTTCGTCTTCGGTTCATTTTCTCTTTTCTCAATAGTTAAACACTTGCGATTGAGTTCGGAACGCGTCCATATTTATGTATATATTTATATAGATGTGTGTGATAATATACTTATCATTTCTAAGATGGAAGAAAACCAAGGAGTACAAAACTAGCCTTGGGAGTCAGAAAGCGAGTCACACATGTTCCCTTATAAAGTGCTTCTTTTCACATCCTTGGAATCTTGGATTTTCATTGGCTTGATGGATCCTTGACCTTAGCGGCACATTTTAAACCAGATTTTTCTTCTCAACAGTCAAGCACGTAATTATGTTGTATCCCATGCCTAGAACTTCATGGATTGAGGTACCAATCTTATTCTTTTGCATTAGAAGCGTTCCTTATCATCTGTGTCATTTCTATATATATATATCTTAAAGTTCTATGTATATATCTTCAGTAACGTTAAAGTGAGTTTCTATGTCAATTACTGGTGCTATATTTTATCTGCGTAATTGAAAGGAACAATAAGAAATGGATTTTATCTACTGATGATAGTTGGGCATATTAATGAAGTATGTAGTGCGCCTTCCATTCTTAAAGATGGTTCTTTAAGCATGTAAGTATCTTGTAGACATTGTGGGTTTTTAAATTTGTGTGCGAAGTAGCTAATTATGGAGATTCCTGGTAGAATTTTTGCTTCCATTATTTTGTGGATAATCAAATGGTTGTTGGTGAGATTAACCTAGGTGCACATAGTTATACATATGTTGATTCTTAATGTGTACATATTTGTACACATGTTGATTACTTAGGTGTACATAGTTGTACACTTGTTGATTTCAATGTTTTTCAACGTGCACATAGTTGTACACTTTTTTAGTGCTAATGTGCGCTCATGGTTCTATGCTATATATTGATAACATAATACTTGTACTATGGAGTCCAAGTTTCTGTATTTCATTTCCTTGACAATGATAACAAAAGTACTATTAAGTATTAACTAATCGCATTTGTCTACATTGATAAGGTTGATGACAAGTACTACCGGACTCGACTTGAAAATAAAGATAACAAGGTTCGTGGTTCGATATGCACTAAACCACCTGTTGGCTTTTGTAAAGCCATACCAAGTGATGAGTTCCACGTTCGCAGGCTTGTTAAGAAGGATCTTTCTTCCCATGTTAAGCCCACGACTCCCATGGTAAGTATGCCATTTCGTAGTGGTACACATGATCCTTAATATACATATAATTATACATATGTTGATTGGTAATGCGCACATAATGGTACACATGTTCAAACTTGCAGGTGTGATCATAGTTGTACACATGTATTGGGTGTACAAAGTTGTACACATGTTAATATTTAAAGTTCACATAGGTGTACACATATTGATTATTAATGTGTAAATAGTTGTACACTTATTGAGTCTTAATGATCATGTGTACAACTTTGTACACATCTACAAAAACCTATAATAGGTGTATAACTATGTACACATCTGCAAAAATCAACACCTATAATAGGTGTATAACTATGTACACATCTACAAAAACCTAGAAAATCAACACCTATAATAGGTGTATAACTATGTACACATCTACAAAAACCTAGAAAATCCAACATTCATATCCATAAAACATGCAATGTATCAAAGAGACATGACAATGGTGTACAACTATGTACACATCTACCAAAACCTAGCAAATATAACATTTATGCTTACAAAAAACGTGCAATATATTCGGGAGACGGACAATGGTGGATAGTTGAGCTCTAGTATGTATGAGAGATTTCATTTTAAGATATTAACTTCATTTCTATATACAATTCACAGGGAACAGATTGAGAATTGACAGGATGAGATTGGGGAACAAGGTCATTGGATACAATGAACGGAGAAGCAAATACTAGTAAGTTCTTTAACATATGAGTTACTAGATCCTTACAGATTTGAGTAGAATACGACTTTCATCTCTCTAGATATTGAATTGGTAATGTGTACATAGTTGTACACATGTTGATTCTAAATGTGTACATGATTGTACACATGTTGTCTTTAATGTGCATATTTGTACACCTATAAATCGTTAATGTGCACATAGTTCTACACATGTTGATCATTAATGTGCACATAGTGGTACACCTGTTAGTTGACGTGTACAGATTTGTACACCTATAAATCGTTAATGTGCACATAGTTCTACACATCTTGATGGTTAGGTGTGCATAGTAGGACTTGTAGGACTTTTAGGTGTGCATAGTAGTCCAAATGTTGATTATTTAGGTGTAAATAGTTGTACACTTGTAGGACTATATTTATGTATACAAACCAAAAATTAGGCAAAGCACTAATTGTACAGGTGTTGGATTTTCTATAAATGTGTACAAAGTTGTACACTATTGTGTTATCTCGCAATATGTACATTTTTGTGGTATAAATGTTGGATTTTTATAACACAAAACACCAAAAGTTACTTGCATCTCTTTCTTATACCATCAAAAGTTGTCCTCTCATTAGAAATTTAGATCCTTGTAACATTTCTCGAGGCAAAGATAATGTACATTCTAGGATATATGTTGCGGCTTCGGTGCCATTTTCGAACAGTTTTATTAAAATAATCTCTGCAGACAGAGATGAATAGATTTAAGCTCATACTTGTAAGTTAGTATAATCATTTTTATGAGTTTTAGCCTTGTAAGAACCGGATGGTTTATCAATGTGTTACCCAGTATTCATGCTATCAGTGATTACTCAATTATATAGGCCTAGGTGAAAAATAAGTTAGAAACTGGTGCTACATCGGTATTTTAGCTTATGAGTCACCAATATATGGCATTCTAGCTCCCACTGTATAATTATTTTATTTTTTATTAGATTCCTTGTCGCTTAAAAACTTCATGAAACAATAGTTTGATCTCTCGTGCTGACCACTTTTTCCTCTTAGTCATTGTATGTATAGATGAACAGATAAATACATCATTTCCATGTCTTGCATATCAACAAGATGCTTTCATGTGCGGAGCCGACGTGCTTCAAACTGGTATGAGAAGAGCGTTCGGTAAACCCTTTGGAATGGATCACCTAGCTAACTTGTTATCGTATTAGATTCAAATGCAGGTTACTTTTGCTATGTTGGTGTACAAACTGGTGCACCTTGTTTTGTTTTTTGATTTTTTCGATTTTTGTAGACATGTACATGTTTGTATGCCAATGTAAACTAAGATTTTTTAAAAATGAGAATTATATAGTCATATGGGTACTCTTTTTGTAGCTCTCAAAAAGAGCTTTCCGAATATATAAAGTTTGTAAATTTTGGACAAACGGTTCGAAAGATATATTGTTTTTAATTATTTTTTATATTATTTAAAATTGTTGACATCATTGTGAGTCACTTTGGACTAAACAGTAAATATTTGGACTAAATTGTAAATCAGGGAGGTTATTTGTGTACTTTCAATGAAAAAGGACTAAGTTGTACCTAGTTGAATGGGTTAGGACTAACTAGTATATTTGGATGGGGTTTTGGACTAAACCGTATTTTTCCCATTGCGCATCCGTACATAAGAGACGCGGCACCAGTGTCTATACCACTGCCAAAGCGGCGTTGAGTTCCCGTAAGTATCTGTTATCCACCATACTCCGAGCCAGATATTGATGTTATTAACGGGGCGAATGGTTTATAGTATTACGCAACCAATGGGGGCGGCCAGAGGCTTTAAATTAATTTCTTAACCTCGCAACATGTTGGAGGTTAAGAGGGGGCGATGTTTGTACCATAATATTTGGGTACCAATACGGACTAACTACATCTCTATTAGCGGAAAATATTTATCGTCCCAAGCCTAGCAAACCAAGATATAACGATCCAGGTTCACGATCCATTTCTGGTGGCCCATTTCCAAATGGCCTGTTTCCACCGGCCTTTTCCCAAACCCTAGAAGAAAATTCTAGATGATGGACAAGTCTATGTGACTATATAAAGACAGGGGTGTAAACCCTAAAGGGGGGACGGATGATATGTTTTCACAATCAGAGAAAACCATTATAATTCTTATTAATAAAATATCTCTCTCTAAGGGGATTCATCCGTGGATGTAGGCATCATCGCCGAACCACGTTAAATTCGTGTCTCTTTTGCTATTTTTAATTTGCTTTCTACCCTAATATCGCATAATCATCATCAAATCACGTGTTTAGTGCCTAAAAGTAATTTTGGGTACAAACAATATATTCCCATTAATTGCATATGCTGGCTTCAGGACTTGTGCAGAGGAGGCTTTGCTGATGTTAAAACATCCTACTTTTATGGGGACGCAGTCCTTCAAAGAAACAGGTATCTTTATGTCCCTACTTATTAAATATTTCTCTATTTAAGTGCTGTATCCATGGCTAAGAAACCATTCTGCCCAAATTTAGGATCAATCCGGTGGTATTGTTCAGCAACATGCTGATCCAAACCAGTGACCTTCTGCAGCTGACAATGGAGGTTATGGAGATATGTTTCAGTTGTGACAGTGTGGTTGAGCCGAGAAGAAGATGATTGGAACTGCAGGTTAAGGTGTTGATGCAGATCAGTGTTGTTGGCGGAAGAGTTTGAGCGTCGCCTGAAAAGCTACTATGCAATGGTAAGGCTCTAATATTATTTATTCTGAAATTCACTACCTTCTGAAATTCGTCGACGACAACTTAGCAATTAACTTATATTCTTCCTTTTCATCTATTCTTGTATCTAATTTTGGTTGTTTCTCGATCAGTTTCTAAGGGTTCGCAGATACATGGGCACAATAACCGGTATAAGTGATTTGGATCCAGTGAGATGGAAGAATTCACAGTGGCGCAATCTTCAGGTTGGCTTTCTATTTTCTACCTATACTATGAAGAAGACTTGTATTCCATTACGGATCAAGGAACTTTGCTGGATACTTTTTTTCAAGCATTAAGTGTGTATTTGCAATTGAATAGGTTGGGTGGGATGAATCTGCTGATGGGGAGCGGCCAAGTCGGGTTTTCATTTGGGACATTGAATCTTCTGCAACTCCTTTCTACATATGCTCACCCCCATTTTTCAGACCAAAATTTTCTAACCATCCTGGTAGCTTATTTATTTTCTTTGGATGATCATGCTCATTTTGAGCTTATGTTGCATCTTAGAACTTTTTAGAGTTCATTTTGTAGAAGTAAGAAGTTAAAAGATGATGTAGTCGGAGTAGAACCAGAAGAAGCTCGTAAGTCCACGTACTTTACTTTTTCCTTTGTTTTGTATAGAGACTTCAACTGCAGTTTTTTTTTTTTTTTTTTTTTTTGATGGAGCGTCAGTTTTACCAAATTATACCATGTCCAACTCCTGGTGACTGATAGTTTGATATGTATTTTGGTAATCAATGCTCCATTTAACTAAGCATATTATGGTTGCTTCATGTGTAGACATTCAACACTGAGCCAATTCTCCCTCCCTATACCGCTCGACCAGATCATTTTGAACGAGCATTAAAGACTAGATACTCTGGGGTATGACAAAAATCAAGGGTAAAGAACTTGACTTGTTCATTATAATTTTCCGGACAACAATGGCTCACTCTATGATATAACGAAGCTCGTGTTTAATTCAAACGCCCTTTTTGATTGGTTGTACAAATGTTTAATGGACCTTTTATACTTTACAGGGGACGTAAAACGTGTTTGTGAAGAGCACGCAGTACCTGGCCAATTGCATTGATCGCCTGGATCACTCCAGCATTGCACAATATTCGTATGGTATGATGGTCTTGGACAACAACTTCTGCTGCTCATAGCAACTGGTGTTTGGGAAGTATATCTGCAAGTTTTGAGTAAGTTTCTATGTAGTGTTTGAGAATGAACTGAACATGGGATCTTTCTACGTATTCCCTTAGAATTTGATACTTAACAAAAAAAATTAAATTGGTACTTAGAAGAATTTATGTTCTTTTTGATATGAATAGATTGAATGTTGATTTGAATTGAATTAATGTTGATATGATTGAATTGGATGATGGATGGAATGATAAGTGTATACAGGTAAGTTTGGGAATCCGGCATATTTCCAGTAGAAAAATGAACTGCCAGTCATATTGACCAGGTCAATGTTGACTGGTAGTAATTTTTTTTTGCAGTTACAAAAAAATTCGTAACGTCTAGAATATGTTACGACCCTGTTGTTACAAAAATTTCGTAACGGCTCTCAGCTGTTACCACGTGCCAATTGGTAACGGCTCATCTCTGTTACTAACGTCGTTACAACCAAAATTCGTAACGGTCCCATTCCCGTTACGAAAAAAATGTAACACCCCTTTTTGTAACAGGCAAGAGCCGTTACAACCCGTTTTAGTAACGGCTCGGTTCTGTTTCCAATCCGGGAATTTGGTGTAGTGAAAATTAATATCTCATCATTTGACGAGGAGGAGATTATAATGTCCGCGGGAGCTGGTACCAGTAAAATTTGAATTTTTCAAAGTGTGTATACACCATAGAATTTTGTTGGGTCATAATAAACTAAGGATTGTCGAATATTCATTTACAGTAGCTACTGAAATAAATGATGGTGGTTGTAGACCCCTCTGCAGAGTAATGTCGACATACATGATTGGTTGGCATATAATCCAAATTAGGTTGGATTGATTTCTCGATTGACGCAATTTTTGATCCAAGACTTAACACCTTAAAATTGCCAAGCCGGTTATTTACAGGCTGGTGTTGTCATAATGCGTTCTACGAGAAATATTATCGTTTTACAACGATTTAAGGGTTTTAGTTTTTACTCAAACCCTAGGATTGATTCAATAACATTCGGTTCTCCCTGAACAATGCATTTGGCATGTTTCAAGGGTTTTAGTTTCAAAATGTTGATATTTGTGATCTTTTTCCTTTGTCCAAGTGTTTTCCCATTGGGTTTTACTGGCGGGGTTTTAGTGAGCCAATTTAATTCAACATGGTGGTCATCCAAGGGGGAGTTGTATAATTTCTGTTATTTGGTGGATTCTCATCATTAACTAGGTCATTTTGTTAGGCCAAATCAACATAACAAGACCTTGGTAATTTGGATGTCATTCTGATCCACATAAGGTATGACCACAAATTCAGTTTTGTTCACTTATGATAATTTATATACATCTTGGCTCTATGTTGAAGAAACTACATCAACAACTTCTGCAAATCATCTCGGGAAGCTAGCAATCCATGACACAGGTTCTCAATGTGTTGAAGAAGAATATAGACTCCGCAAAAGTATTATCAAAGGCATTACTGCTTGTGCAACACAAATGAAGACTTCATCAACTATCCGACATCTTCATGAAAGCACAGTCCTCTTCTGCATTCAAGAAATTCGTTCTTCAAAATTGGAAAGTCTCGACTCAAATATTTGCAAGCCAAGATTTGACTGAAGTATTTATCGCATTGTACTCTTTTTCCTTCGTCAAGGTTTTGTCCTACTGGGTTTTCCTTGTCAAAGTTTTAATGAGGCAACATTTGCGTGTCCACCACTGTTTCGAGTCTTTACATGCTTATGCAATTTCAGGTTTTTCTCTTTTGAGTTTTCCTGGTATATATGTAATGACTTAGCCACAGTGGTCATCAGGAGGAGTGTTATAAACCAAGTTTATTTACTAAGATGCCCTTCATGTCTAAGTTTAGGGTTTACATATCTTGGACACCAAGTCTTCTCTATATAAATAGAGGCTTAAACATTGTATTCTACACACCTAATAATAAGAAGTCTCTGCTTTTTGCTCTCTATTTTCTGTCTCTGTCCCTATTTATTATTTATAAAAAATAAAAATTATTACATTTTTAAGTTTTTATCCTCACCAGTCAGCTGGATTTACTGTTCCTGAATTAAGAGGTACTTTGGCATCTATTTGGTACCTTTTTTAAACGTTGCTTGGAGTCGAAATTACTCCCATTACCCGTATCGTTGTTTGGTTTTTGAACAGGATTACTTAAGAAACTATCTTGAAAAACATATTCTCACAAATAACAAACCGAGAAACAAAGACAAACAAGATGAACCAGTGAATCTTTGTTTTTTCTTTCTTTTAGACTATTGTTGGGGTAAGCGTTATATATTCTTCTACATACTCAAAACCTTCCCATTTTTTCCTTCATCCCCCCTCCTTACAACAATATCGGTCCTCAAATGCTTTCACACAATAAAAGCAGCTTTGAACACGAACATACATACTTTACACGACCACCAACAAAATTTAGAAACAGATTTTAAACACCACTACCACCACGTCACCTGCCTTGTGCTGCTTACAACCACAGATTGACCAACAAACCCAGCAATTTTACCTGATCCCCGTTAGGAAATTGAAAAGTAAAACAAAATACAAAGAAGAAAAAAAGGTAAAATGAGAAGAAAGGAACACATATTACAAGATTTGTAGTTGGCACAGACAGCCACTGTTGCACGACCATAACCAATGCCATCATTCATTCACAGCCTACCTTAAATGCAGACCTTTTTCTTTCTTTCTTCTATAATACACAAAACCCCTGGGATTCAGAGGCCGTCATCACATCTACATCTAGCAAATTGGAGTAAATCAGAAATCCCAAAAATGCCCAGAGAAGCTAAAGGTAAAAACCATCCACTGGTCTTTTTTTGTTTTTTCATTCTGGTAGCCTCGGCATTAACGTAAAACCAATCACTATGCAAATTTTGCGAGCTGTACCCACGGCTATATGTTCTATTTGCCCCAATCTTCTCTTCTTCATTCCTTCACCTTATCATCCCCAGCTCGAACTTCTTCACAGTCAGAACCAGTCAATTTAATCGACTTCAGACTAGCTGTCACATCAAGGACTTCCTCTGGTTTCTGTAGATGAAATAGATCAAACTCGACTAAATTAGAATAATTACAATCCTGCTCAGGGACATTTGATCAGGATGTTAAAAAACAGACCCGCACAAGTAATCTAATGCATGTCCATTAATTTGAAGTGGACACATTAATTGTCTGTGACAGGGAGGGATCTGATCACACCCTATTGATGAAACAACAAACCATTAACAGAGAGAGAAACCCGTACTTTATACCTCTGATAATGAAATCCAAAACCTAACCATAACGGGTGAATATACGAAAAACATCTTAAAATCCATGTGGCGTGAATTAGGCTAACAGTTACAAAAGCAAAACATTAGTTCAACACTTCTTAGGTGTTGCAACGAAAATAGAGAGACCCTAATTTTTGTGCCATTGAGAACTTATCATAAGGTTAAGAAATAATTGAAAGCAGAAGTGAAAGCAGAACCATTTAGGTCAAGTATTCTTGCAACTGGCCAGAAATCATAAATTCAGTTGGTCATTTGGGATTCTACAGAGAGTAAGAAAACCCACTTTGGTGCAACCTCATTCTTTGATTCAATCCTAGAAGGCATGCGAATGATGCATTTAACCAACACAATGAACATAATACAAAAATATTTGAACGAGATCCAGACCTGTAGAAGACCCTGATATGGTGTAGAGGGTCTTATCCTTTTCTCTTGCATTGCCTTCTGTCGACTCTCATAGAAAGTAAAGTCATCCAATATGGATGTTTTTGATGTATAGCTTTTGAATATATTCAACATTTCAGTACCTTGAGGAAACCTCACCTAGCAGAAAGGAAGGAAAAAAACAGCTTTAACTACTGATAAAGTCTTGCAATTGGTCGGTGATGATTTGAATTAATTAACAAAATATCTATGATAGGGAACTAGTTGCACATACTTCCTGTGTATCCCTGCTGTTTGTTACAGGTTTGTTATCATTATTCTCAAGAATTATATGCCTAAAATGAGGATTTGGAACATCTTTAATAATGTGCCACTTGACGGGAAAAAAGCCATTCCACTTGTCTTGCTGCCAGAAATCCATATTTTTGTTAAAATCTACCGGACCAACCATCTCAGCTACTCCACAGAACTGTCCGCTAGCATTAACCTACACAGAGAGAACAGGAACATAACTAATCAAAAACAATTACAGGAGGATTTTGTTTTCCTGCCCATGAACAAGATTAAAATAAAATAATAAAATAAAATAATCGGGGAATTTAGAAGAAAAAAATTCATGCTGCATTGCTGCTTTTGAAACAAAATACGGATATCAGGGCATACCGAAAAGAAAAGAAACACCGGACAATTGCTCTTCTTCGCGCCCATTCTCTCTTGTGCATCCTGGTATGCACTATCAAGCCTTTTGTTTCCATTGGGAGTACTAGCCCAAACGTTATATTTGATACTCTTGTGTATATCATCCTCACTATAAGATTTTATGACAAAGAACAATGCGTCATCATATTTAGTTGAGAATTCGGAGAGGTTAAAGTCCTCCCTCCTAATAACAGATGTAGAGCTCTCATCTTTGTCAGCAACTTCGGAAACCAAAGATCCTGTTGAGTCAACTCCAGATGGCAAAACAACTTTAGTGTTGGTCGTTCGAGGACCGCGATTCTGTTCGTTATGCAACTCAAATTCAACAACTCCATTGGCCTTAACCTTGGTTTTGTACTTGTCAGCACCACCCCATCCTTTTGCAATTGCTTTATAAGTAACAGGACTGCTGGGATAAAGCAAACCACCTTTCCCTTGATTAGACGAGGGAAACTTTGTCAAAGGGAAATAACCCTTGGCAAGAACACCAGCTGACTGAAAATCAGCACCATGGTGTGATACCTGAATTTTGAAACACCACATCAATAACCTAGAACATCATCGTTGACAACATCATAGGATGCTGAAGGAAATTATGATATATATATATAGCAATACAACAATACTTTTACCTTATTCACTGGTTTTCCTTCGTTAAGAAACCCTGGCCCTGTTGAGACATCTAGTGCCGCCAAAGATCCTTTGGCTCCTGTATTACTATATTTTGCAGCTGTCGTTGATTTTATAGGGGCAAGGGTATGATTTGGGGCAGAGAAAGTTTGCTTAGTTCCAGAAGTTGTTGTAACCCCACTATAGCCATTTCCGTGAACTGCTTCAGTAGCCATTAGAGATGGATCCCAAACATATGATGGAAGCATCTCTGATCCATAAGCAAGTGGAGACGGAAAATATCCAGGGGAAGCAATAGGCTGAGTGGACATAGGGCTCAGGACAAATTGCTGTTGACCCAAATACTGTCCATCAATGCCATACGTTGCTCCGGGTAAGTATGAGCTGTAAGGAACATACCCGGGTTGATATCCTTGCATATAGTACATAAGAGATCCATTATCTGCTTGCATGGCCTGTAAAGTAGAATACAGGAGCAGATTCATTAGTCATAGAAGTTGACAATAGTTCTATACAAATTTGCGAACTAAGAATGCCACATAAAAAAGTGTGGTAATCAAAAAGGAAATTCAAAACAAAAACACAATAGATGAATATAATTAAAGAAAAATGATACAAGTCAAAGGATAACTAAGCAGTATCCTGAGTTGTAAAAGTCGTAAGGCGGGTGTGTCAGGCGGCTGAGTAGCGCCTAGCGCCTGGAGAGACTAGTCGTCAACTAGTCGGGGATTAGTCGGGAAAAAAATTAATGCATACGTAAGGGCTAAATAAACCATGTACTACATAGATATATCATTCAATAATCCTTAAGATTTGCTACTTAAACTCAATACTTTTGTTACTCACTGCTCTTAAGTTTCTAAATACCTAAAACAACAACACAACACAACAACAAAGCAGTCTTAAGTTACGAATTAAAAACTGAAACTTAAACAGTCCAACAGTCCTATTAGATTTAGAGTTGATATCTTCTTCTCGCTCATTGCCATAGTCCACTGTCTCTTCAGCATCACCAACAATTATCCCATCTAACTCAACATCAGCAGCGTCTTCTCTTGTGTTGGTAGCAGCCGTTTTTCTAAAGAAGAGATGAAGAACAAAGATGAAGAAGGGGAGAAGAAGAAGTGCAGCTGAAATTGGAGAAAGAGAAGGACAGGGAAAGATAAGACAAGGAAACCCTAGGGTTAACTTGGGCTAATTTCTTAGTGGGCTGAAAGGCGGTGCCAGGAACAAACTGATTTATCAAAAAATCGGTAAAAACCGGCGCCTAGGCGGAGAAACGCCTAATTCAAAAAATTGGTAAAAAATTTATGTTAGTGAATCATGATTCGAATCTATGATAAATTGAAAAAAAAAACTATCAAAAGCAATCGGCCTAACATGTACTAAATGATTATGAAATCACATCTCTTCAAAGTATTATAAATATGACCTTATCAGGCACATGAATACACAAGCTAGTTCATCCATCAACACATAATGCTGAAATAAACAAAGCACACTGACACAAAAATCAGAATCAAAACATTGACATATGATCTCAAACAATATCGAAAGAAGAACCTCGTGATAAAGTTATGTCAATATTCTGATTAATGTTTGAGTAATAACAAACAAAAGAATTGACATTAAATTAACATTACGTAAGAAACTTACTGGATATGGAATCTCCAGGCCATCACTGCTAAGGTAGTATCCCTGATCTTCCAATTCTCCAACTGACCCATCATAACCTGAAGCCACAGTTCATTCACATAAAAAAAAAAAACTGAGAAACCTGACTATTACCAGGGAATGATACATACAGGAAACACGGCCAAATTTTAATCATGACAAACCTGGATAACAATACCCATAATAGCTGTTTGCAGGATAATAAAAGCCCTGTTCAGCCACCAAAGACTCATGATCAACATCGCCTTCCTTCAGACTACTAGTTGCATCTCCAGAGGATGAGATGCATGATCGTGCATCAGATGAACTTCTATCCTTGGGTGGAGCCTGAAATGAAATTAAAAGTAATTAGTTAAACTGCAGGTGAAAAGACGAATGCAATCACGAAGGATCAATTAATATGACTCCAAGGTTACACATTTTGTGTAGCTCAACTTCTTCGAGCATACATGGATACGGTCCATGATCAGAACATCTACAGCCCCCATGGGTAACTATTGGAGGATGACTAACAAAAGCGTGATAGTGTCCTCAACTTCTGTCCCAAGTAATTTCACATTAACTTGAATTGATTGACTTTTGCTGTCAAATATCAACCAAATGTGTATAGAGATTATAGAACACTATCATTTTCAGGGTAACGACCTATAAGACATGGTGAAGATTATCCTCCTTGATAAAAATCTTCCCTAAACTATCAATCATCTCCATGCGTGCCCCTACAAAGCAACTATACAATTTGCGTAATCGTCTGAGTCTGTGTCAAACTGATCACACAACAATCAAGGTGACTTACTCGTTTAGGACCACCAAGTTTAGAAGAAGTATCGACTTTGAGATTCTTTGCTTCTTCTATAGCTGGAAAGACAACATAAGTCAAGGCTTCCAATCCATGCATCAAAATCGAGTGACCTACCAATTTACTACCATATCATCAATTAATTAATTAGAAAACATTTCAATCCGATGCATCAAAAATCACATAGATTATCATCAGGATAAGATAAGGTTGGATCCACCCACGAAACCTCAGAACCAAAAAGGAGTTCAAACAAAAAAGAGAGATAAACCGCCATCAAATTAATCGATCAAGAAGGTATCTGTTGGACTTACCAAAAAAAAAAAGATCAAGAAGGTATCTAACCTTTGAAGAAAATCAAACAAATATGAAATCAAAACTTCCAATAATTAATCACATCCTTGTTTCTACTGCATTAGGGATATGGATCTAGAAATTAATCATTCAGATTAATATCTTCTTTTTCAAACTAAAGAAATATTTATATATATGATAATAAAATAAACAACCAAATCAAGAGAAAACAAGAGAAATGAAACAAAATCTTATTGCAATGAATGGGTAAGTCGCCAATCCCTAAAACGGAAAGATCCTAAATCGTAAGAAATGTAGAAAAACTTAACGAAAGCAATTTTGTTCGAATAACAATTAAATTCGATTATTTCGTTGACAAAATAAACAAACTAGATCAACAACAAATTCAGATATAATCTAATAAATCAGAAGATAGAAGGATACGTTTCTCCAATTGTGGTTTAGCAGCCATAAGATCACACCAGAAATCGCCTATAAAGAAACCTTGATGACTTCCTACTTCCTCCAGTATTTTTGAAAAAAATAAACCCTAGAAAAAATAAAAGTATATGAATGATTATGTTACAGATCTGTCGATAAACAGCCTTATGAAATTGCAAAAGCTGTTTTCGAAGATCCAAAAAGAAAATCACTTTCAGAGATCAAAAAAACGAAAATGATTTTGATTTTCTTTTTCTTTTTTCTTTTTTTTTTTGGAATCGGAATAAGAAAAAAGAAGAAGAAATCGGTCAAGAGATGTGAGAGCGAGGATAAAAAACACGAAGAGAGAAAGAGATGAGTGGTGATGATGTTAACGATGGTGATGATGACGATGAAATTGATGGATGGAGGGAAAGGGAATGGAATGGAAACAAAGTATACACGTAGTAAAACAAACAAAACAATTTAAAGTCAAGAAAAGGGACGGCCATTATTCTTCCACGTCGTTTGACGATGACTCAGGAATATGGTCTCTCTCCATCTCCTTAAAACTTCTCCAATGGTATATGTGGATGTTTCCTATGTGGCATAACTCTTAAGACATCCACTAGACATAAAATCCTACTAAATATTAGGAGAAAATAAAAATAATTGGTTAAAATTAATTCCATTTTTATTTTTTATGATTTTTATTAATAAAAGTGTGACTAGGATGGAAAGACATCCTCTAAGTCGAATGTCTAAAACTAGAGGTTCACTTAGAGGATGTCTAACTTTTTTTTGCCACATCATCCTCATATCAATAGGTTGAAGATGATTTTTTATAAAAATGGTTGTGTATCCTATGTGGATGAAGATTTTTTCCTTCACACACATTCCATTGGAGAAGCTCTTATCTACCGAGTCTCACAAAAACATGACTCGGTTGGATCGAAGATACATTTACCTTTTTATTTTTATTTTTTGGTACACAGATTTACCATTTTGGGTCGTGCTATCCCACACGATAGTGCATAACATCTTCCTAAGCTAGCGGTTTTTACTGTCCGATTAGAGTTTTCACGACCAAAATTACGGATGTAGTTATCCTTCATTTTTTTGCGGAAAAGTTAATGGATACAAGTTGTAATTAAAAGCTGGGGTATTTTTATGCTGCCTCCTACAAAATAGATGACAACGATCAACATTTACTTACGATTATGATTAAACTTTCGAGACCACTTTTGGATTGGAAAAAGATGAGTGACGTTTTATTTCGCAAATTCTCTCTTTTTCTATCTCATACTCTTTGAAGTTAAGGAAAAAAAAACTACGATTGTTTTGTTTGCATGGAAAGTAGTCGTGATGATATGTTAAGTTTTGTTTGCATGGAAAGTAGTCGTGATGATATGTTAAAATTGATCATAAACGTTGTTTTAAGTATTTCACTATAATCTATTAATAGGTGGTGGCAATCACTGGAGGAAATATGATCATAAACGTTGTTTTAAGTATTTCACTATAAACGTTGTTAAGTTTTGTCCGCATCGAGAGATAATATTATGGAAGGTTGATATGTTTTGGTGTCATTGGAGGAAATAAGATCTACATAAGTTGTTTTTTAGTAATCGAATCGATAAGGAAAAAATAAAAAAATCGGAGATAAAATTTAGAAATTATGTACTAATGGAATATTTCATTTTTGGTTCTACCGAAATAAATTTATTGTAATGGTTTGAGATTAAAATTAGAGGTTGTTGTTGTGAGAGACAGGCAGATGGGCGAGCATTGAGAAGACAGGCAGTGAGCGACGATTGAGAAGTTGCGCGAGTTTAGGAAACCGAGCGTGCTAGCACTGGTGGGACCGCGCAAGGTGGGGAAGCTATGCGTGCTTGCTGGCGGGACTTGAGCGGTCATTGGGAAGTTGGCGTGATTGGTGGGGCCGGTGCAACTTGGGCGGCATTGGGAAGTGGTTGCGAGTTGGGAAACTGAGCGTGCTAGCTGGTGGGACCGCGCAAGGTAGGGAAGTCAGTGCGTGCTTGTCGACGTGACTTGATGGGATCGGTGTGAACAAGGGGGGAGTAGGTGTTTCTACGGATAGCAAAGTTTCCTTATTTTTCCTTTCCTTCACGCGCGCTTCGATTAGGGCATCGTTCATGCCAAAAATCCGGAAGCGTTATGTCCCTCATTGCTTCCTTTCCTTTTAAAGGTTCCGTATTCAAACCCAACGCAACCGCATCATCTCCCTCGTTTGAGAAAAGGTTCTTCTTGTTGAATTTCTCTCTTTGTCATGTCACGCAGATTCGAATCATCTTCTAACCAATCGAGTTCTCCGGATGAAGGCGCGAGGTCCGACTCTTGCATGAGCATCCCAACAAAGGTTATTCGGGTTAAGAAAATCATACCAGTATGTTTTCTTCTTCTTTGCGATCTGTCGTACACTTTACCGCCTCTTGTTGTATAAATGGAAAATTTCCCTTTGTGCAGAGATATCCCGTTGGAGCATGCGTCATCGTTATCGACGAGGATGACCTAGTCGTTCCCTTCATTCGAATCCGTCCTTGTTGACTGTTGCATACTTGGAGGACGCTGATTTAGGGCTCTATCTTACGAAATGGGATGCAGCGAGAAGTCCCTGGTCATACTTCGGTTTGATATGATGGAATGGATGAATACGTGAATGTAACCTTCTGGCGTGCTTTTGGAGTTTTCGGTGCACATGTACGGATTCATGTTGAGAAATTCCCGCGGCTCGTAAAACCTCGATAGTGATGATGTTGAAATCAGTAATAACCTGGTTGAGGGGAGTGAAAGCATCTTACGCTGGTAGTCCCCATGCATGACCTACTTTCATTATATCGCCTTGAATCCCCCCTGTACGGGATTTGATATAAGCCTATCGTACTCTTCTGGATGTGACAACTGGGATGCTCGAAATTACATGATGACATATTCTCGGATAGTCATGCTCTGGATCCTCCGCGGCCTCGTAAAGTGTTGAAGGCGTCTTCTGCATGCAGAAGGTGATGATGTTCTTGCGCCGCACCCTTGAAGAGTAGAGGACCTTGTTGTGGGTACGGATTTTTGGTGGACTGTTCTTCGTAGCTTTGACGGTGAAGGGATCCAGTGTATATCTTCAGTTCTCAAGTATGGTTTACGTGTTTCCATCTTTGTAGTAATTCATCCGTGTATATCTTCATGCGCCAATTGAGGTACGAAGAACACTTAGCCTACATCCACTGGATGAATCCCCTTTGGGAGTGAAGCTTTATTGATATATGTATTACAATGAATTTTCCCTTTTATAGAAAAGCTTATCTAAGAAGATGAAATTTGGTGAAGATGAGTAGAAAATTCCCCCTCCTCCAGTTGAGATTTTCCTCTATTTATAGGCAGCAAGTAGATCTAACTTTAGGGTTTCATAGTTATCTTCATAACTTCCCTTCCCTGTATAAATCCAAGAAAACAACCAGATTCATGATAAAGTTTGTTATTCCTCTAATATTTATCATAATCCTTATTTATCTTAAACAATTATTATCTTGAATAATAATTATAACCACCTAAGATAATTATCCTCTTCTAGTTAGGATTTTGTAATTATCTTAAACAATTATTATCTTGAATAATAATTATAACCACCTAAGATAATTATCCTCTTCATCGTTAGGATTTATCCAGAGCTTCCATATTAAGCAAAAATGGGTTTCCATAATAAACCAAACGGGCTTCAACCATAAGCCAACTGGGCTTCCAAAATAAGCCAGTTATGTTTCCATAATAAACAAAATGGGCTTCAATAATAATAAGCCATCTGGGCTTCCAAAATAAGCCAACTGGGCTTCTTTAATAAGCCTTCGGTTTCTTTAATAAACCGACGAGCTTCAAAATAAGCCAACTCGGGCTTCTATAATAAGCTATGTGGGTTCCAAAATAAGCTTTACTCTCCATAAATGAAGTCCATAGAAAAACCTAAAAAAACAGACTTCATTCCAGAAATGAAGTCCATATAAAAACCTAAAAAAACAGACTTCATTCCAGAAATGAAGTCCATATAAAAACCTAAAAAAACAAACTTCATTCCAGAAAATGAAGTCCATATAAAAACCTAAAAAAAACAGACTTCATTCCAGCAAATGAAGTCCATATAAAAACCTATAAAAACAGACTTCATTCCAGAAATGAAGTCCATATAAAAACCCAAAAAAAACAGAGCTCATTCGTAAATGAACTCCATATAAAAACCTAAAAAGCAGACTTCATTCCGAAATGAAGTCCATATAAAAACCTAAAAAACATACTTCATTCCAAAAATGAAGTTCATTCCGTGAATGAAGTTCATCTTAAGCAAGCAAGCAATGAAGAACAACAAAACGCATAAATCTTCATCTTCTTCATCATCTTCATTGACTTCACCAAGTAACGAACAACATCAAATCTTCATTAACAACACCAAAAAAATCAAGATCCAAGATGAAGATTGAAAGTTATATTAGTTTTCTTCATCTTTTCTTCTTCTTCGTCATTCACACAGTGAGTAAAAATCTTCAAAACTCCATCGTCTTCATCATCTTCATCTTCTTCAACAACAGCAACAAAAAGTGACGAAGAAACACAAAAATCTAAGTCGTCTTCATCATCTACATCGTCTTCATCATCATATTCAACAGCAGTAGTAACAAATAGTGACGAATAAACCTAAAAATTTCGTCGTTCTTCATCGTCTTCATGAACATCAAAAATGGGGAGGAGAGAAACTAGATCCGAAATAGAGAGGAGAGAGGAGAGAGAAAGTAAATCGAGAATGAGATATTTTCTATTAAATTTTTGTATATATATGGTCACCTTTGGATCAAACCATTATTTTCTAGGACCAAACAAGTAATATAAGGGTATTTCGCTACTAAAGATGACATTTACATCATCCATGACATCACCTTAGGACCGAACTATAATTTTAGGACCAAATTATAATTTATATTACCAAATAGGACCAAAGCAGACAATTAACTAGGTCAATTAGACTAGACTCTCTCTAATATATGATGGCAAATGTTAACCTCTCGCATGTATGCAAAGGTTAAGGAGCATTAAATACTCTTGGACTTCTAATTTTTTTTTTGGAAATCTAATAGTCTAAGAATTATTAAATGTCACATTAATCTAAAATATTAAGTGAGCTGAATTTTCGTTCTTACCCTTGAGCTTAATCATCATTCTTGTATTTTGTGGTGTTAACTAGATTAACAAATCGATCAGGTGCAATATCATGATCTCAATTACCGAGCATATGTTAGTAGACATATTTTAATTAAAGGGTATAGCCAGTGATTATTACAAGTGACATATTTGGTAAGATGGAAATAGTCTTAATTAGTTCTGTTCATTACAACATGGTCGAGCACTGCCTTTTTATAGGGCTGAATGCATGACTACTAAAATAGTTAGACGACACGTTATATGTGTGTGTCACTAGCATAAATATTACACGTATTGGAAAAATTTAAGCTTATTACGCTTATCCAAATCTAATTAGGTGGTGAGCAGACAAACCCAATTGACCGACTTGTTGTAACAGTATTCCATTTTCGTCTCGGACAGGAAGCCGTTTGTATTAAATAATTATTTTCAAACTTAAGGATATTTTTGGAATAATCATAATACTTATTAACAGAAATTATTTAATATAAAGTTATTCTAATCCCAAGGAAAAAATTGGAAACCCAAGATAAATGGACATAATTAATGCTAAATTATCGTATACATAGGTCATGGGATAACGGGACCCATATATTATTTATATGACCAATTGGTATTTCTACTTTTAAATTTTGAAAGATGGAAGCTCCTAATGCCCAATCAAATGGAATGTGTCCGACTTGTTACACATGTTCAACTCTTTTTGAATAAGAACTCTTAATCAGTATGAATGACGCAACTAATGCATCCACAATAACAACTCAAATTAAAGCATGCACCGTAATTCATGACGACATGGTTTAAAGTTTTCAAATGTGTTCAAGTTTCAATTAATCTTTTGTATTTTAAAGTCAATAACGTATTGCCTCAATATTTGTGTTCCAAAATGGTGGACGGCTATAAATAATACCTTTCGCTTTCTTTGTCCAAAGCAACCCTAAGACTGTTACTGACCACTTTGGCAAACAGTACTGTACCCACGTATAATACATCAATCTCTTAACTTGTGCAACAATATTTAAGTGGGAGCACAAACCATGTATGTATTCGACAAAGTTCAAACGAAAGTAACCTGAACAGTCATCAATCTTTATAACCCTTTCTTTACTCCAGGTAGTAGTGAGTACCCCCAACCCATAACTTTGAAATTTGAATTGATGAAACACTAATTCTTCGGCAGATTGTTCTTTGATATACACGGATGAATTGTTGATGAAACCTAAGTCGTCTTTTCACCAGGAATTGTTGATGAAACCTAGGGACCAGCCCACGTGGCCGACTGACCATGCCGTCGTGTCCGGCCCCCATGCCTCTTCCTTTTATTTTTCTTATTTTATTTATTTTCATGAACTCATTGAAAATTCGTTCATTCAAGCAACTTTCCTTGTTTGAACAAAACTCACTAGTTTCTCCATATTTTCAAGGTATAATAAAATAGGGAAAGGTGTTATGGGACCGGGCTACCTAGCCGGTCGGCCATGCCCTAGCCGTGGCCGGTCCCACACCTTGCAATCCCTTGTTTTCATAATTATTATTTCCCTCATCTCATGAAACTCCTCCGTTTGAGCAAAAATCATGGTTTCTTCATATTTTCTCAAATATTGCCCAAACCATGAAAAAAGCCAAAAAGTCAAATGGTCACATGACCGACTAGGCTACTCATGCCAAATAATAAAATTTTAATATTTTCCAAATTTTGATCGAATGAGCAAAGTCCTACATGCTCATTCGAGCGAAATCAAGAATTTCAGTCAAAGATCAAACTCTTCTGAAAATCCAAGATATTGCTCAAACGCACACCAGGAAACACCAAAACTCTCAGGACTGAGACACGGACATTGTGGTGACACGGGCATGCTTCCTTGACCGACCAAGGCCGTCCCTAAGGCTTGCAAGGAGCCGGTCCCACACATTCTTATAATTTTGACCTAATTTGCTTGATTGCTCATATTGGGTCAAACTCTTTCCAACCAACTTGGAATTTGCTCAAACGACCATCAGCTGGTCCCACGACCACCAAGGGCCGGTTTCATACCCTCTTGGTCGGTCTCTCACTTCTCCATGAATTAGGTTTTATTACCTAATGCTCAGACGAGCACTATTTTAATAAATGATGAAACCGGCATTTTATCATCATTCTTTCACCAACCGGTCAACTAAGGACCCTGGTGCACGCTCACTAGAGCACTTGGGCATCACACGATCTTCCATCATCCCATGTGGTCGGTCCCTCCCTCACCCATGACCCATTTTCAACAATTCATTAATTGACGAACAATTGATCAAAAATTAGGGTTTTGAATAAACGCTCCACAAATCATCATTCTGAGCAAGTTCAAACACTAATAAATTTATGTTGATCCAGCAATCAACATATGGATTAATTATATAATATTTGGTAGTCTACCAATATTTTAATTAATATTTTATTGGGTCACGTCACCAATAAATAATTAGTCGAATCGAGCAATACTTGCTCGATTGTCTCGAATATTGATCCAACTATCAATATTCGATAATTTATCGATAATTCATCAATACGAGCAATACTTTCGACTTATCGAATATTGACCTAACTATCAATTTTCGAGAATTGTCGAATTGAGCAATATTTACTCGCTTGCTTGAAATATTGAGTAATTCAAGTAATTCATCAAATCGATGCTCGATTGCTCGAATTTACAATATTTGCTTAGACGAGCAATATCTAAGAACGTCCAACATGTTCAATCCATGAATCATTGAGCATTCGATTACTCATGCTCGATTCAAAAAACTTAGACTCATTGTCTAATCGACCAACAAGCCGACTAATCAAATACACGTCTGCCTTTCAGATTCCACGATTCGTGAGACATCAATCACGCCACATGGGGGATATTACTTATGGTTTTGGTCTGGCGGCCTACGGCACGTGTGTTCATCCACGATGAGAAATGTGAGTAAGTCATGCAAACGGTTGAAGGAGTTAGCAAAGTAGTGGGTGGACGGTTAACCAAGTCTCCGTATCGACTCGAAACTAGTTTCACCACGATTTCCACTTTTTCACTCAAGAAACCATCACACTTACATGGATTAAGGTGTTTACTACTCTGACAATATAAATAAGTCTCTGGATCCACGATTGAACAACAATTTTTTCGAGCAATCACTCTCAGAAATTTCATCAATCAACCAGAACTTATTCGAACTCAACAGTTCATCAATTTGCAGAAACCTTGAACACACCCACAATCCTTGATCATCATTGATCCCACACAATTCTCGACTTCCCTCCTGCAGATCAACTCATCTCCTCTTTGTGACCGAATTGACTCGAACGACCATTGACTTGGTTTAGGTCGGAGTCCTGCGCATTGATCTCTCGAACTCAAAGCACTCCGTGCAAGTGCATCCAGTATGAGGTTAGCGGCTTGCTCGGTTCGAGGAGTCTCGCCGAACCATCGTCTCCTCAATTCCTTAAAAACCAACGAAATCGTTTTCCCCATCTACGTGATTAGCGACCACAGGTGGGGATTAATCTCTCGGTTGCAATCTCGCATTTTCGCAAAATGGCTGGTCTTAGGTCTGGGTTGGTTACAATGCAAATGACGCTAGCACTAGCAACAATAACAATGATGGTAGTCCAGAAACCATCCCTGCTTCCAACAATGGTGGTGATACTACTCCTCCTCAAGCCAACCACCCTCATCCTCTCTTCGGTCCGGCATCCCGAGGAGGTCGAGAAAATTCACCTACCATAGCCGATTTCATAAAGGTCCGGGAAGTTCTCGCCAAAAATCAAACTGATATGGTCTAGCTACTCGGAAGGAGCTTTGCGATTATCTCAAAACTCGACGGACAAAATGTCGGAGAAAACTAAGGAAGGGTCGGAAAAAGGAAAAGCCGAGGAAGTTGACCCTGAAGTTTCACCAATCCATGTGGTGGATGTTGATGAAGTCTGCAAAACAGCAGAAAATCCAGTGGAGAAGGAGTCTGCGGGTTTCATCACTCGTGAAGATCTAGAACGCTTCATGGAGGCCCAAGGAAAAGACAAGACACCATATGTCCATCGTCATCAACCTCCATATCCTGCTGCTACACAAAGGATCCCTCTCCCAAAAGGCTACACCTCTCCAACATTTACGCCGTACAACGGAACAGTGGAACGCTCGAGAACACCTCTCTCGATTCCTGGAGGCACTAGAAGAGCACGAGCACAATCATGTTGTCCGTCTGAAAGAATTCTCAAAATCTCTGACATGACGAGCATACACATGGTACAACAACATAGCGCCGGGAGCATCGCTAGTTGGGGAGAAATGGTTAATGCTTTCTACGAGAAAATATTTCTTTGTTTCTGAAGCGGTGTTTATGGGTAAAAATCGTTTCGCCGATTTCCGGTAAATTCGCAGGTGAGTGAGAAACTGGTTCAAACCCTAAACAAATGTGCCGCACGTGAGCACTTTATAGATTCGAGAGATCAATCCAGTACAAGTCCGGCCTAAACCAAGAAATGGCCGTTCCGGACTTGCTTCGGCCACAAAGTGGAGGAGAAGGGTTGATTTGGGGAGGGAAGCAAAGAAAGGTGTTGAGACCAGAACAATTCGGGAGAGTAGTATCTCGACTTGTATCGGAAGTAAAAGCTTGGAAAGCTTGCAAGAGATGAAAGCTTTTGGGAGAGCTTGCAAAGTTGCCTTTCGAGAGTATAGTATTTTTCTCCGACCGAGACTTGTTGTACGGGTGGAAATAGAGTAAGACCTATTTATACAAGTCGAGACTGAAACGTCACCCGGCCTCATGAAGGAAGAGAGTAAAGGGTGAAATAATGGGAGGAGGTGGTAACCGCATGGTGTCAATGGGTGAAAACGTTTTCACCATTATTTCCTCTTTTATTTGACCGCTTTATTCCTTTTCACGCTTTCTTAATGTGAGCGTAGTGTCACCGCATGTCTGTGACCGCCAAACCAAAACCCTAGAAAGCATCCCCGAGCTTGTGTTGATGTCTCGAGTGTTGGTTGCATCTTGAGTGCAAGTGGTGCTCGCTAGGGGCGCATGTGGCGTGTGCCAATGGCATGTGCGGAATGCCTTTGTTGCGAGTTGCACCTCGAGCGCAAGTGGCAATGCCGGAGCTGCTAGTGGCGTGTGTGGCATGTGCCAATGGCGTGTGTGGAACGCCTTGGTGGTAGGTTGCACTGGTTTGCAAGTTAGGCTACCAGCGTGTGTGTTTGGCATGTGCCAATGGCATGTGTGGCCGTTAGGGCCGTGGCCTTGGTGGTAGGTTGCACGGTTTGCAAGTTAGGCTACCGACGTGTGTGTTTGGCATGTTCCAATGGCATGCACGGCCATGTTGACCTAGTTGCAAGTTTTGCAAGCCTAGGGCGCTATATTTGGCATGTGCCAATGGCATAGCGGCTTGGAAATATGGCTTGCTGTACGTGTTGGCATGTGCACGTACGGCCATGTTGACCTAGTTGCAAGTCTTGCAAGCCTAGGGCGCTATATTTGGCGTGTGCAAATGGCATAGCGACTTGGAAATATGGCTTGCAGTACGTGTTGGCAGGTGCCAATGGCACGTACGGCCCTGTCGACCTAGTTGCAAGTCTTGCAAGCCTAGGGCGCTATATTTGGCATGTGCCAATGGCATAGCGGCTTGGAAATATGGCTTGCGGTACGTGTTGGCATGTGCCAATGGCACGTACGGCCATGTTGACCTAGTTGCAAGTCTTGCAAGCCTAGGGCGCTATATTTGGCATGTGCCAATGGCATAACGACTTGGAAATATGGCTTGCGATACGTGTTGGCATGTGCCAATGGCACGTACGGCCATGTTGACCTAGTTGCAAGTCTTGCAAGCCTAGGGTGCTATATTTGGCATGTGCCAATGGCATAGCGACTTGGAAATATGGCTTGCGATACGTGTTGGCATGTGCCAATGGCACGTACGGCCATGTCGACCTAGTTGCAAGTCTTGCAAGCCTATGGCGCTATATTTGGCATGTGCAAATAGCATAGCGGCTTGGAAATATGGCTTGCGGTACGTGTTGGCATGTGCCAATGGCACGTACGGCCATGTTGACCTAGTTGCAAGTCTTGCAAGCCTAGGGCGCTATATTTGGCATGTGCCAATGGCATAGCGACTTGGAAATATGGCTTGCGATGCGTGTTGGCATGTGCCAATGGCACGTACGGCCATGTTGACCTAGTTGCAAGTCTTGCTAGCCTAGGGCGCTATATTTGGCATGCACCAATGGCATAGCGACTTGGAAATATGGCGTGCGATACGTGTTGGCATGTGCCAATGGCACGTACGGCCATGTCGACCTAGTTGCAAGTCTTGCAAGCCTAGGAGCGCTATATTTGGCATGTGCAAATGGCATAGCGACTTGGAAATATGGCTTGCGGTACGTGTTGGCATGTGCCAATGGCACGTACGGCCACGTTGACCTAGTTGCAAGTCTTGCAAGCCTAGGGCGCTATATTTGGCATGTGCCAATGGCATAGCGACTTGGTTTTGGCGTTGTTGCCATGGTGCGCAGTGTGCGGCTTGGTTTGGCATTGTTGCCATGGTGCGCAGGTGTGCGGCTTGATTTGGCATTGTTGCCATGGTGCGCAGCGTGCGGCTTGGATTTGGCATTGTTGCCATGGTGCGCAGTGTGCGGCTTGGTTTGGCATTGTTGCCATAGGCGCGCATGCGCGCCTGATTTGGCATTGTTGCCATGGTGCGCAATGCAGCGGCTTGATTTGGCATTGTTGCCATGGTGCGCAGCATGCGGCTTGATTTGGCATTGTTGCCATGGTGCGCAGTGTGCGGCTTGATTTGGCATTGTTGCCATGGTGCGCAGCATGCGGCTTGATTTGGCATTGTTGCCATGGTGCGCAGTGTGCGGCTTGATTTGGCATTGTTGCCATGGTGCGCAGCATGTGCGGCTTGATTTGGCATTGTTGCCAGCGGTGCGCAGGTGCGGCTTGATTTGGCATTGTTGTTGTTTACGGGTGAAAACTACTCCCCAGAATTTGCAATTTGGGGTGTGGATGAGGAATGAATTTAAACCTTTAAACAAATGCACCAAGGTGAGTGCTTGTAGATTCGAGAGATCAATTCAGGCAAGTCCTACCTAAACCAAGAAATGGCCGTTCTGCATTTGTTTTGGCCACAAAGTGAAGGAGATGGGGTTGATCTTAGGGAGGGAAGCGAAGAAGGTGTTGAGATTGTGAAGGTGTTGGCTTGCTTATGACTTGTAATAGAAAGATGAGCAAAGCAAAGGTTGATGCAAGGGCCTCGTGTTTGAATACGATTTGTATTAACACTTGGTTTTTCCGCTCGCCCGAACTGTTGTTCTTCTTCCCCCTTCCTGTGGAAATAGGGAGGAGAACCTATTTATACAAGTCATTGAGCCTCATTCACGTCTCTCGTGGGGAAGTGGAGGAAGGGAGATGGAGTAGTGGAGTTGTGTGTTGGTGACACACGACCAGTCTTGCCCACTTCTCCTGCTCATCTCTAACCGTCCATGACTTCCTAACACGTTCTGTGATGGCGCTGCACGCCGCACGCCGTAAACCGCCACACCAATACCCCAATATGTATCCCCCGCTTTGTGACATGATTGATGTCCTGGAATGTGGATCGTGGATCCACGAAAGATAGCATGGTCAGTCGAATCAATAACTCGTGTTATTCGTGAAGTCGATACTTGTGAAGTATCGTGTGTATTTTATGTGCATCGTACATGTTCTGCAGTGGTAAAGTGATGGGTAATGACTCCTCACTAACCAAATAACTCCCGACCAGGGTTGTATAACCAAGCCGGGTGAAGTTGAACGGATGAGATGATGTTTGAGGCACTCATCCGCGACCGCAACGAATACTAGGGTTTTTAAAGAGGCGCGCAAGCTATCACTCTTCGCCTTGGTCGAAACCAAGCATGGGAAGGGGCTGGAGAGGACCGACCTGGCCATGCATGTTGATGGCATGCCTGGTGTACACGTCCATGTCTCACTTTCCCAAGAAGGCGCGATCCAGGCCACTCAAATTTGACCTAAGACAACAGTGGTTGAGACTTGCCATATGAGTAAATTTCTACCGCAGGAGCCGATAACTCGCGGATATTCCCGCACGCTGCTCCAAGACAACCATCCTTGGTCGGTCTTGGTCGATCACCCAGCCGTGTAGGTGGTAGGTTGATGTTCACACCTATACCGACTATCCCATGAAAACGTGATCTAAGCCATTCAAATCATCCTATGAAGTTGAGCGGGTCGAGATCAATTTGCAATTTGGGAAGTGTAACCACGCATGTTTGGGCGGGCGTTTTGATTAGCCGGCATGATATGCCTTGGCCGACCGCATGAGGAGATAGATGGGCCCACGGTGATCATGCCGGTATGACCGGACCTCGTTTAATCTAATCTGTGACCCTCCATTCGTACCGAGAAGATGGACGCGCGTGATGGCTTGAAACCCTAATTTGGCTTTCAAAGCCGCAGCGCCACCTCTTGTTTGGGTGACGATTTTGTCACGGCCAAACCTTGCTGGTCTTGGACCGACCGGTCAAGTGTGTAGGCGGTCACATGGTGATCGTGTCGACATGCTCGGGCCCTTTGAGTCTACATCTAGACCCTCCATCTATACCGCGAAGATGGGATGGTTGAGACCACTTTGCAACATATGTAAAATGCCGCAAAACCCTAATTTAGGTTTTCCCAATCCATAATGCTTGGTATGAACGGCTTTCTTTGGCAAGCGAGGTCGATGGCCGACCATGCTGGGTCGGTCGTGGGTATTCCATACCGCTGGGGGGTGATGGAAATTGATCCGGGGTCATCCAATCATGCTTACGGAAAGTTGGATGATCATGCGATCAGATCATATCCGAGACCGATACAGTCAAGTCCTGATGCTCAATCGGGCTAGTATAACACACCGAGAGGGGCTCAATCCTGGCAGTATAACACACCGAGAGGGGCTCAATCGGGCTAGTATAACACACCGAGAGGGCTCCCAAGCAAGTATAACACACCGAGAATCGCCTCGACGGGTATTTCGTACATGGTTTCATTATAGTGTTTGGAGGTTCGTGTTACTCTATATGAGTAACACTCTACCATCATGCCACACCGATAATGAGTACAGAAATACAAGGTCGATATGAAATTCACGTAATGGGACTGTTACAAGTTCCATTCTCCTGGTGAATCAAGTGAGGGAGTATCCAACACTTATAGATGGCTTTATCTTTTACAAGATGTCACCGCATGATTTTCCTAAGCTTTTACAAATATAACCTTAAACGAAAATCCACCATCAACATTAAGTCCCCCGCCTAGCACATAATGGTTACACTATTGTGTGGTAGGCATGAGATGGTGACAAGTAAAGATAAAACTTATGAGGCAAAGTTAGATGTTACTGTGAGGGACTCGGTCATCCCTGGCCCTTGGAGTATGTCACGTCAAAAGGCATATAGAGAGTGTTTCCTAGTATGATGTCGGCCTTGCTCGCTTCTGATCGACCTTGCTATGCCTGCTTTGGCCGAGGGGCTATTGCGCCTGCTTCACTCGATCGTGGGGTTGTGCCTAATCGACGGACTCCGCACTGCCTCCGTCAGGCTACTGCGCCGCTTGTTCGAATGTGGGCTTGTTGTGTCCGCTGATTGAACGTGAGTCTCACCCACATACGCCCGATTGGAAACTTGTACTCTTGAAACTTGTACGGTCTTGAAATCAACACCAGATTAAAATTTGTAAAAAATTTGTACCGGACTAAAATTTGTACCTGACTTGAATGGTGTTTGGACCGCCATTGTGTGCTCCGATGTGAGTTGTGTCTTGCGTGTGACTACATCTCTCCGTATTTTCATACAAGTTCTAACTCCTGTCTTTTATTTCATTGTGGAAGAAAAGAATCCTCGTTGAGATGTCTTCCGAGATAATGTCTGGTGCCAAGTCAGAGGTGTTGAAAGCTTCAAAGATATGCCGAACATTGATGATGAGTTGTTCACCGCGCCTTTTCAACTATAGGAAAATATCTGTTCCACAAGATAACTCTTCTCCTATCGACTTTTAGGTTTTTCATGCTCCGCCGGGCCCTTATGAAGGATGGATGAGACGTATGTTGAGCAATGAGTACATCAAAGATAACTTGACCTGAGCGCAGATTATCGATGTAGCTTGGAGTGTTGAAACGCCTCGAGAGGATGTTAAAGTGGTTTCGGCGCGACCGCTGAGGCGGGTCCCGAGAGAGTGTTGAAGAAGGATTCTCAAGCGAACGTGGGTCCTGAGAGAGAAGGCAAGGGGCTCTTGAATAGACCATCAAGCATCCTTCGGGAGGGAGCGCCAAGTGGCTTCCTCTTCGAGCTCGACACCCTTGCGAATCCATGATTTCGACCACCATCTTTCTCATGTCAAGAAGTCCTCGATCGACGGTGAAGGAACTTCATGCCGAGCCTCGCCCCCAAGCGTGGTTTACATGGTTTGTCCGTAGTGGTTGTTGTCGAGCCAAATATGGAATACCTTGGACGTTGTTTCATCATTGTGGGATTCGTGCACGTGGTACCGGAGTTGGAGTCGATGGACGCGCATGATGTTGTATCTTGGTGGTTTTCCCCTTTGCCGCTTCAAGGAACCGCTACGTATAGGCCGAATGTTGTATCGCCCGTTGGGTGAGATATATGCCCCTACAAACATTATGAGGCTCTTTTCCTGAGCCCTTGTTCTTTCTATCGTGGCATATGTTGCTGTAGACGAGCCGTTCAACAGCTCCAGGGATGACCAAAAGCGCGGATTCTCCAATATAGCATGGATAGACATGTACCACTGCCTCGATAAAGTGACTCACCCGGATCTTGTATTCGACCACTGTCCGATAGAGTAACTCGCCCGGATCTCTCTCGATATGACGGTTGGACATCGTTATCTTCTTTGAGGTCAGCTCCCCTTGAGGTATCGGCTCCAAGTGGAAGATTACCGTCATAGAGCGGTTATACGTTGAACCCCAGCACTTTTAAACCAAATGGCAGCATGGTATAATAAAATTTCCGAGAGGAGTTCGAAAAGATATCTTACTTGCATCATGCTCGTACATCCTTATCTCTTTGTAGCCGCTACATCCATCCATGGAGGAGAACATGCCGTGTCCGCCGGTTGTATCTATTAACATGTCGATGTTAGGCAGGAGGATCGCTTGGAGCAAAGACTGTTCAAGTCTCTCAAGTCTATGCAAAGACTCGATCTATCCATTTTCCTCATGTATGAACTACAACCGCTTAACCGACTTGATACAAAAAGGACATGTATATGATGGGTGACCAATTTTCATCCGCATTTCTTCATATCTCCAAGCAAATATGTCCTGGTACTCTTTTGAGAAGTTGCACGAGCTTCGTGCGTTTATCCGTACACAAGGTTGAGCCGATGGAGATAGGCCTAGAGATTCCTCAACGATTTCAATTTCATCGCTTGTAGAGTTGGTGCCATCTTGCAAACAAGCAGGAGCATCTAGCACTTGCTCTTGTGGTTCGTTGTCGTTGTAGCATTCCATTAGGTGGAGAGACTGGGGTAATGCTTCCTCGCCGATAATGGCAAAGGTCGATACCGTTTTCCTTTCTCGGTCACGACTCGCCATAAAAGTTCGTTCCCCTCCTCGTGTGAACGTGGGTTGTGGCTTCACAAGATGGAGAAGAATGCTTCGTCGAAAGATGCATCGTGGGTACTAGCCCTCAATGATGCAAGTCGGTCTTCTTCCCGAATTGACGCCCACATGGGGAGTGGGATGCAACGAACTTGTCTCGATTCTTTCCACGGAGCTTCTCCCGTATGTGCTGGTTTGGTTTCCTCAAGTCCGTCATTGTGGTAGGCTTCCGTACGACCTTGCCGGGAGAGCCTTGGATGTCCCGAGAATCTTGAGAGTAATGAAGACGATCCCGTGTAGATAAGGGTCGTCTTGAACTCGAATCCTTGATGCGTGTGGGTGACATGTAGGTCACTAATGTGACCTTCCTCTCGGTTGATAGCAAAGAAACGTCTCCGCGCGCCGATTCTTCGAGAGATGTGAAAGTTTGCATAAACTTTCCACTAGAGAAACCGCTTCCCGATCCACCTACTCCGGTTCATAGTGAAACTATTGACTTGAGGAAGATCGCGAGGATCAGTCCCATTGAAGAAGTAGGAGCCTCCATGACAGACCGCTCATATCCGATGTCGCTTCTTTGATCGTGTCCATGTAGGTCCGTGCCATTGAAGTACCTTCTCCTGCGTTGAATTCATTCCTTGTTGGCTCCAGGGGCTGTTGCGGGTCATGTGGAAATCGATCGCTTAATGTCTTAAGAAAAGTGAGTACCTCTTTCCGAGTCATGGCCATATCCGTTTGAGTTTTGACAAGAACTTCCCGCTTCCATCAAGTCTGCAATGGTAATGGGAGATGGTCCTCCTCTCGCCCTCCTGCCTCCTCGTCCCGATGAAGGAGTGGAAGTTGTTGCTCGGTGACTACCGAGGTGTTACACTTGATGAGATGCCGACTTGCAGACAAGCCGGCTCGTGATGGGAGGTGTTGTAATATCACCGCCGAGTGATCGAATTGAACGTTCCCATCCTCTCGTACTCACGTGTTACTTGATTGATCTCTCCTTCCTCAAGCATTTCTTCACGGCTTCGACAAGGGTCTTGAGATATAAATCTTCCAGCAGGGATCCGTAAGCTGCAGGCTCCATTTCTTTATCCCAGAGACGTTGTAGTACTCCTGACAAGTCCTCTCCTCTCGTGGAGTTGCCTCGGTCTTCATTGTTGACCGGACCATGTTGTTCATCTTTCCCCGAGTCTCCACGGCTGCGCGCCTTTTTGCCTCTCCACCTAAAGGTGTGACTCCCGACTAAGGATTTAGCATTTCTTGCACTCGCTTGAGTAGATGCATGCCGACCCTTCTTGTAATTGTGTGTTATATCATTCAAAAGGCTAATGTCTCGCCTCGTCTTCTAGTGATACCGCTTGATTTGCCAAGACATCCTCCAAAGATTCTATCTACACTTCCCATGGTATCTCGAACCGCCCGTGGTTTCCTGATGAGGATGCATCGTGAGCTGAAAACCGAGAAATTGAGAATTCAATTTTTTGCAACCGATAGATCAACCTCCCACCGTGGTCGCCAATTGTTGATGGGTGAAAACTACTCCCGCAGAATTTGGTAATTTGGGGTGTGATGAGGAATGAATTTAAACCTTTAAACAAATGCACCGGGCACCGGTGAGTGCTTGTAGATTCGAGAGATCAATCTGTGGTAAGTCCTACCTAAACCAAGAAATGGCCGTTCCAGATTTGTTTTGGCCACAAAGTGAAGGAGATGGGGTTGATCTTAGGAGGGAAGCTAAGAAGGTGTTGAGATTGTGAAGGTGTTGGCTTGCTTATGACTTGTAATGGAAAAGATGAGCAGGCTTGCGGTTGATGCAAGGTGCTCGGGTGTTTGAATACGATTTGTATTAACACTTGGTTTTTCTGCCTCACTCGAACTTGAACTTGTGTTGTTGTGTGAAAATAGGGTGAGAACCTATTTATACAAGTCATTGAGCCTCATTCACGTCTCTCGTGGGAAGTGGAGGAAGTGGAATGATGGAGTAGTGGAGTTGTGTGTCGTGATACACGACCAGTCTTGCCCACTTCTCCTGCTCATCTCTAACCGTCCATGACTTCCTAACACGTTCTGTGATGGCGCGTTGCACGCCGCACGCCGTAAACCGCCGCACCAATACCCCAATATGTATCCCCGCCTTGTGACATGATTGATGTCTGAATGTGTGGATCGTGGATCCACGAAAGATAGCATGTAATCGCTGAATTGAATAACCGTGTTATTCGTAGAAGTCGATACTTGTGAAGTATCGTGTGTATTTTATGTGTGCATTGTGGTGGTGGTAAAGTGATGGGTAATGACGCCTCACTAACCAAATAACTCCCCGACTGTGGTTGTATAACCAAGTCGGTGAAGTTGAACGGATGAGATGATGTTTGAGGCACTCATCTCGCGATCGTTAATGAATACTAGGGTTTTTGAAGAGGTGCTAAAGATCACTCTTCACCTGGTCGAAACCAAGCATGGGAAGGGCTTTGGAGAGGACCGACCGGCCGTGCATGTTGATGGCATGCCGGTGTACACGTCCATGTCTCACTTTCCCAAGAAGGCGCGATCTAGGCCACTCAAATTGACCGCACAAGAGTGGTTGAGATCGGTTTGCGCAGAAATTTCTTACCGCAAAGGAGTTGATAACCGCGTGATATTCCCGCACGCTGCCTCCAAGACAACCATCCTTGGTCGGTCTTGGTCGATCACTCCAGCGTGTAGGTGGTAGGTTGATGTTCACACCTATACCCGACTATCCCATGAAAACGTGATCTAAGCCATTCAAATCATCCTGAAGTTGAGCGGTCGAGATCAATTTGCAATTTGGGAAGTGTAACCACGCATGTTTGGGCGGGCGTTTTGATTAGCCGGCATGATATGCCTTGGCCGACCGCATGAGGAGATAGATGGGCCCACGGTGATCATGCCGGGTATGACCGACCTCGTTTAATCTAATATGGACCCTCCATTCGTATCGGAGAAGATGGACGCGCGCGATGGCTTGAAACCCTAATTTGGCTTTCAAAGCCGTGCGCCACCTCTTGTTTGGGTGACGATTTTGTCACCGCCAAACCTTGTTGGTCTTGACCGACCGGTCAAGTGTGTAGGCGGTCTCACGGTGATCGTGTTGACATGCTCGGGGCCCTTTGAGTCTACATCTAGACCCTCCATCTATACCTGCGAAGATGGATGGTTGAGACTACTTTGCAACATATGTAATATGCCGCAAACCCTAATTTAGGGTTTTCCGTCATAATGCTTGGTATGAACGGTTTTCTTTTGGCAAGCTAGGCCGATGGCCGACCATGGGGTCGGCCGTGGGTATTCCATACCGCTTGGGGGTGATGGAAATTGATCCTCGGGGTCATCCAATCATGCTTACTGAGTTGGATGATCAAAGGCGATCGTATCATATCCGAGACCGATACAAATAAGTCCGATGCTCAATCGGCCAGTATAACACACCGAGAGGGGCTCAATCGGGCTAGTATAACACACCGAGAGGGGCTCAATCGGGCTAAGATAACACACCGAGAGGGCTCCTGCCAGTATAACACACCGAGAATCAGCATGTACGGGTATTTCAGCATGGTTTCATTATAGTGTTTGAGGTTCGTGTTACTCTATATGAGTAACACTCACCATCATGCCACACCGATAATGAGTACAGAAATACAAGGTCGATATGAAATTCACGTAACGGGACTGTTGCTACAAGTTCCATTCTTGGTGAATCAAGTGAGGGAGTATCCAACACTTATAGATGGCTTTATCTTTTACAAGATGTCGCCGCATGATTTTCTCGGTTTTTACAAATATAACCTTAAACGAAAAATCCACCATCAACACGGCACAATTGGTGTCTTGGCAACTGGGAGACGCTGGGAAGTTGGCGGAGTCGTAAACGAGCACACGAATGCTGACTTCGGTTAAGGGTAGTAAGAGCCGCGGCGTGCTTGCAGGCGCGACTTGGGAGGTGGCTGAGAAGTCGCAATTAGCCTTCTGTGGCCTAAGAACTTGGAAGCCGTGAGCCAAGGCGTGACTCGATGTAAATAAAGAGGGAGTAGTGTTTCTAGCAAAGTTTCCTTATTTTGCCTTTCCTTCACGTGGTTTCCCGATTAGGCATCGTTCATGCCAAAAAATCGAAGCATTATGTCCATACATTGTTTTCTTTTTTTTAAAGGTTCCGTATTCAAACCTAACGAATCGATCATCTCCCCTCGCTTGAGAAAAGGTTCTTCTTGTCGAATTTCTCTCTTTGTCATGTCGCATTAGAGACGAACTACCCTAACTACTGTTCTGATGAAGGCGCGAGGTCCGACTTGCATTTCAGCATCCTAACAAAGGTTATTCGCTAAGAAAATCATACCGGTATGTTTTCTTTTCTTCTTTGGCGGACTGTCGTACACTTTACCGCCGCTTATCAGTATAAAATGGAAAATTTCCCTTTGTGCAGAGATATCCTGTTGGAGCATGCGTCACTGTTATCGACGAGGATGACCTAGTCGTTCCCCTTCCTTCGAATCCGTCCTTGGGAGACGCCGATTTAGATCTCTTACGAAAATGGACTGGAGTGGAATGTACGCTGTATTTCCCGGCCTTTTGGAGTTTTAGGAAATGGGATGCAAACGAGAAGTCCCTCGATAGTCATATGTCTTCTCGGTTTGATGAAAGATGGAATGGATGAATACGTGAATGTAACTCATCGTACTCTTCTCGGATGTGACACCCGGATGCCTATAAATTACATGATGACACTGGATAGCAGGCCTGGATCCTCCGCGGCCTCGTAGCAAGGCGCCTTCTACATGTGAGGTGATGATGTTCTTGCGCTGCACCCAAGAGCAGGACCTTTGTCAGGTACGGATTTTTGGTGGATTGTTTCTTCGTAGCTTTTGAAAACAAGGGATCCCATGTATATCTTCCGTCCCTCAAGTATGGTTTACGTGTTTCATCCTCGGTAGCAATCTGCTATCGCGTGAAGCTCCGGGCCGTGGAGGCTGAGGCATGACTCCTTTGCAGAAGGAGTGGCGTTGAAGCAAACGCTGGATGCCGGGTTTCGATTATCGGAGAAGCGCGATGTTTAGCCACTGGAGAGAACGCGATGTGGTAGCTACTCGAGAGAACGCCACGCGAGCTACCGAGAGAACGCTTGAAACAACGCTCTTGCAACTCTCGTGAGCCTCGACGGTTACCATTTTGAAGCCCAGACCGCCACGCTCGCCACAACTCGACATCCCTCAAGAGAACAGAGGTTGGGAGTCCCCTGGCCCATCTATCGATCATGCTTCCTATGAGAGGTTGGGGTTTAGGAACCCGCCCGGGATGGAAACGCCGTTTTCCCGATGTAGTGCATGGAGGGGTGCAATACGTCTCGACGCTACGCTGGGAGAAACATAGAATTCACACAATCAAGTTTAATACATAGACTCGCATTTACTCTTTGTGGGCGAAGTTCCCATTGTATGGTCTTGATGAGGAGTCTCCGTGAACTCGTGAGAGCTGTTGATTTCTTTGCTTTCATTTTGGAGAAGTCTTTCCGATCTTTACGTGTGACGAAATCGGGATTGCTTATCCCCTTCTACCTGGGTGTTTAAGAGCAACGCGAGCCTCTTCATCTATAAACGCACGCTCCCGCCGAAGTATATCTTTGTCTTTTCATCAAATCAACAAAGGCAAAAGGAGGCCTGCTTTTCCGGATCTTCCAAGATCTTGCCCCGATGGTGGAGTAGGGCTCTCGTGACGGCTGAGCTCTAGGCTTGAAGAACCGCTGCGGCGAAGCTGCCTGCTCTAGTGGGATCGTAAGCGATCGCGCAAAGAGATGACACCTGCTTTGATCACGGCGACGGAGCCATGACGCCTGTTCAAGGGAGAGGATGGTGCTGGAAGGGCGAAGATGTTAGCGGAAGGATGCAACCGTTAGCACAGAGGTGGAGGACTGCGCTAGTATGCGCGCGCGCATGTGTGCCTCGGCATGGCCCTGTAAGCGTGTGAACCGTAAGCGCTGTCCTCGGCAAGCACGCCTCGGGCAAGCACGTCCGTGCGCCCGGCATGCGCGAGGAGCTCGGCATGCGCGTCTGCAGGCGCTGATCGCCTTAGAATGGGCGCCTGGACTTTCTTGCGCCTAGTTGCCTCTTCCCATATCAAGCTAAACAGAAATCCTTTCCTTATTCAAATTCCAAAAAGTGTTATGGCTCATGAAATGGGTTGGCCCCTTTTTACCTCGTATGTTTGTTATCACGCCATGGTGTTAGCGGTAGCGCGGTAGTGATAAAGTGGGCGAAAGTTATTCCAAATGTACTCCAAATTTTTTTAATTTGTTTTATTGTTTTCATTGTGCTGGTGCAAACCATAGCCATAGGTATGCCTTTTCATAAACTTGTGGAAATACTTCCATCATAAATAATTCTTCAATGTCACCGTAGTAAATATCTTCCAATAGTGACAGTAATTATTTTTGTGCAAAGTAGGCACGATGGGTAGTGGGCTTTTTTTTTTTTGAAAGGCAAACAAAGCGCCCGGGTTTATGGTTTTGTCTTCCGGATTTCTTGGGTTGATAGATAAATGTTAGCTTGAGGATATTGGATTATTTCTGGGATGAATGGTTTTGATAAATGACTCGATTATGTTTTGAAAAGGAATATCGCTTTTATGAAAGTGTGCGCTATGCAATGGCACAATACTCAAGAGTATGATTCGCTTACTAAGAGCCTAAAAAATCGTATGTCTTTGAGTCTAAATTTACTCACTTCATAGGTTTTCATGAACATGCCCTCTCCATGTAAAAGGCTATGGCTGCAAGATCGCCACAGTCCCCAATCGCTGATGCATCTTTCTCGGCGAGTCCCCGTTTCTCGTAGTTTTTGCAACCGGGTAAACCGGTCGTCCGTAGTTGAGCTCTGGACGAGTGGTAAGTCCCCACCGGGCTAGTGGCATCTTCAACGAGTCCCCGCTTCCGGTGTAGTTTTTGCAAATCGCAATCAAAGTCCTGGGTAGTCGAGTTTGGGACGAGTCGCCTTCCCTACCATCTTGACATCCTGGTCGAAGAACAAGACTCGACACCTCGACATTGTAGCCGATAGATCAATCCTCCCATTGCGGGTCGCCAATTGTTTATGGGTAAAATCGCTTCTCGCCGATTTTGGTAAATGCTTAGAGTGAGAAACTAGTTCAAACTCCTAAACAAATGTGGGCTGCACGTGAGCACTTTATGATTCAGAGATCAATCAGACAAGTCCCAGCCTAAACCAAGAAATGGCCGCTCCATTTGCTTCGGCCACAAAGTGGAGGAGAAGGGGCTGATTCAGAGGGAAGCTGCAGTGTCTGAGAGAAAGGGAGATTCATTCCGACTGTACTTAAAGTGAAAGCTTAAAGCTTGCAAGAGATGAAAGCTTTGGGGAGCTTCCAAAGTTGCCTTCGAGAGTGTAAGTGTAGTATATTCTCCCGACCGAGACTTGTTGTCCTGGTGAAAACAGGGTAAGACCTATTTATACAAGTCGAGATTGAAACGTACTCCGCCTCATGCAGAAGGAAGAGAGTAAAGGTGAAATAATGGGAGGAGGTGGTAACCGCATGGTTTAACAGGTGAAAACGCTTTTTCACCCATTATTTTTATTTGACCGCTTTATTCCTTCACGCTTTCTTAATGGGAGCGTATGTACGCCCGCAGAGGGTGATCGGGCCAAAACCAAAACCCTAAAGAAGCATCCCCATTGTGTCGATGTCTCGAGGTTGGTCGCATCTTGAGCGCAAGTGGCGCCGCTAGTGGCGTTGGGCGTGGCATGTGCGAACGCCTTGGTGGCGGTAGAAGGACGGTTTGCGTTAGGCTACCAAATGCTGTGTGTTTGGCATGTGCCAATGGCATGTGCGGAATACCTTTGGTGGTAGGCTGCAATGGTTTGCAAGTTGGGCCAGGCAGGTGTGTGTTGGTGCATGTGCCAAATGGCATGCGAATGCCATTGGGTGGTAGATTGCACTGGTTTGGTGTGTTAGGCTACCAAAGATGTGTGTTTGGCATGTGCCAATGGCACGTGAATGGCCATGTTGACCTAGGTTGCAGTCTTGCAAGGCAGGCGCTATATTTGGCGGGGCCAATGGCATGTGCGACTTGGAAATATGGCTTAGGCTACCAAAGATGTGTGTTTGGTGCCAATGGCACGTCGGCCATGTCGACCTAGTTGCAAGTTTTGCAAGCCTAGGCGCTATATTTGGTGTGGGCCAAAGGCATAAATGACTTGGAAATATGGCTTGCGACACGTGTTGGCATGTGCCAATGGCATGTGCAGCCATGTTGACCTAGCTGCAAGTCTTGCAAAACCTAGGGCGCTATATTTCGCGTGTGCCAAAGGCATACGGACTGAAATATGGCTTACACATCGTGTTGGCATGTGCCAATGGCACGTGCGGCCATGCTGACCTAGTTGCAAGTCTTCCAACCTAGGGCGCTATATTTGGCGTGGGCCAAAGGCATAGCGACTTGAAATATGGCTTACACACGTGTTGGCATGTGCCAATGGCACGTGCGGCCATGTTTACCTAGTTGCAAGTCTTGCAAAGCCTAGGGCGCATATTTGGCATGCTGGCCAATGGCATAGCGACTTGGAAATATGGCTTAAGGGTGACGTGTTGGCATGTGCCAATGGCACGTGCGGCATGTCACCTAGTTGCAAGTCTTGCAACCTAGGGCGTCATATATTTGGCATGTGCAAAAGGCATAGCTTGGAAATATGGCTTGCGGCACGTGTTGGCATGAGCCAATGGCATGTGCGCCATGTTGGACTTAGCTTGCAAGTCTGCAAACCTAGGGCGCTATATTTTGCGGCTTGCGAAATATGGCTTGCGCACGTGCTGGCATGTGCCAATGGCATGTGCGACCATGTTGACCTAGTTGCAAGTCTTGCTAAGCCTAGGGAGCTATATTTGGCATGTGCCAATGGCATAACGTACTTGAAATATGGCTTCATGGGACGTGTTGGCATGTGCCAATGGCACGTGCGGCCATGTTGACCTAGTTGCAAGTCTTGTAAGCCTAGGGCGCTATATTTGGCATGGCCAAAGGCATAAATTACTTGAAATATGGTTTACAAGATATGTGTTGGCATGTGCAATGGCACATGCACCATGTCGGGACTCTAGTTGCAAGTCTTGCAACCTAGGGCGCTATATTTGGCGGGCCAAAGGCATATCGATTTGAAATATGGTCATAAGACGGTTGGCATGTGCCAATGGCACATGCGCCATGCTGTCAACTCAGTTGCAAGTCTTGCAAACTAGTGGCGCTATATTTGGCATGGGCCAAACGGCATACGACTGAAATATGGCTTACAGACGTGTTGGCATGTGCCAATGGCACGTGCGGCCATGTTGACCTAGTTGCAAGTCTTGCAAGCCTAGGGCGCTATATTTGTCATGTGCCAAATGGCATAGCGGCTTGATTTTGGCGTTGTTTCCATGGTGCGCAGCTGCGGCTTGGTTTGGTATCATACCATGTGGTGCGCAGGTGCGGCTTGGTTTGGCATTGTTGCACAAGGTGCGCAAGGTGCGCTTGACGGCATTGTTGCCATGGTGCTACAGATAAAGCGGCTTGGTTTGGCATTGTTGCCGGTGCGCAAAGATGCGCTTGACGGCATTTGCTGCTATGGTGCGCAAAGATGACGGGCATTGGTTTGGCATCCGGCTTGACGGCATCGTTGCCATGGTGCGCAGCAGCGGCTTGGCTTGGCATTGTTGCCATGGTGCGCAACTGCGCGCTTGGTTTGGCATTGTTGCCATGGTGCGCACGGTGCGGGCATCATGGACAAGCAGTGGCTTGACGGCATTGTTGCCATGGTGCTAGGTGCTTGATTTGGCATTGTGCCATGTTTCTTGATTTGGAATTAGGGTTCCGTGGTCGAAACCCTAACCTCGGTATTTTGAAAAAATACTCCCTATTAATTATTTACACCCGAGTTAAATGCTCTTAGTTAATGCGTTGTGGGTAACACTAGGTCATGGGGTTTTACGATTTTACCCTTTGTTTAAAAAAACCACCATCAACAGCAAAGTTACTCTCTCCCGACTTAGAAGAATGGATCAAGAATGTCGAACATCCGAATGAATACGTGAAAAGGTCTGTAATCCAAGCTTTGGATTGTCATGACCCTAATGTTACTCGAACAACAATTGGTGGACTTATGCATCAACGAGATGATCCCAATTTACTGAGCCTTGCTCGGAAAATCTCCGGTTCCCGACTTTTTCGTAGCTCCATGAAGCAGACCAAGCGACCAAGCAACTCATCGCTCCATCCTTGCTGGAAAGAACAAGAACTCACAAACTGAGGAGCCACGAGACACTCGAACCAGCGTCAGGCGCCTAGTCAACAAACAGTACAATGTTCAACCTTCCATGAATGTTGTCGAAGGGGGCAAAAGAAAAGCTAATGTGCAGCAACATAAGAATGCTCCTCCAACGTTTACGAAAGCACTAAGAAAGGACAACCAAACTCGAAATGCACAAGCGCCGGCTCAGTGTCAACAGAATGATCAAGAAGTACCAGACTTTCCTTTCCCTATTGAAGAGGTGATCGAGTTGTTGGAAGTCTGGATCCAAGATGGTGCGATCAACTTACCTCCTATCAGGAGAGAGCCAACAGATGAGGAAGTGGAGGATCCGCGTTACTGTCGCTTTCATAGATATGTCAGTTATCCGACCAGTGATTGCAGAACCTTAAAGCGCATATTCGAGGAAAAAACCGATTCAGGAGAACTGAGGACTGAAGGAGTGCACAAGAATCCTCTCCCAATCAGGACTTTTGCAATCTCTGAACAACCAGTCAAAGAAGCAGTTCAATCATTAATCGAGCATGCATGCGAATTGCTTTATCTGTCAAAGGCTCAAAAGGAGGACCTGTTCACAACTCTGAACCATGTAGTGTACGGGAAACGCTTATCTATCCCTAAGTACTTTCGAACCTCCACCACCGACGAAGAGATGTATGACTAGGGACTCGCTCACCGATCGTCGTAAGCGCTCAAAAATAAATTACACTTTCTTACTACTCAAAATATAAATATAGCAAGGGCAAGAAAGGATCGATCCCACAGAGAGGTCTAGGTTGTCAAATTGTTATGGTTTCCTATATAAAGCACCCGTAGTTTTGTGATTTTTTTTATAAACGAAAATAAAATAAAAGCAAATAAAGAAATAAGCAAACAAATAAGATAGAAGAGATATTGGTTAAGGATTTCGTTTTCATTCACTAACATGCTTTTCACAATAACTAGAATTGATATTTAATCTCAACTTTTATCAAAGACCCTAGAATACCTTGATCGCAAGAATATCCGCAAACCTCCTCATGTCATCAACAAACACATTAAAAGATGCGAATATGAATTCTACCTAAAGGAACAACCTAACGTGTAAAAGCACTAATCAAGTTTAATTCCCTAGATGCGTTAAGTTCTATGAAATCAGGCCAATCAAAGCAATTGAACGTGGAAAGCGCACTAATTCAATTTAACAAAGGTTACGATTCACATATGATCATAAGAATATATCACTACAAACTATAATCATATTATGCTACTTGTATCCAAGGAATATCACTTTTGCGTATAATAAACCCTAAACTAGCAATAGATGTGATTAGAAGTTCTACCAATTTGCAACTTGACAAAACAATCAATCAATCATAAAACAATATTTTCGGAGAATTGCAAACGATAGATATGAGACAAAACTAATATATTGAATCAAAGAATCATGCTTTGTGAAATCCAACTATTCCATAACCAATAATAAACTTAGGTACTCATATTCAAGGAGTTCATCACAAGAAGAAAGAGAAAATACTTCATGGTTCTAAACCCTAGAATACAGTAGAGAAGAGATAATAAAACGTGGTCCCCAAAACATTGTAGAAGTCTTCCCTTTTATATTCTTTTTCTCCTTCCAAAACTAGGTTTTGTCTTCAAAGTCCATTAGTTGGAAATTCACCAGGCCCACCATGGAGAGAAACCGTGTAGAAATTATGTCCCAAAACGCTCGCTAGGAAGCTGGGATTATGGCCGGAATCCTGCCGGAATAGTCGCTCGGAAAATCGTCTCAGGTGATCAGGCAAAGTCCGCCGACCACTCGGTCAACGGGTTGGATCGGTCGGGTCAACGGGTCGGAACGGTCGGCTCCGAGTTGGATCGGGTCGGGAGAAGTCGAGTCGGCTGAGTTGGATGAGTCGGGTCCGAGTCGAGACCAGACTCGGATGTGCTTGGTGTCTAACTCGGGTGACTTGTCTTGGCTCGATCCATTGCAGAGGCCAAACTCTGCAGCACAATGATTGTGCTTTACCAGCACATTTCCAGCCATAATGGCCTGCACAATTCTCAGCATCAGCTTAAGCCAGCCATCACCATCACTTGCTCCAGTTCATAACTACACAGCAGCACCAATGCCTTCGCTGCCAACTGCGGCTACAAGCCATGACACCACTCCGAATACTGCAATACACTGGCTACCACCACACACGACACAGCAACCTCCATTTGCACTCAGCTACCAATTCAGGCAACAGCCACAGGCAATATTGAGCCCAAATCTTAACCTGCAACCAATGGCACAGCTCTTGCCTCACACCCAAGCTGCCAGCATCTTCATCTCAATCTCCATTTCTATTAGACTACCATTCCCTCTCAGTGCTAGCCATCTCTGCCTTGTAAGCCATTCACAATTCTGCCAACATTGCAATACCACCAGGGCATAGCTGCAATCCTGTCGATAACCACACAAACCATTGCAGCTAAGCCAGTCCACCTATTGTCAATTCACACGCATCACTGCTCTGGAAAAATCGGACTCGCCATCTCCTGATGCTTCAACTCCATAATATGGCACGACCTTATGAACTCAACCAGATGCCTAACCTCCACCAAGTGAAGCATCCTTTGCTCAACGAGCTTAACTAGCTCGAGTTGCTTCAATTCCTGCAATCTCTAGACACACCTCCCTGTAATGCTCAATCCCAACTCCAATAGTTGCTCCACGAGCACACTTGTCTCATAGTTTGCTTATTACGACACTCAAGCCCATAACCAGATCCACGACATCAGTGTTCTTCCATTCAACTCCTGTCACAACAGCAACACTCACTCCTGTAGCTTAGTCCATTAGCAACAATACCAGCATCCTGCTACAGCATCAACAGCACTAGCCTTTACCAATTCCATTTCACATATCTTCAAATTCTGCCTGTGATCTTCACAATGGCAGCTCCTCTGAATCTTCTCTCCCTGAGTAAGCTCAAGCCATCACAACACCAACCATTTGTGTCTCAGTCCTATAACTTCAACTCAAAACCACCCGAGCCACCAACTCACTGCCAATTCAGCACCATTAACTCCCTTGTAACTTTCATTGCAGCACAGCCTCATAACAGCACCACTACAAAACCTGGTAACTACTCCAATATCGCAATTCATACTCTCAAGCTCAATCGAACCCATTCGAGATAACACCATTATCTGTGCGACAAAACCCATCAAAATCATAACCATTGCACCTGCACAGCTGCCATCATCATCTGCTTCACTATCTCCATTTCTCAGACTTCAATCTCCATGAACATCAACAACCCTAAATCGACAGCAAGCCCTAATTTCTTCTCCTGATGCTTTATCAATTCCTAATTCAACTGAAACCCCTTCTTAATCGATCTGAAATTCATACTTCATTCTATCGAACTTGGTCTGTTCTAATCCTCACCATCAACTCTGCCAATCATTTCAGAACTCGAATCTGCTCTAAACCCCCATTCGACTCGATTCTCTTATTCACGGATGTAACATCAAATCCTTCAATACATACCCAGTTCTTCTCAGTCTCTCATCTCTGAAATTAATCCATAGATCCATCTGCCTGCTCTGTGTCTTCATCAATTTTCAACAACAAATCTGTAGCTCTGAATTTCACTTTCATCACCTCATTTTCTCGATTTATCTCTAAATTTCGACTTTTGGTTTTAGTAGAAGGCTGCTATGCAGCCATTGTTCCTCCTTTACTTGGATGTGCAAAATGCTTGAGAGAAACACTCTCCTCACCACAAAGACATCTCAAAGGAAATGAATTCAGAATAGTGCTAATCGATGTTGGCACAACTATCAATATTATCCCTTTGAAGACTCTTAGAGCCGCAGGCATTACTCTACAAGAAGCCACTCATGCTCCTATCTCAGTCAGAGATCACGAAGGAATATCCATAGATGCATATGGTTACATCAACCTCAAAATGAAAGTAGGGGAAACCTGATCAGAAACCAAGTTTCACATAATCATAGAAGATCCAGGAAATGACATGATCCTTGGACGGACATGGATTCATGCTGGAAAGGTAACTACAACACCTTTAATTGCACATTTTACTGTTGAAGAAAGCTCTGACTAGGAAGAAGTGGAGGATGATCCACCGTTCAAACATCTGTGGAAAGTCGAAGCCTTGATGGAACTCACACAAAAACCCGAAGAGAGCGCACATGAATTCTTCAAGAGGTTTCGCACTCAGGCAAGTCTCATTCCTCCTCATGCGTCTATATTACCAACTTTCAAATATGCTACTCTGGTCCGGGGACTTGATCTTACTCATAACTCAGTTTTCATCAAACGTTATGAGTGGTTAGTCTCGCCTCAACAATACTTCACCAAATGGTTGGACACGAAACCTCTCCGAATCCATCATCTCATTAACATAGTCATTGCTGGAATAATGACTGAATTTCATAATCAATATCCTAAATATTCTCCCTTGCACGAGTGTCCACATGTGCTGCAGAATTGAAAAGCTCCACCAACATGGAATCCCACTTTATTTAGTAATTCCGAACCCGTGAGAAGATATTCGGGCACGGCAACCAAGCCTAGCAAATTTCATAAAGGGGATTTAGTTCTCAAGGCAACTAAGCGTAATCTCCATTCCACAAGAGGTTCTAACTGGGAAGGACCTTTTATGATTGCTAAGTCAGTAGTTGGAGGATACTACAAATTGGCTGATATGAAGGGCAAGACAAGTGTGCCAGTGATTCACGAAAATTGGCTAAAGGCTTTTGACGCATGAAACATTCAGCGTCCCAAGGCGTTTTGTGCTCAAGGCATGAATTCTCAAATCACCTGACGTTTTTATTTTAGGATTTTCTTTCACATGTATTTTCAATTTCTCCAGGAGTTTGCAATTCTTGCATTCAGTATTTGAATTCATCAATTTATCAAAGTTCTTTATCTTAAGAAAAATCTCTATCAAATCCAAGAAGAAAATCCTCAATCACTCACTAATTCAAAACCAATCGAAAAATTCAAAACCAAGATAATATCTCACATCTCTCAGAAGTTCAAGGTTCAAGAGATTATGGAAAGAAAACTGAAGGAAGCCGACAAAGTAAGATTTTTGTTTCTCTGCATTCTCCAAGACTTGCAAGGCCGCTTTCTCCAACTCCAGCTTTTCAGTCAATTCAGCAATCTTAGCCATTTTCTCCACCACGATATCACTGGTAAAAGGAATATTATTCTCTACTGCTTCCTTAATGGTGTTGATCCTTTGACGAAGCCATTTCAAGTTGAAGCCAAGTTCTTCAGATTGCTTCAAGTTGTACTCCCAATCAAAGAGTACATCTTGAGTAACGGTACTTCTCGCCCTGGTCCTTATATCATCTATGACATGCAAAATATTTCCTACTTACATTGTCAAAAAGTAACTGCGTTTCGGATCCTTGGTGACAACAATGTGACCATACATTTTCCACAACTTCTCATACATGTCAGCATACCCTATGGGAACGCTAAATCCACCAACTAATGTGTGATATGGAATTGGCTCACCGAATGGAGGATCACAAATAATCCCTGCATTAGGGTATTCATGCACTATTATGTGATTCTCAATTATTGGAGCAGCTTCAGCAATTGTAGGAGCAGTCTCTCGAGCAGTTTCTTCCATTCTGGGTTCGGTTGCTTCTATTTCTGAAGTAACGATGATTTGAGCTTCATTCTCCTCGACAACTTCAGTAGCAATATTCTCATGGCATTGAGGTGCAGAGATGGTAACATCATCAACTTGGTTCACCATGTGGTTTGAATCATCATTCACTCCATTATTCTCAACTTCGGCATTTGGTACCTAATACGAAGATTACATGAGATTAGAGCAATTCAAGCATGGAAACCAAAGGCGACCATAAAATCCAGCATGTAAGTGAACTAATACTATCTAAGTTCTTTATTATGCATCCAAGACATGAGAAAATAGTGTGGAAGTCATTAAAACACGTTTTTCAACAAACTCGTCTGGAAGGATTTTATACTGCCCTGTATAAGACGACGAACTAGGAGCAATTGGTAAGGAATCTAAGGTTGAGTCATATACCATTCTATTATTATGGATGTTTTTTACAACATATCAAAATTTCATAGCAATTGGATAAACTAGCTAAGAGTTGTGGCCAAAACATTGGACTACATGCCAGCTGAAAAACTTCTGAAGGTCTCCTGGAAGTTTACTGTTTCACTGATTTCAGCCCCTAAACGTGCTCAAAACTTTAAAAACTTCTTCACTAAAGCTTGGAAATCTCTTGTGCATAAGAATACATGGGTATATCGTGAAAATCCGATATCGGATGAAGATTTTATGGCGCTTTTGCTAAAAGGCTGGGTTCTGAAATTTCTGACGATGTATTTCACTAAAAATTTTCATTCATTCGTATGGATCCTCATTCATTCATTCAAAAATCAGCAATATTATACTTCTATGAAGATAATATAAAATGGATACTTACTTGAGGAGTTTCCATGTCATTCAAAGGATTAATATGGTCGGCATCAACATTGGGAGCACCATTACCTCCATTCGGTCTCAATTCTTGAAGGTTATCTTTCTCACCATTATTTGAAGACGAATGAACGACATGACCGTGTTGATCTTCCACAACAATGTTCTCCTGGATATATCCGCAACAATAATTATTATTTTATTCAAGAAGTATCATGATTAATTATACGAAGGAATACAACTTTATTTGCATCGCTGGATTCGTGAGTTGTATGGACTGAGCAAAACGAAGACCGTCAATGTTTGATGGAACAAAATTCTGAAACAAATTAACTATACTTTTTTGGGATCTTAATTACACGGACAAAGAAAAATCGCGATGATAAGGTAAGTGCTAACAACTCACCAAAGAAACGGCTGGGGACTTCACATTATTCGGTATCATCCTATAAGATGTCTTGCTCCTGCTTTCTCCACCCTGAGGACTTTCTTGAAATTCTGAAAAGTCTACATGAGTTCGAGATCTCACAACACGGCCATCCTACAGCAAAGATAATAAAATAATTAAGATGTGGTTATCATGTATTCACCAAAATCATAAGGCCGTGCTATCCCGCGCGGCTCCTCATAACTCAGTTGTAAGCTAACGGGTTCTTAGCCATTAGATGATAACACATAACAATTTTTAGCCATTGATGAAAAATGTACAGTTGTCTAGCACATTAATTGTAAGAAAGCTCTAGTATTCAATTAAGGAAAATTAAAACCATCCCCATATATTATTGTATTTGATTACAAGACCTTTTTCCTAAAAACTAATATGTGAATCTCTGAATGGAAACGGAGTTCTGCTCCTTTGATGGTGAAAGAGAAAGACTGAAAAACTTGCCATACTTGTTGTCGATCAGTCGCTCGAATCAGTTCTTCTCCGTTGCAAGATTAGATCCATATGTTGTTCATTCTTTTTGTTTGTTAGAGCATGGCTCGGTTGAACCCACCAAGCGTTGGTATGTCAAGTTTGGTTGTCATATTTTAGTGACTCAAAACTCATGTTAAGAGTCGCTTGATTATGTACTAGAGTCAACTTCGTATAGGTTAGCTTGAAAGTATTAGGATATGAGACATTACAAGTATTGCGAAGTCTTGAAGATATGAAGAAGCAAGGAGCTATAACGACAACAATCATCCTTCCACTTGAGGTTAGTGATATTTACTTGAATTGTTTCATTCCATAACGTATATTTCAAGTCGTGCATATTGAAAACAAAACTGCGAAGCATATTTGAACTCTAGATAGACATAGTATTAGGGAATACAATACGAGGTTTATTGCTTAACCATTAAACTTTGTAGATAAGAAATCGCCATAATCATTTGAATGTTATTGTGATTATGTATGGGTATGAGGTGATGATTTCATCCTAGGGAACAATGTTCTACATGTGTTCTAAGGAAGTAAGTTCATAAACTTGTTTGTGAACCGAAAAGGAAATTCCCGGGTGTTATTAGTTTTGTTATTCATTGCACATCTTATGAACAACCAATATGTGTGATTGAGTATAACTGCTCACAACTTGTTTGTGTTCTTGGTAGAACTATTCACAAAGGCCTGACTTATGTATTGGTATGACTTTTATTAGTGAAACCGATCTTAAGTAATCACCTGAGATGGTATGATCGGGTTTGTGATTTTATGTCTGACCAAATATGGGAAAGGGAAACCGATCCTAGTAAGAGGTGTAGTACATCACAAAGGGGAACCGATCCTTGTATGGGGTGCAGCAAGGTTTATAGCAGAAAGGGGAACCGATCCTATGGACATGTGCAACATGTTTTTAGGCAAAGGGGAACCGATCCTATGGACATGTGCAACACATATAAGTTAGATACCATATATATGTGGGGAACCGATCCTAGTACCTAGTCAACCGAATTTTGGAAAGCTAGTGTGACTATGCACAGTACTCACATGGAAGGTAGAACCGAAACTTGTTTTGGTAGAACCGTTAAACCCATGATTGTGATTGAATGTTTGTTTGATCAATCGCATAGTTCTTGAAAGTCAGATGAACCAATTCTAAACTTGTTTGGAAGTGTGGCAAATCGGTTTCAAGGTTGTAAGTGTGAAAGAGAACTAACAAAGTTAAGATGTCGACATACTTTGAATACGTGCTGTGAATGTTTATTTCTTTAATTGTTCAAAGTTATTCCTTAATAGCTAAGGGAAGAAAATCCTAGGGTCGAAACATAAATAAGTTAAGAATCTTTTAATTAAGGTTATTAAATTCATTTTGTAGGGAAATATAAGAATTAGTAATGTGCATTTACTAATTAGATTTTCCGAGAGATTTCGATCATTATTTTTGGACAGAGCATTTCCAGGAATTATGAAAACTGAATTTGTGCTTTAATGAATATCTTGAGATATTTTAGGTTTTGGAAATTCCTTGGTGTCCAAACTTCCTTGTCTATAAATACTTGAAGTTTGCCTTTCTTGCAAACTAATCCTTCGTAACAACAAACTTCATCTTTTGTTGTTGTTACTAGTGTAGCCGCCTATTCGGATAGGAGAGGCCTATTCGGATAGGAGAGTAACCTAATTAGGCGAAATCTCTTACGACCGCTCAGTTTAAAGTCTTCTTTGGGATTGAGAAGCTCTAGCGTGTACAATTGGTGGGAAACAAGATAATTGTGGTTTTTTGTTTGTTTTCGATTGATTTGATTGACTAACGGTGGTTGAAATCTGATTGCACCTAGTTTGTTTATGCTTGAGAATCTTCTCTTCTGATATAAGATTCACTCAAACTAGTTCAGAGTTTCGACAAGGATCTTTAGACTGTTGTTAGTTCTAAAGACGATCTTGTGATAATCCATTGTTAACAGACTCTGTTCTGTGCGTGATTGATCACAAGAGATTCAAGGGATTGTGTGCAGGTTTTTATTGAAGATTTAAGAAGATTTGAAGACAAAGAAGATATTAAAGATCTGACTTGGGTTTATAATCTTTAGTGTGCACAATACTTGTTTCGGTAAAAGAGGATCCAATTAATAATCGGTTTATCCTTGTGGTAGGTTGGATTGATTAATTGAGTAGATCGGCATCAACACAATTCTTTGGATTAAGAGTGTTGTTGGATTAATCTTAAACGATTACTTCGGTAATTGAACATAAGATAGATCTAAGGACCTGACAAAGGAGTTTATGTTAAGATAAACGGAAGAGCCTTTGTCCGACTCATATCACTTGGTTGAAGAGAGTTTATACCAAACAGATTTGTTGTTCCTTTACATTTTGGAATACGAACCAAAGGAAATGTTCCAAGTACGTGACTTATTTATAAGTTGGAGGCGTGGGAATACAGACGGAACTAGGTGAACTATAGGTTTAGTTGCTTGGTCTCAACTATACGAAGTTAGGTGTAATTTTGTGTAGCGGCTTAATCCTTAGAGTATTCAATTCTGGACAAGGTCCCGGGGTTTTTCTGCATTTGCGGTTTCCTCATTAACAAAATCTTATTGTGTCATTTACTTTATATTTCCGCATTATAATTGTTTTATTATAATTAAAGTAAATTACATAAATGTTAATTCCTATTTACTTGATAAGTGAATCCTATTGTGTTTGGTTAAGTCCAAACCTTTTTATCAAGTAACATACTTCGTTGTTGTATTGTCTCGATCTCGTATCCATAGACGATCACACGAAGTGTGAACCGACTAGTTGTATTGTCTCGACTCAGTCCATAGACAATCACTTTCGGAGAAAGGACTTATAGGTAGGAAAAGTTTTAGCTTGAGGTATATTTGGGTACCCTCGCCTTTTCATTGTTGTTTACCTTTTTTTCTTCTTAATATCCTTAATTTTCTAATTTGATTTCAAGTTCGTTATTCTTGGTGACACCAAAACTATCTCCGTCGTACCTGAATCCCAACGACATGTTGAAAACACACATCAAAAAAAGCAACCTGGTTTCATTGATTAAGTCAAGTTTTGGCTTTAATTATAATTTTTGATTGCTGATTTTTGTAGCGTTGATTCATCTTTATCACTCGAAGCATTTGGAACAACAATTAATTCTTTTAATGGAACTGTTGTGCTATTGTGGACTGAAAATTGGCAAAATTGTCCAAAAACCAACAGAAACTGTTTGTAGATTAGATTTTTGATGAAATAATCTTCCTGTATATTTGCCCCATCAAGCTAGGATTAACTTGTAAATGCGAAATAAGTGTGAGGATCTATTAACAGTTGTAACTTTGACCAAAAAAAGAAAACGAGAAATCTGTACATCGGACGGCTAAGAACCCGCTAGCTTATAACTGAGTTATAAAAAGCCGCACGGGACAACATTACCCAAAATCATAAGGAGAAAACTAAACTTTGAACATTCTGGAGGCATTTTTATTTTATCACCACTAGAAAGATGTTTCAACCTTGGTCGATCAGAGGTCACATCAGCAGGAGGAAACTCTCGTACCAGAGACTTAACATCCATTGCAAACTTATGCAAGCGCTCAAGTTGCTGACGCCAGAAGTCTACATAACCCGGAGTCGCATAAGTAGCTCGGTCAGAACAAGGAAACAAATAATCATTTACTTCCACGTGTGTGCAATCCAGGTGAGCCTTCAAATGCTCAATTGACGGCTTATTCATTCGATGACCTGGAGTACACTGATCGAGACCCATTTGTCGATATGCTCTATCAATGTTATATTCTTCCACTTGGAATTCTCCACGCGTTACTGACACTAAGTAACCAGGAGTACAACTCAATATAAAAGACTTTTCTCCATCACTCAAACCGGTGCCAGTTTTCAATGTAACATTTTCTTCAGCAGTATTGAAAGTGATCAATTGTGAGAAGAGCGGAGGAACCGACACCCAGGGGCGAAAATCAAACTTAGACTCGAGGTCTAAAACACTTGTGAGGCGTATCTTATGTTGTGGTTGCTTTGTCGACCAACGCATTATCCTGGCATTATTTTTCTTAAGGAAAGCATGGCGAGTGTCGACATTTGGCCCTTGCAAGACGCTACGAGGAATTGGTGCATACTTCTCAAAATGCACCCACATCAAAGCTTGGAGGAACATAGTATTATCATATGTTTCAATTTTCATGAAACCGTTGGAGATACTGGAGTCTATGACTAAGGAGTCTAAATTGGAAAACAGTGAACCCAAAAATAGACTGTCGATAGGAAGTTTATCACCTTTGGCCATCTTTATTGTAAAAGGAATTACAAATGGCTTCAACAAAATGTCCGCTATCCTCAAGAACATCCCTGGAGAGCCACAAGCACAAGAAAGTAGCGATAGTCAAGGGACTATCGACATGTTCTTCAGGAACCTCATCTCTCGGCCACCAGTATTTCAACCATTGAGCATAGCAAGTTTTGGGTGACTTGTTGAATTCATGCATTCTAGCTTCCAACACATCAAATATCACATTCTCCTCTGCTGAGAGTTCTTCAGGGAAATTTCCAGTAATTGGGAGATGCAACAAAGCGACTACGTCTTCTAAAGTGATGGTGAATTCTCCCCATCTGCATATGAAAGTATGAGTAGGAATGCACCAGCGAGCAAGCAAAGCCACCATACCTGGTATTTCGTGATGAATGATCAAATCCCCAGCAACCCGAATAGCTCGTGTCACCTGTGCACGATCCAGCATGGTCCTTACACGACTATGACCCAACATATGCCTTGCCCATCCAGAGAAATGTGCCAGGGGCTTTCGAGAAAGCTTAAGTTCCATATGTGAACCCAAATAGTGTTTCCCACTCAAACAGAACCTAATTATTGCTTAAGGAGATACTAACTTGTTCTGAATAGTACTCATAGGATTTATGAGCAGCCGAAACGAGGAACCTGAGGGACGCTTTTCGGGTCTATACAGAAACACGAAGAATTCGTCATCAACATTTGGGATGTTCTTGGTTTTAGGAGTTTCCTCTTTCTCCTTAGAAGTCCCAGAATCATCATCTCTGAAAGAATCATCATTTCTGGAAGAATCATCATCTTTAGAAGACGCGTCTGTAGAAACATCTTCTCTGGAAGTTTCCTCTCTAGAAACATCATCTTTATAAGAGCTACCACGAGAATCAGTCATCTTTGGAAAGTTGTTGTGACATCCATACAACACAATGGAATCAAAGCAACGTAATAATGATGATGCTCACATCAGCGTCTACGAAAATGGTAATCCTTAACTCTTACCTGTTTACGGTTTCACGAACTTAGTGATAATAACGTAAAACTTCGAAAAACTTGCTCGTTCTTTCAAAACCTGCAAAGATGAGCAACACTCATTATTTAAAGTTGACACTTGACTTTTCACGAAATTTTGCGTAATTCACGTAATCTTTTCATTGAACATTCACTGATTTTACCATGTGTACATACACTATGAAATCACGAATTCATGAAAACATTGTTTGCATTCAACAACTACTTAAAATCAAAATTTGATTTCTTTAACAAAATTCTTTTTTAAACTCACGTAAAAAAAAAAAAATTGACGTGAGTAAATAACTCACGGAATTTTCAAAAAAAAAAATCCCTTTTACGTGAGTTATTGTTAAAAAAAAAAAAATCTTTTGTTTTGCTCAAACGAGCGTTTGTCTATGAAACGAGGGTTTTTTCTATTTTTGCAAAGGTCCACTTATTCCAAATAAAATTTTTGAAAGTTCACAAACAAAATTTTATCATGAAGTGCAGGTTTATTCCAAAATATCTTAGGATTATTGTTTATTACTTTAACTACGAACGATACGTACAAACCTAAAGGTGTTTGTGTGAAAAAAATTCATGCTTTGAAAGTAAAATTTTGATGAAACCTCATAAACAAAATTTTATCTATTGTAACTAAATCATATTCATTCAAGGATTTATGTATTTCTTTCATATTAGGGATTATTGCTAGTTTCTTAAACTAACGAACAAACGGGAGTGTATTTCCTAAAATTTTTTTTCATAAAACCTACACATGCATGTATACCTATGAAATTTTGTTTTCAAACAACTCATGAAAAATACATAGCTGAACTTCAAAAAAAAAAAACCTGGTCGGCGCAGGCCGGACGGTGGTCGGTGGCGCCGACGACTGGAGTTCCGGCGTGAAAATTTTGTTCTCCTCCTACTGCTCGCGTGAAAGTGATGAAGAGGGAGAGTGGTCGGTCAAGCTTGGAAAATTGAAAAAAATTTTAGGGCTTCTTCCCTTTTATATCAATTTTATTTCCAAAACCTAATAAAACATGGATTTCGTTTTTGGGCTCGAGCCCGCAAACCTTAAACCGACCAAAACAAGAAGCCCGACTGTCCAAATCAGTAGTGCCTCATCTCTCCGTGCTCAAGAGATGATGCTCTATTATGCTATCAGGGTCCTTACCTGAGCATTTGCTCGTACATGACACCATTGGAGCAAATCGAGGATTCTGAAAATACCTTTGTACGACCGAGTTCAACTGCTTATCCCGTCGACTGGAAAATCACCATCTAATGCTTATTGTGGAACATGATTGTCCCTCACTAAGCAGGGGACTTAATGTTGATGGTGGATTTTCAACAAAGGTCAAAATCGTAAAATCATGATACTGCATGTTTCTGACCCGACTTCAGGAACGCATGTGACGATTCATATTTTACGATCCGTGAACCGTTTCACGATCTCTAATCGAGTTCCTCTCAGAGCCATGATGAATATGATTCTCGAAAGGCATCCCACTAGCTGAGCGTTCGACATTGTGCATTTCATCATGAGTCTCTATGTAGAACAACATGATTAGGCGGTCCTCCTACATAATTGTTTGTTGAGAGGGCTTAACGCCTTCAGGACGTCGGTGACACTCGATGTTCCCTGATTACATAGAGAGACCCGCCTCTACATAGAAGAATGATTGGGCGGTCCTCCTACATAACTGTTTGTTGAGAGGGCAAAAACGCCTTCAGGACGTCGGCGACACTCGCTGTTCCCTGACTTTGTAGAGAGACCGTGTATAGATTCAGGCGGCTCTCCTACATAATTGTTTGTTGAGGGGGCTAAATGCCTTCAGGACGTTAACAACGCTACACGATTGTTCCCTGACTATGCACCTTTCAGAACGAGTATGATGCTTCAACTATCTCATATCTTGATTCTACAATAGATTAATTCTACCGTGACATTCGCCACTGAATCCTAGAAAATAATCTATTATATCTCATTACCCCGTTCCATGAATCCCCGGCTGGCTCCATGGATTAGTAATAGATAACCAATTCATCTCATTACCCCGTTCCCTGAATTCCCCGGCTGGATTCATGGAGTAGATGCGCAATTCATGATTATTACTATGTTTCATGAATCATTCTCCGCTGAATTTCATGAATTAGTAAAAATTATTCAACAATCGGGCATCTGGACTATCATCGAGTAAGCCCCAATAAAATGGTGCAAGTGTACTCAACAATGATGCACGAACGAGCACCCAAATGCACGAACGAGCATTCGAAAATATGGACAAATGAGGAATCCTATACAAAACAAGAGAGATAAAATAATAATAAAAAATAGAAAAGAGGCGCCTAGGGATCGGGCCCACCGGACGACCGACCATGCCGCCGTGGCCGGTCCCCCACGCCTCTTCCTTTTATTTTTCTTATTTTATTTATTTTCATGAACTCATGAAAAATCCTTCATTCAAGCAACTTTCCTTGTTTGAGCAAAACTCACGGTTTCTCCATATTTTCACGGTTTCATGAAAAATAATAAAATAGTGAAAGGTGTTGTGGGACCGGGCTACCTAGCCGGCTGACCATGCCCTAGCTGTGGCCGGTCCCACACCTTGCAATCCCTTGTTTTCATAATTATTATTTCCCTCATCTCATGAAACTCCTCCGTTTGAGCAAAAATCATGGTTTCTTCATATTTTCTCAAGTATTGCCCAAACCATGAAAAAAGCCAAAAAGTCAAATGGTCACATGACCGACTACGCTACTCATTCCAAATAATAAAATATTATTATTTTAATATTTTCCAAATTTTGATCGAATGAGCAAAGTCCCACTTGCTCATTCGAGCGATATCAAGAATTTCAGTTAAATATCGAACTCTTCTGAAAATCCAAGATATTGCTCAAACGCACACCAGGAAACACCAAAACTCTCAGGACTGAAACACGAACATTGTGGTGACACGTGCATGCTTCCTTGACCGACCAAGGCCGGTCCTAAGGCTTGCAAGGAGCCGTTCCCACACATTCTTATAATTTTGACCTAATTTTCTCGATTGCTCATATTGGGTCCAAACTCTTTCCAACCAACTTGGAATTTGCTCAAACGACCATCAGCTGGTCCCACGACCACCAAGGGCCGGTTTCATGCCCTCTTGGTCGGTATCTCACTCCATAAATTAGGTTTTATTACCTAATGCTCAGACGAGCACTATTTTAATAAATGATGAAACCGACATTTTATCATCATTCTTTCACCAACCGGTCAACTAAGGACCCTGGTGCACGCTCAATCGAGCACTTGGGCATCACATGATCGTTCATCATCCCATGTGGTCGGTCCCTCCCTCACTCATGACCTATTTTCAGCAATTCATCAATTGACGAACAATTGATCAAAAATTAGGGTTTTGAATAAACGCTTCACAAATCATCATTCTGAGCAAGTTCAAACACTAATAAATTTATGTTGATCCATCAATCAATATCTGGATTAATTATATAATATTTGGTAGTATACCAATATTTTAATTAATATTTTATTGGGTCACGCCACCAATAAATAATTCGTCGAATCGAGCAATACTTGCTCAGTTGCTCGAATATTGATCCAACTATCAATATTCAGTAATTTATCAATAATTCGTCGAATTGAGCAATACTTGCTCAGTTGCTCGAATATTGACCTAACTATTAATATTCAGGAATTTGTCGAATTGAGCAATATTTGCTTAGTTGCTTGAATATTGAGTAATTCATCAAATCGATGCTCAGTTGCTCGAATTTACAATATTTGCTCAGACGAGCAATATCTAAGAATGTACAACATGTTCAATCCATGAATCATTGAGCATTCGATCATTCATGCTCGATTCAACAAAACTTAAACTCATTGTCTAATCAATCAACAATTGACTAATTAAATACACGCCTGCCTTGTAGACTCCACGATTCGTGAGACATCAATCACGTCACATGGGGGGATATTACTTAGGGTTTTGGTCTGGCGGCCTACATCCACGATGAGAAATGTGAGCAAGTCGTGCAAACTGTTGAAGGAGTTAGCAAAGTAGTGGGTGGACGGTTAACCAAGTCTCCGCACGACTTGGAACTGGTTTCACCACGATTTCCCACTTTCCCACTCTTTCACTCAAGAAACCGTCACACTTACAGGGATCAAGGTGTTTACTACTCTGACAATATAAATAAGTCTCTGGATCCATGATTGAACAACATTTTTTCGAGCAATCACTCTCAGAAATTCCATCAATCGACCAGAACTTATTCGAACTCAACAGTTCATCAATTCGCAGAAACCTTCAACACACCCACAATCCTTGATCATCATCCCACACAATTCTCAGCTTCCCTCCTACAGATCAACCCATCTCCCTCTTTGTGACCGAATTGACTCTGGAACGACCATTCACTTGGTTTAGGCCGGAGTCCTACAGATTGATCTCTCGAACTCAAAGCACTCCCGTGCAGTGCAGCTGTGTGAGGTTAAGCAGTTTGCTCGGTTCGAGGAGTCTCGCCGGAACCATCGTCTCCTCAATTCCTTAAAAACCAACAAATCGTTTTCCCCCATCTACAAGTTCTATGTCATTTTGATAATTTCAATTTCTGCAGGCAGATAATCAACCCCAATAGAAGCCCAACCAAAAATTCCCATATGAAAAAAAAATCCACAAATTCCAAAGGTCAATTTATCTGATTAAAATCATTAACTAGCAATCGTAATCAATCTACAATAAATTAAAGTAATTCTAAACGAACGAATCAACAAGATAAAATAACTGAAGATTTTAGCATGACGATGATTGCGAACAATATGATTTGGGATAAAAAATTAGAAATAGTAATTAGGGACATTAGAGATAGGTTGTATTTAGTCAGGATTGTATTTAACCCAACTGATGGTTATATTTAGTCACTGCCATTTTATTTACCCACAAAAAAAGTAAAAATAAAATAAAAAGGTTGGGCTGATGTCAGATATTGTTACACCCCTTAACATTGTTTTGGCGGGAAACTTTTCACTTTGACCCCTATCTCCCGCTCAAAAAACATTTTAGGTTAAGACTCAAGACTACTGATTTCCAGTTTCACCCGACTACTTTTATTTTTCTGATAGAAACTGCGGAGAAGAAGAAGAAGAAAGCCTAAAAAGGTAACAGATAAATGGATGCATTTGGTGGTTATTTCGTGGACGAGAAAGCTGTTCGTGTTGAGAATATCTTCTTAGAGTTCCTCAAGAGGTGTTGCTTTCTCTATATATCTCTCAACAACTCTCTGATACTTAGAGATTAAAGATCTATTTTTTTGGTATTTCTGTAACTTTTTTCCTGATTTTGTTTTATTCTTTCAGTTTCAAGGTAGACACAAATGCCGCGGAACCATATTATGTATCAGAAATCGAAGAGATGAAAGCAAAAGAATCAACAACCATGTTTGTTGATTTCTCACACGTTATGCGCTATAATGATATTCTTCAGACAGCTATTTCTGAAGAGTATTTGAGGTAATTTTATACCATAAACCCCTTTCTGAATCTAAAACCCTAATTTTATTTGTTAACCAAGATTCTAGTTTTTTTTTTTTTTTTTTTAATCTGGGTAGGTTTGAGCCGTACTTGAAGAATTCGTGTAAGAGGTTTGTAATGGAGCAGAGACCGACATTCATTGCTGATGATAACCCTAATAAAGATATAAACATTGCTTTCTACAATATCCCTCTTTTGAAGAGGTAACCCTAAGTTTAATTGGATTTGTTTTTTTAAACTTACCTTAACTAGTTATGTGGGGACTTATTGCATTCACCCAACGTTTTGAAAAATGGTAGATTGCGGGAGTTATCGACAGCGGAAATTGGAAAATTAGTTTCGATAACGGGTGTTGTCACTCGAACTAGTGAGGTTAGGCCTGAGCTTCTACAAGGCACTTTCAAGTGCCTGGATTGTGGTGGTGTTGTAAAGAATGTCGATCAGCAATTCAAATACACAGAGGTTAGATGGTGTGACATATTATGTATTTTCACTTCTTCATGAATAAATGTTGCTTATTCATAAATAAATGTTGCTTATTTTCACTTATTTTCACTTCTTCATAAATATACACAGAGGTTACATATTATGTATTTTCACTTCTTCATAAATAAATGTTGCTTAATATGGTGTGACATATTATGTATACTTGCTTCTCTCTTCTTAAATAAATGTTGGTTATTTCTGGATGCAGCCGATAATTTGCGTGAATCCAACATGTTCAAATCGAGCAAGGTGGGTCTTGATTCGCCAAGATAGCAAATTTGCAGATTGGCAAAGAGTCAGAATGCAGGAGACGTCTAAAGAAATACCGGCGGGATCCCTTCCTCGGTCATTGGATGTCATTCTCCGTCATGAGATTGTTGAACATGCAAGAGCTGGTGATACGTAAGATCCCCGAGACTTTGGAGAGTGTTTTGTTTTGTGATAAAAAGTAAAGTAAAATAAAATAGAAATATTTTAGTTAAATATATGTCGTGTTATATTTCAGGGTCATTTTCACGGGCACTCTGGTTGTAATACCGGATATACTGGCACTAGCTTCACCAGGGGAGAGAGCGGAATGCCGAAGGGAGGCACCCCAGCGGTCTGGTGGTGGACATGAAGGTGTCAGGGGTCTTCGTGCACTTGGAGTGAGAGATCTCTCTTACCGACTTGCCTTCATCGCCAATTCAGTGCAGGTTCAGGCTCCATGGTTTATGATATTACTGAGCCTTGTTTGTGCTAGGTGTTGAATGGTTTTAACGATATTAAATTTTCAGGTGTCTGATGGAAGAAAGGATAACGATATTAGGAATAGAAAGAAGGATGCTGATGACGAAGACTGCCAGCAATTAACGGTGAGCAATAGGACACCAGCAATAATCTTTGGTCCTTCTATTTTTCCTTGATGTTTCTTTGTGACAAATGAGTGTACTTCGTTTTTCTTCCCTTAATTATCTCGTCCATTCAATGGTTTCTTAAGTTTAGGTTCTCTTTGAAGGCTCTTTGTCTCTAGAGTCTTCTTCAGTTCTTTGTCTGGTTAGAGTTTTAATGATCAATTGTTACCATCTACTGCCAATTATGACCTACTGTGTTCACCTGGTTGGTTCCGCTCATGCGTTCATCTGATTGGTTGTGGTCATGAGTGACATCAGATCTTATATGAATGTAAGATATTTTAGTTTGTTCTCTGGAAAGGTGAGGGTGTTTGTTAGTGTTTTTCGCTGTTGTGACTAGAAACTGTTTACATGTGTCTGTATCATGTTCGTATTGGGTTCTTTATTCTTGCCATCTTCACAACCAGAAACTGATTACATTTTTTGCGTATATGTTCTTATTGGGTTCTTTATTCTTGCCGTCTTCGAGCAGCACTTTGTTGAATTTCCAGATTTCTCTAATGGATCTATGAATTCCGATTAATATGTTGCATATATTATGTTGGCAGAAAGAAGAGGAGGCTGGAATTCATGGGATGAGGAACACCCCTGATTTCTTCAATAAGATTGTGGATAGCATTGCTCCCACTATTTTTGGTCACCAAGAGATAAAACGAGCTATCCTTCTTATGCTCTTAGGTGGTGTCCACAAGTTCACTCATGAAGGGATCAACCTCAGGGGTGACATTAATGTTTGTATAGTTGGCGATCCCAGCTGTGCAAAGTCTCAGTTCCTTAAGTATGCCATTCTTCCTATCTGTGTATATATCTTTCTTCGTTGTTTCTGTTTTATTTTCTGAGTTTCTTACCTAGAGGGCCATCTCTTTTGTTGTGGGTTATATATCTACTTTGAAGGTATACCACAAACCTGGTTCCACGATCCGTCTACACATCTGGAAAATCCTCTTCAGCCGCAGGTTTGACAGCAACTGTAGCCAAAGAACCAGAAACCGGGGAGTTCTGTATTGAGGTAGCATTTCTTTCATATGGCTATATGTTGATTGGTGTGGATATAAATAACTTGCCCTCTATAAACACGTCCTACAACCATGTCATTATCTTCAACTTAATATACAAATGGGAACCATAAGTAGGAATTTTGAGTTGCTCTTTCTTAGCTTATGACTTATCATGTTCATTTCAGGCTGGTGCTCTTATGCTGGCTGATAATGGCATCTGTTGTATCGACGAATTTGATAAAATGGATGTTAGAGACCAGGTAATCTTCTGACATTCTTCTTGTAGCCTCTAAATCTTATGATGTTGCTATTTTGGATTTCTAAAACCTCCTATAATTGGTTTCAAGGTTGCCATTCACGAAGCTATGGAACAACAGACAATAAGCATCACAAAAGCAGGGATACAAGCAACTTTAAATGCCCGAACATCTATTTTAGCTGCTGCCAACCCTACTGGAGGACGTTACGATAAATCGAAACCCCTCAAGGTTCACTATCTTTTTTTTTTTCATTTTTCAAGCACTATTATATTCTATGATATTGATATTCTTTGCGCATATTCTGTTTCAGTTTCAAAATAGAATGTTCTACAACCATTCAGGTCTTTTATTCTGTAACATAAATGAACTGTCAGCAATTAGTGTTGGTTCTGTTTTGAAACAATTTTCTCTGAAGCAATCAAACTTGATCTTTTGTCGTTTAGTACAATGTGGCCCTTCCTCCTGCTATCCTTTCGAGGTTTGATCTGGTGTATGTAATGATCGACGAACCAGATGATCAAACTGATTACCACATTGCCCATCACATTGTAAGGGTTCATCAGAAGCATGAAGAGGCACTTTCCCCTGCATTTACTACTGCACAACTGAAGCGTTATATTGCACATGCCAAGACTCTGAAACCTAAGGTTTGTTGTCCTTAGTTTTTTTTGGCAAGCATGACTTTTCTTTTGTTTCCAAAAAGCCAAATACTTTGCATGCTGCTATCATGTTCCAGCCATGTTTGTGAGCTGTTTGAATGCTATACAGCTAACCGCAGATGCAAAGAAAGTGCTGGTGGAGTCTTATGTTGCTCTACGAAGAGGTGATACAGCTCCTGGGGGTAGAGTGGCTTACCGGATGACAGTTAGGCAGCTTGAGGCACTGATTAGGCTGTCAGAGGCCATTGCTCGAAGTTATTTGGAGCATCAGGTGAGCCTATGGTAATCTGCTCATCCTTTGTTTATCTGCATGTTCCATTTATCTTGACATTATAGTTTGTTTACAGGTAGAGCCACGCCATGTCCGCGTGGCTGTGAGACTTCTAAAAACATCGATAATCAGGTAAGGAGCTTGACCACATATCTTAAGTGTAGTGCATTCCCCCGTTCACATGAATTATTTTAACTTCTTTCCATCACTACAGTGTTGAATCGAGTGAGATCGATTTGTCCGATTTCCAAGATATAGTATATGATGATATTGGTGGAAGCAGAGCATCTGATCAAGGCGATGCTCATCCAAGTTATGAGGCTGCTGCACCTGAAAATCAGGGTATCACCTAAACACAAACATTTTTTTTTTTGTAGCAATGCATAGTAATCATGTTGAATATCACAATGCAGAGAGCGGAGCAGGGACCGGTACCCATCAAGGGAGGAAACTAGTGATAACCGATGAGTACTTTCAGAGGGTTACACAATCTCTTATTTTGCACCTTCGACAGCATGAAGACACTGTAGCACAGGATGGTATGTGAAGTTTTCATTTCCCCCTAAATCTGGTGCTTAGGCAATTACACCAATTTTCAAAATACTAAAAAGTCCTCACCGTGGTTTGCGCATTTATGATATCTTAAGGAGAAACCCTAAAGACCCAGCACACATATTTTCACATGCAGAATTCTCAATTTTACACATGAAAAGTTTAACCAGAAAATAAAACTAACTTGTAGGGACTGGCTTGGCGGGAATGAGACAGAAGGATTTGATCCAAATGTACATCGCTCAGCAGAACGAAAAATCAGCTTACAGTTCTTTGGATGAGGCTGGGAAAGAGGTTGACAAAGTCAAAGCTATAATTGAGGTTAACTAACTAAGATTTTCTTCCAGAGTGAACTTCATAAATTTTTATAGATGGAAATAAGAGAAGTTTTGTAGCTTGTGATGCTCTATCTAATGTAATTTCATGTAATTCCAGAGTTTGATAAGAAGGGAAGGCCATCTGATAGTTCTAGACGACGGAAGCACAGCTGCAGAAGGTGAACAAGAGTTATCGACTAGAGATAGAAGGATTTTAGCTGTTGCACCAAACTATGTTGTCGATTGATGCAACAAACACATCTCGTCCCACTGAGATCTGAACATCATTATCCACCATCCCCAGAGTGAGCTGCATGCAAAATCCGGAGTATAAGCTTTCACAAATGCACATAACTTATGTCTAAAATTCATTTGAGTTACTGAAATGCTGTCATACATTACAAATTTATATCTTCTGTCCATGATGTTTTATGACCATAGAAGAACCATGTAGCATCCGGTTGGACAAATGCATGCCGTGAACTTCTCATGAATCACTTCCTGTTTCTTTTACAGAGGGGAACTTTGCATCTTTGTGATGTACATTTCTTTGAAGAAAATGCAAATAGTCATTCCTCCATCCTCATGTTCGTTATTATGAACAAATTTTGATGGTTTTCCCTATTCACCACCCATACTTTTCCTATTTCCCACCCTTGATGTAAAAACCAAAAATAATGTGACTATACTTATTCAGGTAAACAAAAGCGAAAATTAGGCGCAGACCCAAAAAAAAAAATATTCTCAATGTCAGGCCCACAATTAATTTTTAGTTCCGTGACACCCATAATTACAGATAAACTTTTATAAATTAATTCGCGATAAATTAATAACTTCGCTAAAATAATATTTTTTGCCGGTCCCGACTTGGGCTAGTGTATTAAATTAATAACCTCGCTAAATTTATAAGATAATAAAAATTTTAAGTATCCAATAGGGCCCAATTGAAATATAAATTAATAATCATTGTAATAGCATTACATTACTGGTGCCTTAATAAAATAAAATTCCAAAGTTGTTTGTTTCTCATTCACATTTATGCAACATTGAACTTCATCTCTGATTTTTGTAGTCCTTTGAGGAGTCTGGAGTTCCTTTTCACTAATTCTTTCGCTTGTTCTTGAATTAATTATCCGCTTAGATTCACACGCTCCTGGTATTGAACAACCCATCCATAGAAAACCTTCTCTAAGTCTGGATATTTAGCCGTTTTCTGCCGCTTACAACTGATTTTTCCTTGATCACTTGAGATGTATTCCTATGCACGCTTAATTATGTTTGATATCGTTCCTTGACACACTTGTATGTTAAATTTTTCAAGAAGTCATTTTTGTATATCGCTTTGAGTCAAATTTGGATTAGAATGGCTATATTCACATAATACTTTTCGAATCTCGTTTGTTATAGGGGATTTTTGACACCTTTGAGATGAGAAGTATGAGCCGTTGTTACTCTTTTCTTTTGTGTTTTTTTTTTTCTTTTAACACCAAAAGATATATGAATTTATGCACATAATATGCAATATACTATATTATATTATATTATATATGCCAAAAATTTATTACAAATTAGTTTAAATTGAAAATAATATCTCAATACATTTGTTATTATGGGAAACCTTTAAGTTTAACTTAAATATTTTATTTTATTTTATTTTTGAAACTTAAATTTAGAACGTTTCGATAATTTAATAACTTATTAATTTATCGATAAATTAATACTTTGCTAAATTGATAGAATTTGGCAGTCCCAACATTATTAATTTATTGAAGTTTAACTGTATATAAAAGTATTAAAAAGGTCTGCATGACGGATTATGCATCCGCATGACGGGTTATGCATCAAGGGTATAATTGGTAACGCAACTTGGATATAACATATCTAAAAATCTGCACCTTGGAATTTCACAAATTTTATATCGTTGGAAATCTTTTTAAGAGAGCTACGCAACGAGTACAAACAAGAATATAAAATTTTTGTTTTTCACGAAAAAATCGGTGGTGATCATCATTTTAGGCAAAATTTTCGAAAACTTGATACATAACCATTATGCAGCCACCAAAAAAGATGCATAACACATTCTGCAGACGCATAACGAATTATACAACCATTTTCTCCACTGCATAACAAATTATGCATTTGGATAACAAAGCTATGCATCTATAACAAGTTATGTAACCATTGTTTAGGGTTGATTTTAGTGTGTACATAAAAAAATTGATGCATAATGCAGTATGCATCCATATTTAGGGATGCATATCAGGTTATGTATCTATTTTCTCGATGCATAAAAGATTTTGCAACAATTTTCTCGATGCATAATGCATTATGCAGTCATATTTTCGGATGCATAACAGGTTATGCATCCATTTTTACGTCTGCATTACATGTTATGTAGATATTATTGTAGGTGCATGACAAGTTATGCAGTCTTATTTTTTGTTGGTTTCAATACTAAGAAAAAAGTAGCTGCATAACGTGTTATGCAAACGTTTTCTGGACTGCATAACAAGTTATGCAACCAATTTCATAGTTGCATAACAAATTATTCAACGATACCGAGAATGGTAAAGGGCAGCATCAAGTTAACCTATGTAAAATATGGGAAGAAGCTATCTATTTTTGCTCAATCAAAACATATTATTAACTCAAAATCAATGTCTACATGATAGATGAAGATCCCATCACACAAATAAACTCCCTTAGAGAACCAATGACAAACATATAGTATTCATGCATTGAAACAGAGAAAATTTCTTGGATCCAATTGAAAATGAAAGCTAAAACATGCCCCACTCTCATAATTTGATTCCAATTGCATTACAGAACATATTGACTTAAGAATATTGAACAGAGCAAATTAAGCCAGCACCAAATTAAGTACATCTGATCAAATCAACAACCAGTTCAACTAAAAGCTCAAGTTAGAGAAAAGAGCAACAAATTAGAGGAAACAATGAGAAGTTTTGTACCTGCTGCACTGTTGGAAAAATCTTTGCTCTTGACCATTAATCAAAACGATTGGAGTCTTAGAATGAGCCTCACAAACCTTATGCCTCCGATGATAATCTCTGCATAAACTAAGATCTGCAGTACACCCACCAACCAGACAAGATGCAATTTGTACATTTTGTGCAATTGATCAGAAACAATTAAGCCATCACCCATTTCAACAATCGAGAGCATCAATCATCTCCAAATCGAGTACAAGAACCTAACAATACAAATTTAATATAAACCCATGTGAACAAACTCATCAATCAAGTCTTCTTTCTCTCAAGAACAACTCCCGTTGAGATACAAAAATACCATTAATCACTTACTTCTCTTCACTGTTGTAGATCAAATCCGAGATACACCCACCAGTCCTTGACTTAAGTTCGAATTCACTTCCAACCCTTTCTTAATCCTTCAAAACCAACCACGGATAATGCAAGACGCTACAACTTGAACCATTCTTTGATTTGATGAGACTCTCCCCTGCTTCGATAAGAACCATATCAGCAAGTTCTCAATCTTAATTTCCAGATCTAGAATGAGTTTTATCAAATTGAAGGGGAAAAAAAAGATTGAATTGAATTTTAGGTTACGTCTTATAGGATTTCGATTGAATTAGACAAAAAGATATCTAAGGAAAGATGTTATTAATGGTGTTCTCGTTCTTATTTCTCTTGTTTACAGAAAGAGATCTCAATGTAAAAACGAAAACATAAAATACCAAAATATGGGCCTGTGTATAATTTTGTCGCCGAAAATGGGTGCGACCGTGAGATTTTTTTGCCGTGGGTTTCATAGTGGAGAAATCTGACAAAATGGGTCTCATAGTAGTTTTCACTAAACAAAACCCACTCCCCTACAAGAACACCATCACTGTATTAGTCATGTATGTGGGCGTTAGTGGAAGCTGGAGAATCAAATTATAGGCTTTAATTCTCCCAACCTACTTTTGGATCGTTACAACATAAAACCAGCAATCAATCACAATGATGGCTTATTATCATATTCCCAAAAGATCCACCAAATAACTACTGATGATTTATGATCAAGTAAACGATGTCCTTTAGATGGATTTTCTAAGATTTGACATTGCGATTGAATTCCTTTTTAATAAAGAACATTTTTATACCCATGGAGATGCTCCTGTTAATTGTATGATGGTGATGGTAGTAAACAAAACGATGATGGGGCGGCGACAATTTAGTTAGGGTTGAGATTTGAGAGGGATTTGACGGTCGCTGATAAAAGTGACGGTTCCAATGAGTATGGAGGATAATGATAGTGGGTGTTGTTTGCCCACGCTAAAAATAGTGATATTACTTTTCGTTTTTGCATGTGGGTGGGAAATAGGAAATATATGGGTGGTAAATAGGTAAAACCAATTTTGATATCCAAGAGAGCTTGTGTTCTTCCAGCACTCTGTGATCCCAATCCCCTTTACCGCGGTATCATATCTTTTATTCAAAGCTATGTTTATCTGTTTTATCTCTAGAATGGTCGGTTTATTTTTCTGAAATCTTGGTTGCTTGACGATATGGTTTGGATATAAACAAGCTAATGCTTACTAAGCAACCATTATTATATGTATGTAAGCTTTCTCTAGACTTATTATTAATGCTGAGTCTGTAGGGGGATATACAGGGAATCAAGGTGACTAGAGACATCCCAACAATTAGGGTCTTGAAATATAAATGTTTCCCCAATAGCCATCCCCTTGTTTATGCTAAGAAGAAGGGCTCATGGGTCTGGAAAGGAATATACGATGGTTTACAAATCATAAAGCAAAACTATTGTTGGGAGGTTGGAAATGAAAAATTAATCTTAATTTGGGATCATAAATGGATACCCAATAGATATGATTTGGTGTCATCTAGGTTTAGATCTATTGACTTAAAGACTGTCGATCATACCTGGAACTAATACTTGGAATATAGATATCTTAAATGCTTTGTTTGACTGTCAGACTGTGGATGAAATTTGTAAGATTAGGATCCATATGAAGGGAAGTGATACTTTAAGATGGACTCCCTCTAGCAATGATATATTCTCGGTGAAGACTGCCTATAAAACCATTAATAGTGCAGGTCACGATGCTAACCTAATTGCTACTCAGCTGAATTTTCCTTAGATAAAATTTTGGAAGACTCCTTTACCTCCAAAGATTTTACACTTCCTATGGAAATGTGTTCATAATTGTCTACCTGTCAGGGAAAGACTTGCTAGATTTGTGCCAAGTATAAACTCATGTTGTCCGCTTTGTAATAATAATATTGAGTCTATTGATCATATGTTATTAAACTGTCAGCTAACTAAGCAGGTGTGGATGGCAACGGATAGGTTTTTTCTAAGAAATATAGCTGGACAGTCTCTCAAGGATTGGATTTCAAGCTGGTTTACATCAAATAATATGCAGGATGATTTCAAAATTATGGCAGGATATACTCTTTGGAATATCTGGAAGGCAAGATGCTCGTGTGTGTTTGAAAATACTCAATTCCAAGTAGGTGGGGTTGTAAGACTAGTTACTAAAGAGATATTTGAGTGGAACGAGCATTTCAAGAAACATACAGTTGGGAACATGCATGCTGGCAGAGTTATAAAGCAAATCAGATGGAACCCTCCACAAACTGATTTAAAAAAAATTAATTTCGATGCGACACTCCAAAAAGAAAATAAAACTATGGGATCTGGTCTAATATTGATTGATGATGCAGGATCTTTTGGTGGAGCATGGTGCATCCCAGGAGCATCTGAAAATGAAGAACATGCAGAAGCTATTGCAGCTTGGGAGGCGATCAAATGGGCGAAAAGAAACAACATACAAAGATGCATTTGGAGGGAGACTTCCTGAATTTAGTTCTGTCCATAAATGAAAATCTAGGATCTGTTAGATGGATCAATAACCCGATTATTATGGATTGTAAGGAACTATTAAGAAGTTTCAGTAGTTGGGTTTGTGTTCATGTTCAGAGAGATACAAATGAAGTAGCCCATTGTTTGGCTAAAAAACCTAGAACGAGTAGTATTTCGTTATTTTGGGGAAGTGATTCCCCTGTTTGGTTGAAAACTCTCATTAGAGAGAAATTTGTTTGCACCCAGCTCAAGTGGTCTAACTTTGTAGGATTTCTTTACCTTTATCCTTTTTTATGAACCTACCTACGGTCTAACCTCGATAAATAAATGCTCGATAAACGAATAATATTTTTGGGTCCCGATTCGGGCAAAGGGGATAAATGAATATCTTCGCTAAATGCATTAATGAAAAAAAAATTGAGACTTTAAAGGTCATATATGAATAATCATTACATTTCATAATATAAAGAATATATATATAAACAAACCAAAATACTTCATCAAATCAATAATGTTCTTATGAGAAATCATTTCTTTTCAAAAAATGCATATAATAATGATTGTATTTTCTTCCACCAAACTAAAATGCCTCCCATACTTATTCTTTTGGAATGCATGTATAAGTTCCGGAATATTTTGCTCCTGTTACAACAAAATTATTTTATGATTTTATTTTTTTCGAACAAGAAAACTATTTTATGATGATTTCTGCTTGAAATGTCTCTTTTGATGATATATTTGGTATGGTATTACTATCATCTAATTCAGGATCATTCTCATAATTTATTAAACTCAATAGTTTCTTCGTTCGTAGGAGATTTCATAACTGCATTACTCTCATTAAACTAGTTTAAGAAATGTTCGAAATCCATCACATTTCTTATAGCGTAAATTAAAAATGACATATGTTAATTCTTAAATATGTTATTCTAATTGACCGATTTTTAGTTCGAAAATATCAGAATTATACAAGTAAAAAGCCAAAAATACTCTCTAAATGAATGATATATTCATTTATCGATAAATAACCTCGCTAAACGAATATTTTCTTTCCGGTCCCTAGTGTATTCATTTATCTAGGTTAGACTGCACATTGAGTTTTTTTTTTTTTTTAATTTAATATTGGCCTAGACCCAAAATATGACATTTATGCTGTTTGGGAATCTGAAATTTGTGTTAATAATTGCATATGCTATAAAATGACTAAACTAAAGTCTAATTCCTTTGAATTCAATCTGAGAATGAACTTGGTATCAATGAGTCAATATTTGGGTCGACCGACCAAGCGAAGCGAGGGAGGGAGGATCTTCTATATGATCACTTTTTCGTAAAATGTAAGTGATTAATTGACACAAAAAGATTGGAAATAGTTCGGGCCGAAAAACCAAAAATGCCCATCCGAAATAATTTTTTTTATTTTTTTTCCTTTAGATATTTTCGTAAATAAACCGAAGAGGAAGCGCAAATAGGTATTAGACATTTTCGTAAATAAACCGAAGAGGAAGGGCAAATAGGTATTAGACATCTTCGTAAATAAACCAAAGAGGAAGGCTAAATAGGTATAAAAGTCAAATTGTATTATAATTCCTTACGTATTATATTTTTTTAGGAGTATATTTGGCAAGCAAACTAGAATATAACATATCTAAAAATCCGTGCCTTGAAATTTTACAAATTTTATCTCGTTGGAAAATTTTTAAAGAGATCTACACAATGAGTACAAACAATAATATCAAATTTAAAGTTTTTACGAAAAATTCGGAGGTGTTTATCATTTTAGGCACAATTTTCATAAATTGATTTCATAGCCTTTATGCAAACTACCACAAAGTATGCATAACACGTTATGTAGCCATATTTTGGTTTATGCATCAACTAATTTTCATTGCAAATAATAAAACGATGAACTCCCTCCGTTTCAGGAAAAATGATTATTTCACTTTAGACACAAATTTTCTTTTATAGTCCAATTACAACAGTATTTCTTTTTTTCTTCGGTCGGCCCTCCCCACCGTGCTAGCAGTATTCTAGTTAAGACTCTCTAATGGTACTTATAGTTTGGAGCTCTCTCAAATAAAGTTTGATTAATTTTGGTTATTCAATCACTACAAGCACCCCTATCCATAAATTATATCGATTGTTTCCACCAGATGTAGTTTGGCTGCGATGTCTTTATTGCAGAGAGAAAGTATATCTTGTTAGCTAACATGGTACATAATCCTTGACCTTGAGCATCATGTTTGTTCTCTCTGATCACCAGTGGGTACTCTTTTTTTTTGTTTGTTTGAATAAAGTGGATAATAGGATATTAATTGATAAAAGCCATTCAAGAGTTGTACTTGGTAGCTTGCGGATTGTAATTGGATACTGTTGGATATGTTTCTATCACTGAGTGGGCATCTGTCGTTCTGTCTTGCCAAGAAAGGACATTTACCTTGATTAATGATGATTTATCGAAGCTGCTACACATCTACTGGATTTATCCCCACATCTCTACACCCCTATGTGTCATAGATCTAAGCCCTTGATTGGGAAGCGGTGAACCCGTTGGGGCCTGCGGTGGGTTCGGGACTGAATGCGTGCACTAGTAGGAAAGCGACACATAAGCAGGGTATTTTTTTTGGGTATATATGCGGTAGATAAGTAGCATTTTCGATGATTTAGACGTCGATTAGCCAAAATATCAGAAAAAATTTGGTGAGTACTCTATCTATCAATCCTAGAATTAGTGAATGTTCACATCCCCTTGGCCTCCTGGTTTTGTGTCAGTAACCGAAATGGTAAGCATACGTCCTTCTCACTATTTGTTGGCTCACATGATTGTAGGTTGGTCCGTCCATACAATCAGGACCGTACTCCCTAGTAGTACTTCTTTTAGTTAAAATGGGCTGAAAGCTAAGATTAAGATTGAAAATAGGTTATCTTTGTCATCAAGTGTTCTTGTATATATTCAAAATTTTATATTAAAAGAAGAATAATAATATGACCTCTTAAAGATCCTGGCGAGATTGGGGTATACTCAAACTAATTGGGGTATACCCAATTTTAAAGGGACACTTTTTGTGGGTTTTAGGGGGGGCCTAATGGGTAAGTTACAAAACTACCCTTACCCATTAATAATCTTAATTACCCTAAATCAGTTTTTATTCTCTTCATTTCATCTTCTTCTCTTCTTCTTCTTCTTCATCTTCATCTTCATCTTCATCTTCCATCAACCAAAGCCATATAAAAATCTTCAACTTTGATTTTCCAAAAAAATTGTTGACTCTACCAAATGTGAAAAGAAGACTATAAATGATGTTTAAACTCAAACCCATCATTGTGTTGTGTGATTTGATTGTTATATTAGGTTAGAAATCGAAAATTATGATTTATGTGTTTTTGGTCGGCAAGGTCGTAACATGCATATCTTGCCGACTTTTCATAACAGCCATGGCGGCGACTGTAAATTTTTCAACAGCCGGCAGGGTATTTTTTCAATACCTTGCCGGCCAAATACAGTCGGAAGGGTATTTTTTGGGAATATTATCTATATACCCCTACTATGAGACCCCTTGCAAAAATACCCTTATGAACTTTACAAATACCCCTAAGCCTAATACATTACTAAAATACCCTCATTTATATAGTGTATATACAAAACCACTAACCACTAACCACTATTTTTTAAAAAAAAAAGACTACATCTACTGTTCACCGCCAACCACCACCGCCGCCAACCACCACCACCGCCGCCAACCACCACCACCGACGACCACCACCGCCAACCACCATCACCGACGCCAACCACCATCGCCGCCAACCACCGCCAACCACCATCACCGCCGCCAACCACCGTCGCCGCCAAACCACCACCGCCAACCACCACCGCCAACCACCACTACCATGTGGAGTCAACTTGCTGAAGTTGTGTCCATATAGGAGGAAACTAGCTCAAGTTGTCTCCAATAAATAATGTCCATATCGGAGGCAACTAGTTCAAGTTGTCTCCAAAAGTGGAGGCAACTAGCTTAAGTTGTCTCCAATAAATAGTGTACATGAATAAGTTGCAAAACAAAATGGAGGCAACTAGCTCAAGTTGTCCTCAAAAGTAAAGGCAACTAGCACAAAGTTGTCTTCAAATATGAAAGCAACTAGCCCAAGTTGTCTCCAAATATGGAGGCACTAGCACAAGTTGTCTCTCAATTTGGAGGCAACTAGCGAAAGATTGGGTCCAACGACATGAAGTTATGTTCAAGCAATACATTCCTTGAACCACTATTATCCAACTACACATTTTCTTCAAGTGCACAACTGCAACACATACACAGTGCAACACAATCCTTGGATGCAACACAATTAAGCCTCCACTCCACCAGCACTATAACCCTGAAATCTCCAACTCTGCAACAACATCAAATACGACAATTCTATCTTCTGCATCTCATTGTAACCACAATACAACAACAATTCCTTGCAACAACTCCACCATTACAAAGTACAAACAATAATGTTAACTCCTAAGATACATATATCCTTACAGCTCAAATTTTGATATTCAGGCCACCAACAACTTCATCTTATTGCAACAACATATTCATAACCATTATTTCCCAGCTTCACCTCAACTGCAACACCGCATAGTTGCACTCAAACTCCAACATCACTCCACAGTCCACTGTTATTTCCGATTTCAACACACAAACGTGCACATCATACCCGACAAAGATTGTCCACCTTATCCCAACAAACTGCACCACCAGTCCCAGCTCATTTGAATATTGTCACACAAGCTGCACACCATATTCAACCACCAAAGTGACAACCACTGCAGTTGTATCTTCACAAGTACAACCATCTTCTGCACTTTCATAAACCATACCTGACAAGCAACATAATTCCATTTCTAACTCTTGCAACAAAGACCAACCCATTTCTTCATACATCTACCCCGGATCCATAACTCCATCTTGTAGATCCTCCTGCAATTTCATACATACCTAGACATCTATAACATCAAAACACTAATTTCTCCTGCAATCGATCAACAACTTGCAGTTTCCCAGTTTCACCAATTCCACTGTTATATGCTCCGAACCTTCAGCTTCACAATTACATCCACTAAAACAAAGACCTCAATTCCGAGTTTCCACTGTTCAATTCAATTTTCTTCTCGGCATCATAATTCAACCCTAGATATTCATAAATTCAATTCCATTTCTAACAAAGAAACAGCCATCTCTTCCATGAGCTCAAACAACAACTCAAACCATGGTTCCATTTCCATCACAGATTCGCAATTTCCTCTCTTCATCGATTCCCGACCACAATCTCAGATCCCCTTCATCAACAACGAGACTCAATCATCAGAACCCATCTTAAAAACAAATCTAAACCAAAAATTACCGAAATTGAAATCTAAAATCGGATCCATCTCCTAAATCTTCAACGATATTAATTTACTGCATCTCCTAAATAAATTCAGTGATAAACAAGTTTAAATTAAGAAGAAGAACATTTAATTTCTGCATCTGATGGAATTTGCAGTGAATAAACCATTTCAACAGCATCAATTCCATTACCTCCTCCACTTTCAGATCCATGTCCTTCTCTTAAATCTCCACAACCCAATCTCTGAAATCCGTCAAAATTATCACCAGATTTTTCAACTGATTTACTGAAATGCAAACCCTAGCTTCTTCTCGATCTCTGTCATCAAATGAGCTAAGAGTTAGTTGCAAATCGGAATGGCTACATTTTTGATGCTCGAGATTACATTTTGGAGAATAGTTTTCAACGAGATGGTGATGATGGAGACGATGGTGGTGTTTGTGATGTTGGTTGAGGTGGCGACGGAGATGGTGGTGGCGATGGAGATGGTGGTGGCGACGGAGAAGAAGAAATAAAGAAGAAGTTGGAGTATAAGTGTTAAAGGTTAAAAATGGAATTATGTTATTTATTTTTCTGTTAATAATTTCACTTCTGCCATTAGGGGTATTTGTAAAGACTCATAAGGGTGTTTGTGCATGACCCATGGATAGTAAGGGCATAAATAACATTCCCACGTATTTTTTGAATACCTCGCCGGCCAAAAACAGCCGGAAGGGTATTTTTTCAATACCTTGCCGGCCAATAAATTTTTTGTGTCATCTCCTGTATGTCAAAAAACAAAAGTCGGCAAGGTCGACGATGAAGATCTTCATTGGCTACTTTTGGCCTACGAGGTCGACGATGAAGAGCTTGCTGGCCACTTTTTGGTCGGCGAGGTCGACGATGAAGATCTTGCCGCCACTTTTGGTCGGAAGCTTATTCAAACCACGACCTTGAGATGCATTTTCAAAACCAAAATTTTTGGATCGAAATCGAATTCATAAAACGGATCAAAAGGTTAATCTACTGAATTCAAAATTTCAAAATTGTAATCTAAACTCAATTAATTAAGTGGGAATGTTATTTATGCCCTTACTATCCATGGGTCATGCACAAACACCCTTATGAGTCTTTACAAATACCCCTAATGGCAGAAGTGAAATTATTAACAGAAAAATAAATAACATAATTCCATTTTTAACCTTTAACACTTATACTCCAACTTCTTCTTTATTTCTTCTTCTTCTTTATTTCTTCTTCTCCGTCGCCACCACCATCTCCATCGCCACCACCATCTCCGTCGCCACCTCAACCAACATCACAAACACCACCATCGTCTCCATCATCACCATCTCAGTGAAAAACTATTCTCCAAAATGTAATCTCGAGCATCAAAAATGTAGATCCATTCCGATTTGCAACTAACTCTTAGCTCATTTGATGACAGAGATCGAGAAGAAGCTAGGGTTTGCATTTCAAATAAATCGATTGAAAAATCCGGTGATAATTTTGACGGATTTCGAGATTGGGTTGTGGAGATTTAAGAGAAGGACATGGATCTGAAAGTGGAGGAGGTAATGGAATTGATGTTTGTTGAAATGGTTTATTCACTTGCAAATTCCATCGATGCGAAATTAAATGTTCTTCTTCTTAATTTAAACTTGTTTATCGGTGAATTTATTTAGGAGATGCGAGAAATTAATATCACTTGAAGATTTAGGAGATGGATCTGATTTTAGATTTCAATTTCTGGTAATTTTTGGTTTATATTTGTTTTTAAGATGGGTTCGATGATTGAGTCTCGTTGTTGATGAAGGGGATATGAGATTGTGGTCGGAATCGATGAAGAGAGGAAATTGCGAATCTGTGATGGAAATGGAACCAGGGGTTTGAGTTGTTGTTTGAGCTCATGGAAGAGATGGTCATGGTTCTTGTTAGAAATGGAATTAATTTATGAATATCTAGGGTTGAATTATGATGCTTAGAGAAGAAAATTGAATTGAGCAAAGGAAATTGAAATTGAGGTGATGTTTTAGTGGATGTAATTGTGAAGTGAAGGTTGGATCATATAACAAAGGAATTGGTGAAAACCGGGAACGCAAGTTGTTGATCGATTACAGGAGAAATTAGTGTTTTGATGTTATAGATGTCTAGGTATGTATGAAATTACGGGAGGATCTACAAGATGGAGTTATGGATCTGGTAGATGTATGAAGAAATGGGTTGGTCTTTGTTGCAAGAGTTAGAAATGGAATTATGTTGCTTGTCAGGTATGGTTTATGAAAGTGCAGAAGATGGTTGTACTTGTGAAGATGCAACTGCAGGTGGTTGTCACTGGTGGTTGAATATGGTCTTTGCAGTTGTGTGACAATATTCAAATGAGTGGGACTGGTGGTGCGATTTGTTGGGATAAGGTGGACAGTCTTTATCGGGTATGATGTGCAGGTTTTGTGTGTTGAAACTGGAAATAACAGGTGGACCGTGGAGTGATGTTGGAGCTGGTGCAATATGCGGTGTTGCAGATTGAGGTGAAGGTAGGAAATAATGGTTATGAATATGTTGTTGCAATAAGATGAAGTTGTTGGTGGCTCAATATCAAAATTTGAGTGTAAGGATATATGTATCTTAGGAGTTAACATTATTGTTTGTACTTTGTAATGGTGGAGTTGTTGCAAGGAATTGTTGTTGTATTGTGGTTACATTGAGATGCAGAAGATAGAATTGTCAGGGCTGATGTTGTTGCAGAGTTGGAGATTTCAGGGTTATAGTGCTGGTGGAGTGGAGGCTTAATTGTGTTGCATCCAAGGATTGTGTTGCACTGTGTATGTGTTGCAGTTGTGCACTTGAAGAAAATGTGTAGTTGGATAATAGTGGTTCAAGGAATGTATTGCTTGAACATAACTTCATGTCGTTGGACCCAACTTCTGCTAGTTGCCTCCAAATTGGAGACAACTTGTGCTAGTTGCCTCCATATTTGGAGACAACTTGGGCTAGTTGCTTTCACTTTTGAAGACAACTTTGTGCTAGTTGCCTTCACTTTTGAGGACAACTTGAGCTAGTTGCCTCCATTTTGTTTTGCAACTTATTCCTGTACACTATTTATTGGAGACAACTTAAGCTAGTTGCCTCCACTTTTGGAGACAACTTGAACTAGTTGCCTCCGATATGGACATTATTTATTGGAGACAACTTGAGCTAGTTTCCTCCTATATGGACACAACTTCAGCAAGTTGACTCCACATGGTAGTGGTGGTTTGGCGGAGACGGTGGTTGGCGGCGATGGTGGTTGGCGTCGGTGATGGTGGTTGGCGGTGGTGGTCGTCGGTGGTGGTGGTCGACGGCGGTGGTGGTTTGGCGGCGACGGTGGTTGGCGGTGAGTAGATGTAGTCTTTTTTTTTTTTTTTTTTTTTTTTTTAAATAGTGGTTAGTGGTTAGTGGTTTTGTATATACACTATATAAATGAGGGTATTTTAGTAATGTATTAGGCTTAGGGGTATTTGTAAAGTTCATAAGGGTATTTTTGCAAGGGGTCTCATAGTAGGGGTATATAGATAATATTCCCTAATTTTAATGCTTCTTATAAGTTATTGCATAAGGAATGTGGAATTGGACTAATAATCAGGGATTTTGCAGGGGCTCATCGATGGTCGAAATGCATCTACAGAGATGGATATCTAAGTGCTGAGGAAGGAGAGTGTATGGCAGCATTGGAGGCAGTGCAATGGGAAGTGAGTTTGCAACTAGAGTGTATCGTTCTGGAGACGGATTCACCTAACGTTGCTGCTGATGATAGGTGTGATAAACACCTAGATTTATATCTATTATTTATGCTTTCTTTGCGAGTTTTCATGTAAATTATGTATCTTATGTGTGGTTTTGAGTTATTTAGGTACTATGAAGTCATTTGAGCAAAAGATGAAGAAATAGGCACAAAAGAGCACAATGGTCATTTTGCAGGCAAGAGATATTTGGATCCCAACTGAAATTAAGGGCCAACCAGCTGAAGTTCCTACATCATCACTAAAGACATACCGGCTTAAGTTAAGGGACTGCCACCCAAACCCTGATTCTAGAATAGAGAAGAACATTTTCTTCTTATTCTTTGCTCCACTTCGGAGCTGCTGTGAAAGAGAAATGATGAGGGGTTTTAGATTTGAGATCATGACAATGATGATGGTGGTTTCTGAGCGTGGGAACTGTTGCCTCCATGGTGAATCTGGTGGTTGCTCGGATTAGTCAATTGAAGCAGGGGTTTGATAAGAAGACAGAGAAACATATCTGAAATTAAAGCTGGTGAGAGACCTGATTTTACTGAAATGGGTGTCGATGTTGATTTGAAGATTGGGTTTGCTGTGATAGAGAAGAATTAAAGATATGGGTCTGTGGTGCTTTCTTTGTGAATGACGGAGTTTGTGAATTTGTTGGTGGTGCTGGGGAACTAGGGAGAAGATGAGAACATTAGGAAAGAATTTTGGATCAAGCAGAGCTAGGGTTCGAGTTCAGATGAAATGGGTTTCTTCTCGAGTTCGATTTGGCAGTGGAGGTTGAATCCGAGATGAAATTGAAGATGGGTATGAGTCTAACTCGGTTTATAAGAAGCTGTGCTACCTAATTAGGGTGGCTGAACCGCCATAGATGAAGGTTGGAATTAGAAGATGGGTGTGTTAATTGAAGTTGCAGGTGGTTGACGTTGTTGATTTTAGAGATGGTGGTTGCTTGTGTTGTTGGTTTATGTAGCTGCTATTGAAGCAACATAAGAGACTCAGGTGCAGGTGAAGTGCTCAGAAGATAATGCAGTTGAAATGGAGATGGTTCTTGAGCTACTTATAATGAATGCAATACAGGGAACAAATGGAAGTACTGAAATTATATGGCCGTATTGGTGTGGATTGAAGTTATGGATTCAACTGAACTGATGCAAGGAAATGATGTTGATGCCATGGTTTTGTGGTCATGAAATGGAGGTTACAGCTATAGCTTCAGGGAAGAGAAAACATGGAATTACAAGGAATCAGTTGGTCGATTTGCTAGTACTAATGCTGAATTTGAGATGGGATCGAAATGGGTCTGTTTTGGAGTGTGCCTGACAATGGAATTAAAGGTGGGTTGTGCTTGATTTGATGTCACAGGTGCAGTGGCCTGAGCAGATGGAGGTGTTATTGTATTGGCAGTAATGGGTTCGAGATGTGTTGGTGATGCTATGTTGCAGTAACAAGACTGAGATTGCAGTGGTGCAGGTTATGTGTGCTGGTTGCGACTTAAGCTGGAGTAGAGTCAGGATGCTGTAATGGGTTGTATGAAGTGCAGTGACAATGGCTAGTGGTGATGAGCTGAGATGTAGTTTACAAGTTAGTGGTGGTTATGTTCTAGTGAATGATTGAAGCTTCAGTTCAAGTAATGGCATTGCAAATGGTAATGGATCTGGAGATTGTTACAAGACAGTGCGGGTTAGGAGTTGCGCTGGACTGAAATGGCAAAGGTTCTGGTGGAGTAGATGGTGCAGAATGGATGTGACAGGCTGAGTTGAGATGATGCTGATGTTGCTATGATGCAAGTGATGGTGCCGAGAATAAAGCTCAAGTCTTATGAGCTGAGGTTTAATGCAATGGCTATGAACTCAAAGAAGACAGAAGCAATATCTGGTGATGGCAGTTGTGGTTGGTGTGAGGCTGAGCTGAAATGGAGTTGCAGTAATTGTTACAGGGAAGATTAGTGGTTGTGCTGGTCAGCATGAGATTGCAGATGAGTTAATGAATGTGGATGATGTTAGTGATCAAATGATGCCGTATCTGTGGAACTGGTGGTCTGCAATGGGAGCTGTGGTGTTACAGGTTATGGAATTGAATTTACAAGAAGGAAGTATGTGCATTGCAGGTTGTGCTGTTGATATTGAGAAGACTATGCAGTTTGAGATCATAGAGGAGAATGGGTGGAAATGATGTTGCAGTATAGCTGAAGTACAGTAAGGAGATGGCTTCCGAAATTATTGAGCAACTGAAGCTAAGAAGTAGTGTAGGGAAGGAGTGATTTAGGCGAAACCTGCTCGGACAAGGTAAATTAGCCTGTCAGTTCTGCAAGACTGACAAGCTGAGGGAGTTAGATTATGGGCCTGTATTGGGCTGGAACGTGAGGTGGTCAGGCCTTGGTCGAGTTTGCAAGCAAGTCTAATATTTGGGAAAACCTATTCCCACGGAAGAAAAGAGATATAAGCCTATTCACAATGCTTCTTTAGGAGGATCTTTACTTTTACTTTTGTTCTAGGGCTTTAGACATGGAAACTATTATTTTTCTTCTTGTTATGAACCCCATTAACATGAGTAGTTAATTTTATCATTGGTTATGGATTAATTTGATTTCACAAGGCATGTTTCTTATTCAATAAATTAGTTTTGTCTCCATGCTTTATCGTTTATGATTCACCATTAATATTGTCATATGAGTTGAATGCATGTTTAGTCGAGTCGCGAATCGATTGAGTTTACTTTCATCTCTATTGCTAGATTATAGTTTATTATACGCAAAAGTGATAAATTTCTGATTGCAAGTAGCATAATTGTGGGTAGTGCTTGTGGTGATATATCCTACTAGTCACAAGTGAGTCATAACCTTTGTTAAATCGGATTAGTGCTTTTACACGTTCGATTGCTTTGATTGGCCTGATTTCATAGAACTTAACGCATCTAGGCAATTAAACTTGATTAGTGCTTTTACACGTTAGGTTGTTCTCTAAGATAGAATTCATATTCACATCTTTTAATGTGTTTGTTGATGACAAGAGGAGATTTGCGGGATATACTTGCGATCAAGGTATTCTAGGGCCTTTGATAAAAGTTGTGATTAAAATATCAATTCTAGTTATTGTGTTGAAAACGTGTTTGTGATTGAAGATGAAATCCTTAACCAATATCTTCACATATTTGCGTGCTTCCTTTGCTTTGTTTGTTTTTAGTTTATTTTCCTTTTACATAAAATCAGAAAAATCCCCCCTTTGTTTATATAAGAAATCGAATCAAACGACAACCTAGACCTCTTTATGGGAGCGATCCTTTCTTGCCCTTGCTTCATAATATATTTTGAGTAGTAATAAAGTGTAATTATTTTTGACGCCTACGACAACGATCAAATTTTGGCGCCGTTGCCGGGGAGGCAGCGGGTTGTTATTTGTTTTTGGTTTCTTATTTTTGTTTTAGTTTTGTTTCTTATTTTCTGGTTTTTAACCTTGGTTTCAGAACTCTTGTTTCATGTGCCTATTATGGAAGGAGCATATTGGAACAATGGATACGGTTTTCAACCTCCTCAACACTATGACAATTGTCCACCATCTATTGAATATGATCGAAACCAATTTATTGACTATACTCAATATCCTAGAGCTAATGGTGATTTTCATACATACCAAAAACAACCTTGTAGTGGGTATGTAAGTCAAGCACCTAGGTGGGACAATTCTACTTCCAACTGGCTTTATCCGAGATGTATGAATGTTATGAATGAACAAGACCAACTTGATTGTGATAGAATGAAAGTGGCACAAACCAATTTCTGCAACACTTTTTCTTACCCGACTCAGGATCGTAGTTATGATCATTCACCCATTCAAAGGGAAGAGTCATGGGAAAGAGAACCTATTGTAGCCAATGGTGGTAAGCGTGTGAACGTTAGAAAACTTGCACATAAATTATACAAGTTGGAAGATGATGGAGCCTCGGAATAGCTTGTCGATGAAATTAGCAGGACCATTCGTATGGAGCTTCAACGGCGTCGTGATAAAGGTTGGGAAACCGACGACGATTTTAATTTCGGTGAGTCTCAAAATGAAGATGATTGTGTTGAAAAGGACCAACCTTTAGAGATATTTGATGACACTAGTGTAGTGGACTCAACTCTTGATCTTTATAATTATCAAGCACCTATTCAAAAGGTATATGAGTATGATGAAACTAGTGTTTTACAGAATTTCGTTGCAACAAGGTTTGAATCTAATGAAGACGAAGAGGAATATGTTGACACTTGTGTAGATTACTCAAGCATTGATCTTTATAATGATCAAGAGCCTATTCAAAGGGTGGAGCTTGAGGATGATGCATTTGTGAGTCTTCTAAAAAAGTTCCTTATAGCGGAATTTGGAGCCGCAAGAGAGTATTGCCTTACAACAAAGAGGAGTGTGTTGAGAATAAAACCGATATGACCAATATTGTGGAAGACCCAATTGAGCTTGCAAAGGATTGTAACGAAGATGTTAATGTCGAAACTATAGTTGAGGCAGAAACGAACGATGAATGTTTGCAAGGTTTGATAGAGGACCATGATATACAAGAGGTAAGTAATACACTTGAATTTTCTAAGGATGAAGAGAATACCATAACACAAGAGTTGCAAGGTTTGTCTTTGCCTATTAATCCTTCTATTTTACCTCATATTGGCTTGAATATATGTGCTTCGAGAATATTGTTAAATGACTTTATTTCTCGATATCCGCCATTAGAAACATTTGATTCTCATACTATACAAGTTTGCAAAGAAGAAACCATAGAAGTTCCTGAATTTTATGTTCTTTATACACTTCCAAGTGTGGGGGGAACTTCTATTGGGATATAGCTTCACTTTTGCTTTATTGTACTAATGTTTGTGTGAAGTTACTATTTGCAAAACAGGTTACATGGAAGGATCCCCAACTTTTCAGATTATTGGTGTATGGGGAATTCGTCTTGCAAGTCGGGCTGACGACTTTAAACCAAGCGCTAAATGGGAGGCAACCCACTGGTTTTGTATTTCTTATGTTTTAGCTTTATCTTGTCTTGTCTTGTCTTGTTTTTATTTATTTATTTATTTTTATTTTTTTGATTTCTTGTCGCATATTATTATATGATTTCCCACCTTGAATTACTTTGGATGACTCAATTTACATTGAGGACAATGTAAAGTTTAAGTGTGGGGGAGTGGTTAAGCATTTGCATTGTAAAATTTTCATGAAATTTTCAACTTTTGTGTAAAATAGTGAATAAAAAAACTCCAACTTGTGGTTAGTTTAGAGTCACATAGTATACATGTCGCTAAGATTACATCGAGATTCTCATAAGAGTGACTGAACTTAGAGATGACAAAGAAAATGATCGGGTTTCTTACTTGTATGAGAGTTAAAGTTGGATTTAACCATGCCAGTGGAAAATAAGGTGCAGACTGAATTCGGTATTAGAGTAGTGGTCCCCTATAGTGGAGACTACCCATGTTACATCATGAGAGGCACCGACCTTCACTTCTTTGTACCTGTCTAAATTTGTGCTTTTAGAGTGTGTGTCACTGTACGTAAACTCCGGGTAGAATGGTGAGCTACCCAACCTCCCACCAATAGAAGCACTATTTTGATCTCTTGAGTGCTATTTTATCAATCATGATGGTGACATCGAATTGCTAACTTACATACCACTTGTAATCTTGTTCGCAGTTAGCACCATCCACTTTATCTCTCTCTACACCAACGGGTCCATAGAAACACCATCATCATCAACAAGAGGAGCATCACAAATTCGAAGGAAAGTTGAAGACGTTCAAGGTTTACAAGCAACGATTCAGAAATGAGCAGATTTCAGATTCAAGTATAACAACAAGACAAGGAGCAGATTTTTTCCAAGTTGAAGACTATTGTACAAGAGCTAATATTATCAAGATGAGATTTCAAGAAGTTTAATCAAGACATACAAGTTGTGAAGAACAAAGTGGTAAAGTACTTACACCATGGCCTTTGTACTTGCATTTTTATTTTATCTTTATTCTTATTTGTTAGTTTGTATTTTATTTTCTCTCGTCTCAAAAAAAAAAAAAAATGAAAAAAAAAATAAAAAGAGAAAAGAAAGAACAAAAAAAAGAAAACTGAAAAAAACTGAAAAAAAAATTCATTGTATTATATTTGGTTTGTTTTAGTTCGTTTTTGGTTTTGTATTCATTCAATAAAGCCAATGGAAAGAAAGAATATCTATAATGAAGTTTCAAGCAACAAGGAATTAGAGGAAATAATCACATTTTCAAGATTCTACGAAGTTCAAGATTCTATCATCAAGAGTTGAAGACCGAAGACGAAGATGAAGACACCGATTGAAGACCGAAGACGTTTCTATGGATGTTGTGAGAGTGGTGCTAGCTGCACGTCGAACGGATACCGAGGTAAGTAAGCATATTCCCACCTTCGTTAAGAGGTTGATTTCCTTTCTTAGAGATCGTCAGAAAAAAGGGTTTTCAAAATGAATTAAAGATGTGGGTTTTCAAAACAATTCAGAGGGTTTTGCCTTCCTACCATTCAATGTGTCGCAGGATTCTCTCTTCACTCCTACCTGGACACATGTGTGACCCATAAAAAAGCTGTTTATTATTGAGAGCAACTTCATAAAACCTTTTCTTGTGAGGCAGAGTCGAGACTTTTGATCACTCCGAACCCGAATTTGTTTCGAGAAGGGATGGTTATTTCTCTCTCAACTTTTAAGGATGAGATTGTGTTCATTTATGTGTCTAACTTCTTATGACTAGTGTGCAGAATCTCTATGTCTTCTTAGCGCGTTGGATGCTATCATTTCGGAGAACTAGTAAGTTGGTAAAGTAGGTTTTGTGGGTATACCTCTAGTAAGCCCTCACGAGACTATAACTCGTCCACTAGGGACACCTAGGGGTTTAAAGGCTTGTTATACATGCTAAGTGTGACCGTAGCCTCGACGACACGGAGTTGTATGTATTTTTAGAATTGTTTTGTTTGATTTGCTCGAGGACTAGCAAAGTCTAAGTGTGGGGGAATTTGATAGGTGTGATAAACACCTAGATTTGTATCTATTATTTATGCTTTCTTTGCGAGTTTTCATGTAAATTATATATCTTATGTGTGGTTTTGAGTTATTTAGGTACTATGGAGTCATTTGAGCAAAAGACGAAGAAATAGGCACAAAAGAGCACAATGGTCATTTTGCAGGCAAGAGATATTTGGATCCCAACTGAAATTAAGGGACAACCAGCTGAAGTTCCTACAACATCACTAAAGACAGATCGGCTAAAGTTAAGGGACTGCCACCCAAACCCTGATTCTAGAATAGAGAAGAACATTTTCTTCTTATTCTTTGCTCCACTCCGGAGCTGCTGTGAAAGAGAAATGATGAGGGGTTCTAGAATTGAGATCGTGACAATGATGATGGTGGTTTCTGAGCGTGGGAATTGTTGCCTCCATGGTGAATCTGGTGGTTGCTCGGATTAGTCGATTGAAGCAGGGATTTGAGAAGAAGACAGAGAAACATATCTGAAATTAAAGCTGGTGAGAGAACTGATTTTACTAAAATGGGTGTCGATGTTGATTTGAAGATTGGGTTTGCCGTAATAGAGAAGAATTAAAGATATGGGTCTGTGGTGCTGCTGTGAATGACGGAGTTTGTGAATTTGTTGGTGGTGCTGGGGAACTAGGGAGAAGATGAGAACATTAGGAAAGAATTTTGGATCAAGCAGAGCTAGGGTTCGAGTTCAGATGAAATGGGTTTCTTCTCGAGTTCGATTTGGCAGTGGAGGTTGAATCCGAGATAAAATTGAAGATGGGTATGAGTCTAACTCGGTTTAGAAGAAGCTGTGCTATCTAATTAGGGTGGCTGAACCGCCATAGATGAAGGTTGGAATTAGAAGATGGGTTTGTTAATTGAAGTTGCAGGTGGTTGACGCTGTTGACTTCAGAGATGGTGGTTGCTTGTGTTGTTGGTTCATGTAGCTGCTATTGAAGCAACAGATGAAACTCAGGTGCAGGTGAAGTGCCGAGAAGATAATGCAGTTGAAATGGAGATGGTTCTTGAGCTGCTTACGGTGAATGCAATACATGGAACAAATGGAAGTACGAAATTTTATGGGCATGTTGGTGTGGATTGAAGTTATGGATTCAGCTGAACTGATGCAAGGAAATGATGTTGCTGCCATGGTTTGGTGGTCATGAAATGGAGGTTACAGCTAAAGCTTCAGGGAAGAGAAAACATGGAATTACAAGGAATCAGTTGGTCGATTTGCTAGTACTAATGCTGAATTTGAGATGGGATCGAAATGGGTCTGTTTTGGAGTGGTACTGGCAATGGAATTAAGGTGGTTTATGCTTCATTTGATGTCACAGTGCACGATGCTTTGGCGAGATGGAGGTGCTAGTGTATTAGCGATAATGGGTTCGAGATGTCTTGGTGATGTTGTGTTGCGGTGACAAGACCGAGATTGCGGTGGTCTTTGGTTGTGTGTCTTGGTTGCGACTTAAGGCCGGAGTAGAGTCAAGATCTTTGTAATGGGTTGTATGAAGTGCAGTGACAATGGCTAGTGGCGATGAGCTGAGATGCAATTTACAAGTTAGTGGTGGTTATGTTCTAGTGAATGATTGAAGCTTCAGTTCAAGTAATGGCATTGCAACTGGTAATGGCTCTGGAGATTTTTACAAGACAGTGCGGGTTAGGAGTTGCGCTGGACTGAAATGATAAAGGTTCTGGTGGAGTTGCTGGTGCAGAATGGATGTGACATGCTGAGTTGATATGATACTACTGTTGCTATGATGCAGGTGATGGTGTCGAGAATAAAGCTCAAGTCTTATGAGCTGAGGTTTAATGCAATGGCTGTAAACTCAAAGAATACAGAAGCAACAACTGGTGATGGCGATTCTTATTGGTGTGAGTGAGAAATGAAATGGAGTTACGATAATTATTACTGAGGAAGATTAGTGGTTGTCTTTGGTCGATGAGATTGCAGATGAGTTAATGAATGTGGCTGCTGTTAATGATCAAATGATGCCGTATCTGTGGAACTGTTGGTCTGCAATGGGAGGTGTGGTGTTACAGGTTATGGACTTAAATTTGCAAGAAGGAAGTATGTGCATTGCAGGCTGTGCTGTTGAAATTGAGAAGACTATGCAGTTTGAGCTCATAGAGGAGAATGGGTGGAACTGATGTTGCAGTATAGCTGAAGTACAGTAAGGAGATGGCTTCTGAAATCATTGAGCAACTGAAGCTAAGAAGTAGTGCAGGGAAGGAGTGATTTAGGCGAAACACCTTTCGGTTAAGGTAAATTAGCTTTGTCGGTTAAAACCCGACAAGGCGAGGAGTTAGATTATGGGCCTGTATTGGGCTGGAACGTGAGGTGGTCAGGCCTTAGTCTCAAAGATCATCTCGTCCGTCCAACTTTACCAGCTTGGTTATACAACCCTGGTCAGGAGTTAATTGGTCAGTAAGGCGTCTTGGTGATCACCACCCGTCACTTTACCACACCATGATGCAGACTGCATAAAATACACACGATACTTCACAAGTATCGACCTCTGAAATAACGTGTGTTATTCAATTTAGCATTACATGCTAATTTACGTGTGTCCCACGATCCACACACTCGAGACATCAATCATGTCACAAACGGGGATACATCTTTGGGGTATTGGTGCAGTGGTTTACAAGTGCGTGTGCGCGCCATCACAAGAACGTGTCGAAGTCATAGACGGTTAGTGATGATGGGAGAAGTGGGCAAGACCGGTCGTGTGACACTAACACACGACTCCACTACTCCATCACTCCACTTTCTCCACTTCCCACGAGATACGAAGGTTAGGCTAAAAGACTTGTATAAGTAGGTTCTCCTCCCTATTTTCCAAACACAAGAAACAAGACAAGTTCAGACAACAGAGGCAAGTGTTGATACAATCGTATTCAAACACCTAAATGATAGCTTACACCTGCAAGCCGGTTCGACTTTCGATACAAAGTCATTCATAGCCAACATCTTCACATTCTCAACACCTTCTTCGCTTCCTCTCCCTAAGATCAACCCCATCTCCTTCACTTTGTGACCGAAACAAGTCTGGAACGGCCATTTCTTGGTTTAGGCCGGACTTGCACGGATTGATCTCTCGAATCTACAAGCACTCACCGCGCGATGCATTTGTTTAAGGTTTAGACTCTCCACACACCCCAAATTACCAAAACCGGCAGAAATAGTTTTCACCCATAAACAATTGGCGACCACAGTGGGAGATTAATCTCTAGGTTGTAAAGTCAATTTCTTCGAAATCCGATTCAATTTCATCAATTTCAAAAATGGTAGATCTTAGAATCAATTCAATCAACAATTCATTTCAAGATGGTGGAATTAAGGTCTGGATCGAAGAATCAATTACGACGGGGCTAGTGTGGATAACAATCCTGGTGTCGAAGTACCTGTCAGTGGAGCTACCGTGGTCAATACATCTCGTGGAGCCGTCACTTGTACCATTAACACCAGCGTAGCAGGAAATATTCCAGTAAGTGTAACACCTCCCATCACCAGCCGAGCAGCGGCGCAAATCCGGCATCTCCTCAAGTGTAACACCTCCGGTAGTCACCGGGAGCAACAACTTTCACTCCCTCATCGGGACGAGGAGCGGAGGAACGAGAGGAGGACCACCGTCCATTACCATTGCAGACCTGATGGAGAAACAGGAAGTTATTGCTAAGACTCAAACAGATATGGCCGCAACTCAGAAAGAGGTACTCACTTTCCTTAAGACCTTAACTGAACGATTGCCACAAGATTCACGGCAATCCTTGGAGCCAACAAGAGATGCCTTCAATGCACGCGGAACATGCATTTCCACTCAGACCCACATGAGTGAAGAAGCTCGTGTTGCTCCTAAACGCCCAAGAGAGAGGGACCAGCCATCCAACTTCATCACACGTGAGGACCTGGAACGACTTCTCCAAAACCGAGGCAAAGGAAATTTGATGGATGCACACCAACATCAACCGCCGTACCCTCAAGATGTGCAACGAATTCCTCTTCCAAGAGGTTACACCTCTCCCCAGTTCTCCCTCTACGATGGTACTGGTAATGCTCGTGAACACATCTCTCGATTCTTGGAATCCTTGGGGGAACATGAATATAATCATGTTCTACGCCTAAAAGAATTCTCAAAGTCACTTACGGGGAGGGCGTACACCTGGTACAACAACATCGCGCCTAACATCATATGCAATTAGAGCGAGATGGTTAGTGCTTTCTACAAAAAGTATTTCTTCATGTCTGAACAGATAACCTTTTCAGATCTGGGAAGAATCCTTCAGCGGAACAACGAACATCCCAACGACTTCGTTAAAAGGTTCGGCAAGCTAGATTGTCACAACCGAACGTCACCGAACGACAATTGGTGGAGTTGTGCATCAATGTGATGATACCCATATACCGCGCTCTGTTAGAAAATCTGGGCTTTCAAACGTTCTCTGAACTCCATGAAGCCGCCAAACGTTCAACAACAATCGCAAGATTGCTAGAAAGAACCGAGTTGTTCGAAGTGAAGATTCACGTGAAAGTCGAGGAAGCAGGCATCTCACGAACAAGCAATACAACACTGGTCCTTCTGTGAGTGTAGTGGGCGGAGGAGAAAAAAGGAAAGCTCCAGCGACGGAACAACAAACTAAGCGGGCATCCCCGGCACACAAGACTTTGTCTCGGAAAGGAGCGGACAAAACTCCTGCACAAGACACCGAAGATACATGTTTTCCTTTCCCCATGAATGAAGTGATAGAACTCTTGGAAGCGTGGATCCAAGACGATGCCATCAAGCTGCCTCCTATCAGACGTCCTCCAACTGAGAAAGACATGGCAGATCCCAAATATTGTTAATACCACAGATTCGTCCATCATCCGACCAAAGATTATAACAGGTTGAAACAAATATTCAGGGAAAAGATAGAGACAGGAGAACTCCAGCTTGGAAACGAAGGTGTTCATAGAGACCCATTTCCTATCAGGAACTGCATGATTTGGGATTACATTCGCAAGATCAAAATCTACGATGGAGCACTTGTGTGAAATATTGTATTTCTCCAAAGGTCAAGACATATTTACTGACCCTCAAGCTGAGGCGTCGTTTGTATCCCGAGAGAACCCCGTCTTTCCGAAAGACGCGAGCAAGGAAACCGGGACTCTACTAACTCACTGTTGAGAGACGTTAAATTCGAGCAGAACTTGATTGATACGGCTGCTGAATTTAACATCATTATCCAAGACCTTGAGAGCATCAAAGATTTTAAAGCAGGAAGCTACTCGTCACCCAACTGTGGTTAAAGACTCAGAAGGAGAACTCAGAGATGCATATGGATGCATCGATCTTGAAGTCAAATTGGGTAATGCCTCGACACAAGCAAAGTTCTACATAGTCAAAGATCATCCCAACTACGACATGGAAAGGTTCCGATCTCAAGTAAGTCTCATCGCAACCCTCTTTACAACTTCCGCCCTCCATTCGGACAAGTCCTGGGGACTAGCTCTAGCCAAAACCAACCTTGGCTAAGAGATGCGAATGGGAGGTCGGCCCCTTTTAAATAGTTCATCGAGTCTAGAAGCGTCAAAAAAACGATAAACCAAGACCCCGATATTGGAATTGGGGACCTAGTAACGAAGACAACCGCATTCAAGGTCTAGAATGGTTACCTCACCCGATTCGACCCATAGTGAACCATACCCGTAGCAGATGTCATCCTAGGCGTAAAACTTAGAAGCGTAACAATTCACTAGTCAAACCCTTTTAAGACGCCGTGCTATCACTTTCCAAGTTAGGTTTCCTCCCGTATTTCCCTTCTTTCACATCATATTTGTAATTCCTCTGTAGAATTCTTGCATTCATATTCAATTTTGTTTTCAAATCTTTTCAACCCATTATGTGTTTGAAAGAGTTGAGGGGAAAAGATATGCGCGGGAAGGGAAGAAGCTTTGAGCAACCCTGTGAGAGAAGATCTTGCATTCCGTAGGCATTCCATTATGGCATTATTTCTTTTATCACAAAGATATACGCACCTTTGCACCCGATTCAACAAAGGGTTATAAAAAAAAAAGGAACCTTTATTCAAACAATCAAATAAGAAAACTTGAACTGTTTTGCTTTTCAAATATACGGAATATACTTGAAAGTGGAAAAAGTTTTAGTCGCCAAGAGGGTTAAAATATCATGCTCCTCCCTTCGGATTCTAGTTCTCATTGTCAAAGTTGAAAACATTATCACGTTTGGGTAATCGATTATCTTCATTCGTGAGGTCGTTTATGCTCAACCCTCCGCCTCTTCGACCATGAAATCCTTAACCACCGCTCCTCCATGTCATTTTCAAAGTGCATAAATTTAGACATCCTCGTATACAGCGACGACCGACTTGCTTGAAGATCGATCTTAGCCATTACTTCTTCGTGCGCATGGGTTTCGTGCTTGTCAACTTGACTTCTTTACGGAGAAGTGACGAGGAATGATGTCCACCGTTTCCATGATAAACCGCAAAGGAGAAGAAGCACACAAAAAAATAAAAAAATAAAATCAATTCGGTCGCAATCGGAAGATCAAATAAGTGTGGAACCGTATCGAGATATGAATAAACGACTACGTGAGATGATTCCTTATAATCTCGGAAGTCGGCGTAATCCCAGAGAAAAGAAGTCTTCACTGCCACCTATAAAAGGCTACTAATTCGGGATAGCAATCAACGATGCTTATCGTATACATTCGAGGAAAGGCCGAAAGTACACGACCCAAGGAAAGCTCTGTCCGGATATGTACAAAGGGAACCAAAGCGACTCACCGAGTCAAGTCCCGATAGCCTTAATCGACTAACCAATTCCGGGAAACGCCTCGGACGATGTCGACCTATCCTAAATATGTATTCACTTAGGCTTGGTCATTTCATTTCAAGACACAAATTTGTCACATCTCATGCCTACCCACAATAGTGTAACCATTATGTGCAAGGCAGGGGGACTTAATGTTGATGGTGGATTTTCATTTAAGGTTAAAATTGTAAAAAAACGAAAATTATGCGCTAACATCTTGTAAAAGATAAAGCCATTAATAAGTGTTGAATACTTCATCACTTTACTAATTCACCTTAGAATGGAGCATGTGGCAACAATCCCATTCTCGTGAATTAAATACACGAAATTCATCCGAGGTTGGAGCATGTAGCAACAATCCCATATACCTGTTTATAAAATTATTAATTAATGCGTTTGTATTTCGTACTCATTATCGAAATGCAAGATGATTTTACGGCGAGTGTTGCTCTCAGTTATAATGAAAGCATGTACTTAAATACCAGTCTCGATTGTATTATACTAGCCCGATTGAGCAACTCTCGGTGTGTTATACTAGCCCGATTGAGCATCCTGATCTGTCTTATGATCTCGATCATCCAACTTCACCGGATGATTGGATGACCCGCATCAATTCCATAACCCCAAGCGGGTATGGAATATTGACTGCGCGAATTCTACCCCGCATGGTATCCAGTGTGTAACTTGCCAAAACGTCCAAACCAGGAGCGGTATGGGCGGAAAACCCTAAATTAGGGTTTGCGGCACATTACATGTGTCACAAACAGTCTCAACCATCCATCTTCGCAGATGATAGAGGGGGTGTAGATGTAGATTCAAAAGGCCCGAGCATGTCAACACAATCACCGTGGGCCCGCCACATTTTCACCAACCATGGTTGGTCATCCCACTTGGCCAATAAAGCATGGTTACACGGCCGTGAAAGCCAAAATTAGGGTTTGAGCATCACGAAGCGTCCATCTTCTCGGCACGAATGGAGGGCCCAAGATTAGATTAAAGGTGTCCGGTCATGCAACATGACCACCGTGGACCCATCAATCTCCTCAATTGCCTCGGCCAAGGCATACCATGCCAGTTATCCTAAATCGTCCGCCCAAACTAGCGTGGATACACTTCCCAATTGCAAACTAATCTCTCTTGCTCCAACTCTTTGAGTGGCTCGGATCACGTTTTCATCTTCGTGAGTCGAGTTTAAATGCGCTTGTTATACAACCCCGTTTAATTGTCGAGAAGGCGTCTTGGTGATCACCACCGTCACTTTACCACACCATGATGCGTGCATCAATAAATACACACGATACTTCACAATTATCGACCTCTCCGAATAACGCGATTGTTCACATCTGCTTAATCCACACACTCGAGACATCAATCATGTCACAAACTTGGGGGATACATTATTGGTCATTCAGCGGTTTACGTGCGGCGCGCCATCACAAGAACATGCCGAAGTCATGGACGGTTAGTGATGATGGGAGAAGTGGGCAAGACCCGGTCGTGTGACACTAACAAACGACTCCACTACTCCATCACTCCACTTTCTCCACTTCCCACGAGATGAAGGTTAGGTTAAAGACTTGTATAAATAGGTTCTCCTCCCTATTTTCCAAACACAAGAAACAAGACAAGTCCAGACAACGAGAGGCAGTGTTGATTATTCAAACACCATCGGTAAAAACTTCTAGTCATTCATAGCCAACATCTTCACATTCTCAACACCTTCTTCGCTTCCTCCTAAGATCAACCCCATCTCCTTCACTTTGTGGACCGAAACAAGTGAACGACCATTTCTTGGTTTAGGCCGGACTTGCATGAGATCTCTCGAAAAGCACTCACCGCACGGAGTGCATTTGTTTAAGGTTTAGACTCATTTCTCATCCACACACTCCAAATTACCAAAACCGGCAGAAATAGTTTTCACCCATAAACACTCATGAAGCAACTTGATACCATCACAATCCTTTTGTTGCTAAACTCCTCAAAATTCTACTTAAAAAGCCTTCATCCCTAGTTGGGACGAAAAACCTAAGAACCTCATCTCTGCAAATCGGGCGAAACTCATTTGCAACTCACCAAAAATTTCTCTCCTCTGATTCTTCTCAAATCCCTTCCCACTTTGACTTTTTGATTACGTTTTCTTAACATCGATTTCCCACTTCGAATTGGTTACCAATTGTTTTTATCTTATTTGTCTTAATCTTTCATTTTTTGAAGCTTCAAACCCTAGTTTCATAGGTTGTTATAATCAATGTTTGTTATGATTACATTTGCTTTGTTTGATTTTAGTTTAATTTCCTTTTACATAAAATCAGAAAAATCCCCCATATGTTTATATAAGAAATCGAAACAAACGACAACCTAGACCTCTCTGTGGGAGCGATCCTTTCTTGCCCTTGCTTCATAATATATTTTGAGTAGTAAGAAAGTGTAATTAGCTGCGATCAATGGTGCTGACACAAACATAAATTGGGAATATCTACCCATTGTCAAAGATGTTAAATTTTATCTTAATTGTTTTAGAATATGGAAAGTGAGGCATGTAACAAGAGAGTGCAACAATGTAGCTGATTCGCTAGCAAAACACTCTGGAAAACACAAGGTGTCTGACTTATGGCAAGATTCAACACCTTCTTTCATTTGTATTGAGCTTGAGGAAGACATGAGGGATAATCCCTCAAGTCTTCCATAATAATAATACCCACTTTTGCAGGTTGTATACAGAAAAACAATTGACAGTCATGTTTTGAGACTGGCAAAATGGCCTTGGCGAATGTTAAGTGCTCTACTATTTATACTACATTTGATTATATTTGAGTATTTGACTTCGAGTTTGATTGGTTGTTTTTGTTCGTGGATGATTTTTAGTCTACTAGATTGAAATAGTTTCGTCCTAGGCACAACATACTTCCCAAGTCTTAATCACATCGTGGTCTTGATTAAGAAAATTAAATTAAAATTAAAGATGATGAGCTCATAAGATATCTACATAATTATATTTTAGTATAGATTTTATTGAGTTCCCGATCAAGCGAGGTACACGCTCCTAACATGCAAGCATGAAATAGATGACAAACTGAGAGTGCTTTTTTTTTGGTCAATCAACAATTTCAATTTATTCATATCAAAATCGTGATTACATGATCGCTTACAAGAATAACAAAACATCAAAATACAAGATAATCAAAACCTTAATACAAATAAAGATATCAATTACAAGTAAATTGCGAAGAGAAAGAGCCATAAACCGCAACGATATCCAATTTCTGTATATGTAATAGGGAAGAATGATGGTACAAACTGAGAGTGCTAGTTCACTAATAAAGTCAATCCTTATGATTTTGGATAAACTAAGGCTGGGTTTGATAATATTTTTATTTTTCCAAAAGCACTTTCAAAACATATATATGTCATCTAAATTGGTGTTTGGTAAAAAAAAATCAAAGTGCTTTTTACCCAAAGCACTTCCCAAATTCCTCAATTTTTAAAAGTTGGGGAGGAGGAGGAGCTTTTAAAAGCTACAAAAGTATAAGCTTTGGTCCCACCAAAATTTAATGCTTGATTTATCATTTTTGTCCCTATTTTATTTTGTAAATGACAAAAACTACCCAGAATCAATCAATTTTTTATTTCTTATATTTTATTCTGTAGCCCAGCTTGTGGCTAGCTTACCAACCAAAAGCTTTGTTTAATTTATTTATTTTTTAATAAAAATTTAATAAAATTAGTTCTGTAAATATTATTATATTTATTTTCGAACTATTTTATGATACTATTTCATTTAATTTGTCAAAAATAAAAATAAAAATAAAAACAAAATATTAAATAATTACTTAATTTTAATTTAATTTTTTGTTCGAAAATTATATATATATATATATATATATTAAAAAGTGGTTAAATAAAATAAATTATTTTAACAATCATAATAGTAGTAACAATTAGTAAATTTAACATTTAATAGTAAAAAAAATTAATTATTTTTAAACCCAATAAAATTGAATAAAACTATTTTCAGAGATATGTCGGTTTTGTCATTAGCCACAACAACAATGGTTGAATCTCATGTTTTACCAAACACACTTTGATTGCTTTTTTAATCAACTTTAACTTTAATTGATATTTTACCAAACGTTTAATTGCTTTTTTCTCATAGCACAACACAACAACGCACGACAGAAAAGTGCTTTATATAAAAGCTGCAGCAATACCAAACTAAGCCTAAAGCATCTAGATTGCTCGGAAGGGGAGAAAAAAACTCTCTATGCAAAATCTAACACCTTACATCAGCGACTCGGATAAAGAACTAAAAGTAAAGAAAGTAAAGAAGAACATCAAATCAACACAAATATATACGTGGTTTGGTATGATTACCTACGTCCACGAAGGTGAAAGATAATTATATTGATGACCTCATCTACAAAATACACACATTCACTTAAAACTTTGATCTCAGATACAACCTCTTTCCTAGTCTTACTTTTCTCTCTCACTCTTAGAACCCGTCTTTCTCTGTTAGCTTAGTCTAGTATTCATAGACGAGCTGTGTATACAACAATGTTACAGTATATGATGGGTGTATCTAACTTGATGGGATTAATATCGGGTGGTGTAGTCCGATCTTTGTATCATGACTTTTCTGATACTCTCTTGCTACTCGCTTGGTATCCTGAGTTATTGGTCATTCGATCATACCCGACCCGAGCTTTGAGTGTCTTGCAAGTCTTATGATATTGGATCTTGCTTTGCTCTGACCTTATGATCTCCTCGCGCGTGCTGTGCCGGTGGTATTTATTGCACCGTCGCCCATTTCAAACTCAGCCGTTGATTTCCTACCAGCTTTTCATGTTCATCTTTTAGAACAGATGTGTAGATGTCTAAAATACTGCGCTTGAACCTTTTTGAATGATTTGGTGCTCTGCGCCTTTCCTTTTCTGGCACTCCGCTTCACCCGATGCTACCACATGTCCATATGATATTTTACCACTGCGTTTTGCCCCTTTCTTTTCACTAGTGTAAAGCGCACAATCGAAAGAAACTCCTCATGTCCCTGCAACCGTCTCCACATTGTCCCCATGACTGCCACATCTTCTTATTATTTCACTTTACGACCCACTATTTTTTTAGCCGGTTCAGTTTCTTTTTGTTTTTTTCACCCATTTAAATAGCGAATCTGAGTGTTCCAGTCCTCATAACTTCTCAACATTCTCTGCAACTTCTTATGTTTTTCAATATAAAGTTTCCCAACCTTTGTTTTAGACTTCTATTTCCATCTCTTATAGCGCGTTTGTATACAAATCTGCTTCTGACTTCTGCTTCTCCAGAAGTAGAAGTCAGAAGCAGAAGTCAGAAGCAAAACTATTTTGCTTCACAAAAAGCTGACTTTTCTGCTTCTATAAGTCGTTCTGAAATATTATTGCCAAACTGACGTCTGAATTACAGAAGTAGAAAATCAACTTCTGAGTGTGCATCCAAACGCGCTATTAGCTTTTTTCATCCTTTATTTTTACTGTCTTGCGTTCATCATCCTTGTAATCGTCATCGCTGTCGTGTTTGATTAAGTCACCATTACCACTATCTGACCATCATCAATGGCAGGAAGATCTTTATCCTGTCCATCTCAAGTTGACAAAAGATGTGTATGTCATTTGTTTATTCAAGAAGAATTCCCTTCGCTAGATCCCTTGCTTATGCCTCTTGCTTCTTTAGTTCTTCGCTTATATATGACCGACCCTTCTTTTGATGGCCACCTTCCTTCTCATTATATGAAAGGAAGAAAAACTACTTTCAAGCCTGCTGAATTTATTCGGAAAATCAAAGAGATTCATCACCTCTGAGGTTTTGAAATTGAATTGTTGTCGGTTCAGTCTGACGTTCTAACTTATGCCTTCACCAAATTCTCTCACTCAGTATCCGCTACCATAATTACCAAGGGTCAGATCGATCTCGGATTGAAACTTCCGATCTACCATCCCGATCATCATTTCTCTTATGGCGTGATATCACAGATTCATCCTCCTCGGACTCTTGGTCAGTGGAACATGAATCTTCTTTGTATCGTCGCAGAATGGGAAAGGCGGGGAAAAGGCAAATGTTCCGACATCGAGTACGCAAAGTATCATCCTTCAGAATTTTGTAAGTATATTGTCCAGAGTTTTTTGGAGAAATATTATAATGCCCCACTTCAAATTCTAGGTCGTCCGCCATAAAATCCCAAGTGCTGCATACTCATGGACCACTTTACACACTCAACCGTCAAGCCAACAAATGGGGATCGGGCAATTGTATGGAGCATATTAACAACAATCCAAAAATAAGTAAATTTATTTAATAAAACGACAAAAATAAGTAAATTTATTTATTTAAAACTAAATTAATCCTCGACATGTAGGTCGGTTTCCCAAAGTAAATGCTAAGAATTTATTTAAAAGAAACAAAAAGTCTGGTCTTAAAAGAAAACAATAGAACATTTAGTGATGAAGTAGCTTTTCGGAACAGAAATGCAATCTACAAGCTAGGTTTCTCCATGATCACGGTCTCCTTAAAAATAATAAGTTGGTTCAGACCCCAACTAGCAGTAGGCTTTCACACCATTATACCTTTTATAGACGATCTAACAAGCCTAAATAATTAATAAAAATTTCTATAGAAGTAAGACCAAACTATGAGACACTCTTTTTAAAATTTCATAATACCGAGAACAACTTAAAGATTAAAGTAGACTAAAAAGACAATCAGTCCATAAGGGAAAAAATGGGTTGTTAAGTGATACGATAAAATTTTCAAATAAATATTACCCATTCACCTGGTCCTATAATACTTGCTTGACTTCCCCTTTCCAGTCTCTTATCTAGTCGTACAACAAAACCGTAACAGCCCTTGTGTAGTCCATTTCATTCCCTTACTGTGCACCGGAGAGCAAAATGATCCCATTCCAAAATAATAAATCCATATCTTCTAGGTGACCCCTCAGTCATAATGGGAGTTGAACCGACTACGGTTAACAAACAATTATCAGAAAAACAAATCATTTTCACGCAACAAATAAATCCTACTCGTACTGCCACCCTCGACATTACCATGTAGACATAGACAACCAAAACGCCATATAGTAGCAAATCAAACCGCTGCATTAACCACTACATTCTTATTATCTATCATACAAAAGGCTATGACTGTAAACATTCCCACTAAATAGTAGCTGGCTGATAGACGCATTTATGTGTCTATTTTGATCTCAATTTTCTATATTGTTAATTTGTCCACCCCCTAAAACCGGGGTGCACATTTCGACCGCTATTATTGGTAAAAATTTGTAAGATAAAACCAGTTTGGTTATAACACGATTTTTCCATACAATATATAATCTTTTTATGGACAAACTGTATCTTCGTTATCTCTCTGTGTTCATCCATTGATCCTTTTTTTTTTCCTGTATTTGCTTACCCTTCTCTACGAATCGAGAATGGCCATGATATTGTCACTTTTTAATATTTATGTAACCTTTCCGGAGGATTTCTCTCGTCAATTTTCATGGTTATCTCTTCGTTAACTATTATTGGTTTGTTGAAATCCGTTATGGGGTCTTTGATTTCATATTCTCAGTTTTGATCTTGATCGCGTCTTTGATTTCACGTATTGCATTTTCGAAGATTCGAGCAATCAAACTCTGTTATGGTAGAACTAGACCATGTATATAGTGATAAGTTAATGTATCTAGGACAGTGAGATAGATTAGATCAATACAAGAGGGATAGATCACTGATCATAATGATGAATAAGAGGGTTCCACAAGGACAGTGAGATAGATTGTGGGTCTCAACTCTCTCTAGATTTTATAACCTTAGATAAGAATTTGAGTTTTAAATACGGTACAATCACAAGAGATGAGCAATTTTGACCATTAATTCATCTGGATCCTCTTTGCTATTCATTTCCTACCATTCCCCACAACATCCAAAACCACCATTTTTCCTGGTCTCTGGAGTTTCATTTGAAATATGATCCGCATCTTCGATATCCATTAGAAGTGGTTAGTTGGTCGATAACAGAAGTAATCTAAGATAGGAATCATCAGTAACATATGATAAAACGATCTTTGATCATGATTATATATGCAGCGATTGACGCAGCAAATAATTGATTTCGCAAGATTCTTTTTCTTTTTGATAGCTAGAATTTTGAAAGCTTCTAATCAAGTGAATCTGCTTGTTTTAGGGTTCTAAATCCTAACATACAAATAACATTTGATTATGCTTCCGAAAAAAAAACCAGATAACATTTGATTTTCAATTTAAAATTTTGGTTCCACATCTTCTATTTCTACTTTTGATTGTTTGGCATGTATAAATGGGGAGAGCACAGAGAAGAAGGAGACAGCCAGAAGAAGGAGACAGCAATGGAAACTTTGTTACACTTTTGTTATAGGGAGGGGGTTTTTAGATCAAGGAAGTGGGAAAAACGTACTCGACTCGCCTAATACAACCTGTCCAATATTTTCTTATGAGTCGGACAAAATTACCCCACACAAAATCCCTATAGGTTTCAAAACAAAAGATTAACCTTTCTCTTTACTTCTTCCTATGAACCACGATGTCATCTGTGCTTCGTTTATTTTATAACCATCAAAGTATTCGGTAAAGTTAGGACGACAATGTCGGATGAATATTTAGATTTTGAAGGTTGGGAACCATTTTCATAGCCAAGAGGATCAAATGAAACATGTTTTGATATTATGTCTGCAAATGTACATGAGTTTGCTAAAAATCTCAGATACCCAAATGATTAGATTATGATTTTCTCTTATTTCTACGTATGTGTGTCAAAAGAAAAACTCAATCCGCAATACCTTGGTTCTTTTGTACCAGGAAAAGAGAAATAATGAATTCACGTTCACAGTAAGATAAGTGAATATCAAATTTCTTTATCATGGCGGTGATGGCGATATGCAAAATTTCACTACCGCTTGAGCGACGGTGAAATCGAACATTTCACTGCCATTTTAATGATAATGAAATATAAAGTTTCAGTGTCCATTTTTCTTCTTCTTGCAGTTTTGATTGTTTAGTTTTATAATATCACACTTGATTTGATGTTAAGGTTGTTCCATTTGCTGCTCTCAAGTAATGAAGAAACTAGAAAGGAGCCTATGTAGTAGTCATGGAGAGAGTAATACTGTACTGATAAGATTATCTAGACAACTTCAAGAGATTGGATACAAAAGAACCTGGCATTTTTAGGGACGACCCCAAAAGAATTAGGGGCGACACTAAAAGACAAAAAAGGTCACCCAAACGTAAATCTAAGCTACCCCTTATCTTCGATTTTTCGAAATGGCCAATATGCCCTTATATAATCGGGAGCCTACACCATAATCGGTAGGTTAAAGGTGAATCGGTAGGTTAAATTGAAACTATACCTACCGATTATTGTGTAGATACTTCGGTTAATAATCCCTTTTATAATCGGTAGCTTATCCAACTTGTAAGACTACCGATTATAAGGAGCCCCATATTCAACCTTGGACAAATTCCATAGGTTTTGAGGGGTGCAGAGTCAACCATAACCACTTGGCTTGAGCTGTGGATGTAGCCATAATCGGAAGCCTAATAGGTTACATACACTACCGATTATAAGTTGCCCCAAAATGAGTTTTTTCTAAAATCCTTCACGTAATGAATTTTGAAATCTACCATAATCGGTAGGGTATATAATTATATAACCCACCGATTATAAAGAGCCCCAGATCCAACATGTGTCATATTTCATAGGTTTTGAGTGTACACAGCCATCCATAACCACTTGGTTCGTGTTTTGGATGCAGCGTTAATCGGGAGTTAAATATATTACCAAACCATCCGATTATGGGTTGCCCCAAAATGATTTTTTTCTAAAATCCTTCATGTAAGGGAATTTGAAATATACCATAATCGGTAGAGTTAACAACTTAACAACCTACCGATTATAAGGAGCCCCAGATCGAACCCTTGCCAAATTCCATAGGTTTTGAGTGTACGAGCCGGGCATAACCATGTGGTTCGTGATTTGGATGTAGCCATAATCGTAAGCCAAATAGGTTCCACAACCTACCGATTATAGGTTGCCCCAAAATGAGTTTTTTCTAAAATCCTTCATGTGATGAATTTTGAAATCTACCATAATCGGTAGAGTTTATTACTTCTTACCGTCCGATTATACGAAGCCCAAATCCAACCTGTGCCAAAATCCATAGGTTTAGAGGGTACAGATCCAGGCATAACCATGTGGTTCATGATTTGGATGTAGCCATAATCGGACGTCAAATTGGTTTCAAAACCTACCGATTATAGGTAGCGTGAATTTTGAAATCTGCTATAATCGGTAGGGTATACAACTTATAGACCTCCTAATTAAATAAATAATCGGAAGAAAAATCCTGTAATCGTTAGTCTGGGTTCTATATATTAGTGTTTGGAAATTGTTTTTGGGTCATTGTGAGATATCTTCCGATTGAGTGAGAGAAGAAGAGGAAAAAAAGAAGAAGAAGGGGGTATATGTCGCCAACTCCCGATTGTTGCCAACTTCCATAAACATGGATGGGTACGAAGAAGAACGTGAAGTTGTTGAAGTTCAAGGTTCACTACCGTTTAGAGATGATGATTTGGGGTATATGTTGAATGATCCAAACTTTCATGAATATGAAACCCTAGACGACGCTTTCATGGAAGAAAATGGAGAATCACCCGAGATCGAAGCTAACGATGCATCAAACGTACAAGTATGTTGATATCAAACTCTAATACCCAATTTATCCATGTTATGTGCGTTTGTGTATGTTTTTGAACGTGAAAATTCGATTTCTGCATGCATTGAATGCCATGAACGACATATATTCGGTAGTTAATTTAGTACAATATCTACCGATTATCCACAATCGGATATATTTTGATGTATTAATCTGCCGAATATGAAAAAAATCCCCAAATTGAAAGCTTCAATTTCTCACAATCGGAAGTTGTATACATAAATAAATGTCCGATTATATAACGTCGCCCCAAATACGAATTTCTCCAAAAAATGAAATATTCGTAAATCTTGATATTTAATAATCGGTTGGTTTATGAATTTATAGTCCCTCCGATTATTGAAGATTTTTATACAGAAGAATTGTTCATTTGTGTATGTCGTTAATCGGTAGACTATGGTCGTACAAGACTACCGATTGTTCATAATCAGTTATGTTGTATAGTATTAAATTACCGATTGTTTTACAATCGGTTACTTGTTATCTAACTTCCTTCCGATTGCTAATGCATAACTTGTTGTTGTTGTGCGTAGGCTGTTGTAGCGGTTGATGACGATTATCATTTGAGGTCTGATACTTCCCTACACTATGCAAACGATTTGGTATGTTCATGAATTATCTTTTTTTTTTCTTCCAATCATGTATGTTAGATGGTTATGCTTATTTTTTTTGGTTTGTTATATGCGCATTTAGATATTTGGAAGTAAGAAGGAAACAAAGGATTGGCTTATGAACAAGGCAAAAGAGAAGATGTGCGTGGTAGTTCAGAACCCTTGCGTGAAGGACATTAGGTTTGAAATGGTTTGTGAGCGAGGTGGGAAGAAAAAGAGTCACGAGGGAAAGAATAATAAGTATGTAAGGAAGACGGAGAGGAAGAAGTACCGAACTCATACAAAGAAGATTGGATGCCCATTTAAGATTGTCTTCTATAAGCCCGATGGTAAGGAAAGTAAAGATTGGAAAATTTCTAAAGTTGCTAATGGTTGTCACAACCACGATGATCCGGATACTCTTATTGGACATGTAATGGTTGCGAAGTTAAAACCACATGAAATGGAGACGGTGAGGTTTATGCGTATCCAAAAGGCGAGTGCGATCTTAAGTAAAATAAAGGCGGACGACCCCGACAACTTGTCTTCTTTGTCTAAAATTAAGTCGGCCCTAGCTACGATCAAAAGGACGGAATGGGATGGTAGAACGGTCATGCAACAATCACAGTGGTTAGCTGAGTTACACGACTACACGTTGAGAACGGAAGAAAAGGATGGTAAAGTGGTACGTATTTTCTTGGCACATCCCGAAATGATAAAATTGGCTCAGTGTTTTTATGAAATTTTGTTGATAGATGCCACATATAAGACAAAAAAATATAACATGCCGTTGTTGAACATTGCATGTCACACTTCGGACAAAAACACGTTTACGATTGCATGGGGTTTAATGGATCATGAGAACAACGTGAGTTTCATTTGGATGTTGGAGACGTTGAGGTCCATTTATAATGGCGATGATTTTCCAAGGGTTATTATAACGGATCACGATCAAGCCTTAATGCATGCAATAGCGGTAGTGTTTCCTGAAACCCGAAACTTGCAATGTACGTGGCACATTCAATGCAACCTCAAACACAATTGCCATCACCATTTCCAAGCTAAAAAACCAAGGAAGGGTACCAAGAGGTCGAAGGAAGAGGACGAGCACATTAGTAAATTAACCATGGAACAACGAGAGGAAGAGAAGAGGTTATTTGATGAAAAATATAAGGAGGATGGAATGATTTGGAGAGCGTTCATGAAAGCAAGGGACAAGATCGTTTGGTCAAAGACCGAGGAAATTTACGAACGTAACTTGAAGAAATTTGAGGATGAATATGGCAAGGACTACCCAAAACCCGTTGAGTATTGTAAAACACAATGGTTACCGATTAAGGAGAGGTTTGTGTATGCATGGACATATGAATATCGTAACTTCAAGAACGAGGTGACAAGCATTGCAGAGGGGTCTCATGGCCGATTAAAGAAAATACTTATAGGTAGTCAAAATGGAGTTTTGTCGATCCAAGAAGCAATCCATGAATTCACCAATCGTGATCTCGTAAAGATTAAGGATTCTATGCAATTTAGTGTACATAAATTCCCTACGGAACATGAAAAGGAAAGATAAAGTTTCAAAATGGGCAATAAATCACATGATGGAACAATTGAAGTTATATAAAGCTTACGATGACGAGAATACGGTTTGTATTTGCAAGGATATGATAGGTATTGGTCTCCCATGTCGTCATAAAATGGGTAGGTACGTCGAGGTGATTGACATCAATGATATTCATCCATTTTGGAAGCAATTAAATTTCACTCCAAGCACCCCCTTAGTTGATGGTCCGTCGTTCATGGAGTCGGAATTATGTGCAAGAATAACCGAGCGTTATGCTACAACAAATGACGTCAAGAAGCAAATATTGATGCATGATTTGGAGCAAGCTCCCCACCCTCGTTTAAGGGAGGTTGATGAACCTATTAAGCAAAAGGGTGCGGGTAGGCCAAACACTGAAGTGTCGAAGACCATTGAAAGAAAAGAATTAAAGGAGCATTTGTCTAATAAAAGAATATTGTGTAGGCATGAGCGTTCAGAAGTCGAATTTGAAGATGAGCCGCAACCCAAGAAAAGAGGTCGTCCAAGAAAAGATCAAAGTGGACCAACCGCCCGACAAGTGAGGCCAAAGTCTCTATGAAGCCTTCTCAAGTAAGTCAAGCCGAGGCGGTGGAAGAAGTTGTGTTAGTGGAGACCCAAACTAGCTCCGTAATTATTGATCAAATGAGCGACTCGCAACAAACACAATAAACGGAAATGGTGACTATAAGAGAGAAGTATGGTACTCTTCGTTGTCCTAGGGATTTTCATGGAAGACCAACACGATCAAGGTATACGATTATAGAAGAGTATATGAAACAACTCCCTCCACTCATTGTTCCATTTGTTTTGTCCACCGACGAGGTTGATGGAGATGGAAATTGTGGGTTTCACGTCGCTACGGAACAAATTGGTTACTTTGGAGAGGCGGTGAACAAAGATGTCACCCAATGGCAAAATTTAAGAACTAAGATGGCAGTATAACTAATAAAGGACAAGGTTTCTATATGGATATGATGAAGCAAGGAGACATGCAAGACAAAGAACTAGAGTTCAAAGACTTAGTTGCGCGTGTAAAGTGCCGAAAGGGATTGAAGACAATCGGATCCAAGTATTGGATGACAATGCCTAAATGTGGATATCTCTTAGCGGACGCTTTAAATTGCGTGATACATTTCTTTGTTCCTCCTAAGTATGGACATTCTTACACGTTTACACCTACAAGGATGGTTTGCGATGAATCGGTTAAAGATAGAAGAATTGTTATGGCATTTGTGAATGATATGCATTTTATCGGTTTAAGAGTAAAGAGAGATTGCCCATTACCTCCGTTGGGTGGTTGGAGTGATTACTTCCCAACGAATCATTGTAACGATTGGTTGAAACAATATGAGACCAACATGTTGGATTGGGATCGCGTCATGAAGGAGGATTTTCCGGAAGGCCTACTGGAATTGGTTCCCTCGGATGATGAAGATGAATGATCGTTATGTTTGAAAGATGTATTTTGGAAAGCCCTATTTGTACATGTTTTCTTGGAATTTTTTGGAAAATACTGTGAAGTATAAAGCTATAATCGGTAGTTATATTTTTAATATATCAACCGATTATACAAGCTTTTGTAAACAGACTCAATCAATATTATAATCGGTTATTAACTTTTGGAATTTAGCTTCCGATTGTAAGGCTGACAAAACAACTGAAATTTTTTTCCCAGAATCGGTAGATTACATATTACATAAACATCCGATTGTCACCAAACTCTGACAAAAAAAAACTGAAATTTTTTCCCAGAATCGGTAGACAACATATTGCATAAACTCCGATTGACAACAAACTCTGACAAAAAAAATGAAATTTTTTCCCAGAATCGGTAGGCAACTGTTGATGGTGGTTTTTAACTTAGGGGTAAAGTCGTAAAACCCTAGTCAGACAGTGACGTCACAGTACTTGAGTAATAATGTACAAACCAAGCACATATATTGAACCCTTTAATTTGTCTGCGAGAAAATTACCAGGGTACCTTTTTAAAAAAAAAATGCTAATTAGGGTTTCGACAAGCTGATAGGTGTTTAAAACACCTAATTTACTATCTAGTAGTTACGCTTTCTTTGCTATTTTTCTTGTGAGTTATGTACTTTATGTATGCTTTTGAGTTATTAGGTACTTGGGAGTCGCATGGAGGTAAAGAAGAAGAAATTACTCTATTTAAGCCAAAATGGCAAAATGGTCATCACATGGGCGAACACTATCTGGAGCTAAGCCATGGTTAAGGGTCACCTCTATGTGGAAGAACACTAAAGACAGGCCAGCTGATGGTTAAGGGGTTGCAAATCAAGATGGCCCTTATCTGATGAGTGGTGCCTAGAATCAAATTTAGTTGGCCCTTATCTACCTCTCTAGGGTGGCAATATCCATTAGCCTGCACTATAGCCCTAAATCGAGAGAAACTCATCTCTCATTCATTTCATTACAACTGAAATTGAGAAGAAAGAAAAGCTGGGCAACAACCATGAGATCTGGAAGTTGATGGAGAGTATTGATGTTGTTCAACAACAACAACCTCAAATGGGGTCCAATATGGAAGAGTTGCTGAAATCTTTTATGCAAAGAACGGAGAGTACGGTTAAGGATTTGCAAACTCAAGTTGGTTCTATGGCTATGGAATTGAATCAATTGAAGGCACAAAATGGTGGGAAACTCCCTTCTCAACCTATCAACCCAAAAGAGGGTGTCAATGCAATTACGTTGAGAAGTGGTACACAACTTGTGCAACCCGAAGTTCTTTGATTCGGGCACGGTGGAAACACCAAAGGAACCTGTTTTGGAGGAGAAAATCGAGGATTCTCCCCAAACTTCTGAGGTACCTATTTCTAACTCTAAAACTCCGGTTTCTACTTATGTTCCTCCTTTACCTTTCCCTCGTAGATTTGCAAATTCCAAGAAGGTGGAACTAGAAAAGGAGATTTTAGACATTCTCAAGAAGATCCATGTGAACATACCACTCATAGATGCAATCAAGCAAGTTCCAAAGTATGCAAAGGTGTTGAAGGACTTGTGTACCAATAAACAAATACTCAAAGGTAATGAAGTGCTTAGTGTGGGGGAGAATGCTTCGGCAATCTTACAACACAAACTCCCACTTAAGTGCAAGGATCCCGGTAGCTTTGACATTCCCGTCACAATTGGTAACACCACATTTAATAAAGCTATGTTGGACTTAGGTGCATCCGTTAATGTCATGCCTGCGTCTATGTATAATTCACTTGATCTTGGTCCTCTTAAAAAGTCTGGAATTGTGTTGCAACTAGTCGATCGTTCTAATGTCTACCCAATGGGTATTGTTGAGGATGTTCTTGTGCAGGTTAATCAACTTGTATCCCCCAACTTGTCCCCGGCAGCGGCGCCAAAATTTGATCGCTGTCGTATGCGTCAAAAATAATTTCACTTTCCTAAAGTATATGATAAGAAAGAGTTCGTATCCACAGAGAGGCGATTGTAGTTATTTCGTAATCAATTTCTTAAAGTAACCAATTGGGGGGGTTTCTGATTTTTAAGTAAGCAATAAAAGTAAATCAAAAGCAAAATAAGTTGTAGAAAGTAATCAATGGAGAGAGATATTGGTCAAGGAATTCATCTTCAATCTTAAACATGTGCTTGCATATATGATTAGAATTACGATTTAATCTCTTGTGTTATCAAAAGCCTAGAGAATCAAGAGAGCAAGATAATCTATTAATTTCCTAAGTTCATTAACACACACATTAGGGCTGCGTATGTGAATTCTACCTAAAGAATAACCTAACGCCTTGCGCTAATCAAGTTCAATTCCTAGGAGCATTAAGTTTCAGAAATAGGCTAATCAATGCAATTGTCATGCGTTGCACATAACAATTCGGACAATGGTCAAACTCTACATATGATTACGAGAGTGTATCGCTACAAACCGTAAACATATCATGCTACTTGTATTCAGGGGTATCGCTCGATGAAAAACCCTAAAATAGCTATGGACTAGGATGCAAGTTCAATTAATTGGCCACTTAACTAATCAAACATCTAAGTCCTATCACAATACATCAATCATGTGATATTAAAACAGTAGAGAATTGAACGATAATCAAGAGAGAAAACTAATACATAAAGCAAACACAAGTTTTAGAAATAGGACTACATCCTTAACCAATAGTATAAAATTTAGCTACTCATAGCTATGGAGTTCATCACCAAAAATATAAGTTGAATAAAGAAGAAGATGAACAAAAGCAAACCCTAGTTGCGTAAACAAAAGCGGCTCTCCAAAGTTCCAAGAATAAGATATGTTTCAAGAGTTGTAGAATTCTTCTTTTATAGCTTTTCCTTTCTTCCAAAATTAGGTCAAGTCTTCAAAGTCCATTAGATAAAAATCCACCAAGCCCATAAGAGAGAGAAACCCATGTAGAAAATAATTCCAAAAATACGTCGCCGGAAAACTGGTATTGTGGTCGGAAATCGGCCGGAAATCGGTTCCGGTGACCGGCAAAGTCCACCCGATCACCGGTCAACGGGTCGAATCGGCCAGGTCAACTCAGTCAACTCACTGAGTCAAACCGGGTCAATCACCGAGTCATCGAGTCAAGTGGAGTCAGGGTCTAACTAGCTTGGCTGAATAGGTCTTGCACAGCTTGAGCCTCTTGCACAGGCCAAATGCTGTGATGCACAATCATTGAACTTCAGCTGGGAAATTCCAGCCATGATGGCTATGCATTCTGTAGCTTAGTTCACCTCCATCTCTGCCAATGTAAACTGCAGCTCTTCACAGCCAACACTTCAGTCAAAACCTATTACAGCTGCAAAACCAACTCTATTGCCATCTGAGCATCATCCAGTGCTACAACTGCAACTTGAGCCTTATTATAAATCTCAGTTGCTTCACTTCTCAGCTCAAGACCACCACCAACACTGATTCCTCCTGCAATTGTAACTTCCACAAACAACAACAACTTAGCAACTCCATCTTCCATACCTACAATCTAACTGCAACCTGTAGCTCTTCTGCACTACAATGCAGCTACAATTCAATTCCTAGGCAACAACCATTAGCACCAGCTCATACTCAATCACAGCATCAGACAATCATCATCTCTTCCAATTTAATTGAATCATAACCTTCAATATCAGCTCAAACACCTGAGCCATCATGAGCTCAACCCCATTCACAGCTCCATTAACACTGCAGCTGCACTCCACCTGAACCAGCCTTGCACAGTTCCAGCTCCTTACATTCATCTAGAGCATTCAATCTCAGCCAACACTAGCATATCCATCATCACCATTTCACAGCAGCACCAAGCATCCCTGTCTCAAATCATCATAACAGCAGCGCCAGCTCAACCAACCTGTCACCTCCATTCTTCACCACTACAGGCCACAACAAGCACCAGCCATAGCTTCTACAATTCAATCAAACCATTCTAGATCAGGTCCTGCAGCTCATTCTGATTCTTCTCTGGCTTCCACCTGCAACTCCATCCTTCCCTGAACTCACACACTCTCCATTCCAACCTTCTCCGCAAAGTTCCTAAGCATACATCTATCTGCTCATTTCAGCTCCAACCACCTGCATCAGCCCTGGCAAATACCCACACAAACCAACCACCAGGCAAACCCATTTCGTAAACATCACAATTCCAACTGCAGCTGCAATATTTCACTACCACCAAGCCATATGCAATTCTTAGCCCCATTAGCTCATGTTCACTGCAATAACAGACTTAAAACCTTCAGATACACCGTCTTCTCATCCTTCTTGCACTGCAATACAGCTTCCTCATTCCATGACTCATGTCTCAAGCTTTCCTCTATTTCTGTCATCAGTACCAGACCACCTTCAAACACCACCATCACTTCACCTGAGCCGTTCTCCATAACTAGCTGCTTCAAGGCCATTCCAACAAACTAGTGCAACCAAAGCATTTCAGTTCGTCTCAGCTCAGGTTCTGATCTCCACCAGACCCATCTACTTATTCAACAGAAAACCCCCACTTATCTCCTCCTTGCACTAAAACAGAAACCCTAGTTCTTCATTAATCTGCTCTTCCCCATCTCAAGAACCATTTTCATCAACATGCGCAACAAACCCTAATTCCATCTAGGACCCATCCATGTTTAACCCTTGTTTCTCACCTCTATGACATCAAATCCCATCCTCAATTTCTGCTCGATCTTAGAAGCAGCAGCACAAGCCAAAACCCTAATTCTCACACCGCACGTGCCAATGGATCATCATGCCAGCCACATCCTACCGCGCCAAGGCATGCCAACCATGCTAGCCGCACCCCTATGCCAATGGCAAACCGTGCCAGCCACACCTACCGCGCCAAGGCATGCCAATCATGCTAGCCGCACCCCCTGTGCCAATGGCAAACCATGCCAGCCACACCTACCGCGCCAGGCATGCCGACCATGCTAGCCGCACCCCATGTGTCAGTGGCAAGCCGTGCCAGCGACATCTCTACGCTAGAGCATACCAAGTATGCTTGCCGTCCCAACACGCCATGCACAACGCTGGCTGCCAAAACAAAGGCCTGCAACAATCAACGACTATCTTTCAATCACAGGAGCAAATCCTAGCCGTCCAAGGTTACCAGAAAATACATGGTAACCTTTGACCCAAAAACCTATCTTGGTCACGCCAAACCCGCGCCATGTGCCAACGACATGCCAAACCCTTGGCCCCACCATGCCTAGCCAAACCGCACCTTGCCTTGGCCCTAGCCATGCTAGCCGCGCCATGTGCCAATGGCATGCCAAACCCTTGGCCCCACCATGCCAAGCCAAACCGCACCTTGCCTTGTCCCTAGCCATGCTAGCCGAGCCATGTGCCAACGGCATGCCAAACCCTTGGCCCCACCATGCCAAGCCAAACCGCACCTTGCCTTGGCCCTAGCCATGCTAGCCGCACCATGTGCCAACGGCATGCCAAACCCTTGGCCCCACCATACCAAGCCAAACCGCATCTTGCCTTGGCCCTAGCCATGTTAGCCGCGCCATGTGCCAACGGCATGCCAAACCCTTGGCCCCACCTTGCCAAGCCAAACCGCACCTTGCCTTGGTCCTAGCCATGCTAGCCGCGCCATGTGCCAACGGCATGCCAAACCCTTGGCCCCACCATGCCAAGCCAAACCGCACCTTGCCTTAGCCCTAGCCATGCTAGCCACACCATGTGCCAACGGCATGCCAAACCCTTGGCCCCACCATGCCAAGCCAAACCACAACTTGCCTTGGCCCTAGCCATGCTATCCACACCATGCACCAACGGCATGCCAAACCCTTGGCCCCACCATGCCAAGCCAAACCGCATCTTGCCTTGGCCCTAGCCATGCTAGCCGCGCCATGTGCCAACGGCATGCCAAACCCTTGGCCCTACCATGCCAAGCAAAACCGCACCTTGCCTTGGCCCTAGCCATACTAGCCGCACCATGTGCCAACGGCATACTAATCCCTTGGCCCCACCATGCCAAACGCACCTAGCCACGCCACCATACTGGCCTTCCCTACGCGGCTACCAAAACGAAGGCGTGCGACAATCAACGGTCCCCCTTCAATCCCAGAAGCAAATCCTAGCCATCCAAGGTTACCAGACAACGCATGGTAACCTTTGGCCCGAAAACCTAAGTTTGGCCACGCCAAACCATACCATGCCAAGCCAACGGCATGCCAACCTAGCCGCGCCACCATGCTGGCCTTACCTACGCGGCTACCAAAACGAAGGCGTGCGACAATCAACGGTCCCCCTTCAATCCCAGGAGCAAATCCTAGCCATCCAAGGTTACCAGACAACGCATGGTAACCTTTGGCCCGAAAACCTAAGTTTGGCCACGCCAAACCATACCATGCCAACGGCATGCCAACCTAGCCGTGCCACCATGCTGGCCTTCCCTACGCGGCTACCAAAACTAAGGCGTGCAACAATCAACGATCCCCTTCAATCCCAGGAGCAAATCCTAGCCATCCAAGGTTACCAGACAACGCATGGTAACCTTTGGCCCGAAAACCTAAGTTTGGCCACGCCAAACCATCCCATGCCAACGGCATGCCAACCTAGCCGCGCCACCATGCTGGCCTGCCCTACGCGGCTACCAAAACGAAGGCGTGCGACAATCAACGGTCGCCCTTCAATCCCCGGAGCAAATCCTAGCCGTCCAAGGTTACCAAATAACACATGGTAACCTTTGACCCAAAACCCTAGTTTGGTCACGCCAACCTAGCCGCACTACCATGCCATGCCAATGGCATGCCAACCTAGCCGCGCCACGCTGGCCTTCCCTATGCGCCCACCAACAAACGAAAGCGTGCGATGATCAACGGCTACCTTTCCTCTTAAGATGCAAAATCTCGACCGTCGAAGGTCACCAAGCTAGCAAGTCTCCCAAGCTAGAACTTGCCAGGAAACAACAATATACTACATGTTTTCTACAAAAAATATTCGAGACATCAACACATATCACAAACTGGGGGATCCTCTTTGGGTATTGGTTTGGCGGTTTACAGCGTGCGGCGTACACTACGCCCGTCATAAGGAAGTGTCATAAGTATGAGGCGGTTAGTAAATACAGGGAGTTAATGGTGAAACGCTCTTTTATGGGACATCATTTCCATGCGTTAACGGTTTTATGGAACATCAATTCCATGCGTTAACTGTTACCATCTCCTCCCATTTACTCACCAATTTTTCCATTCCTTAATGAGACCAGAGTACGTTTCACTTCGACTTGTATAAATAGGTCTTACCTATTTCTACCGAACAACAAGTTCAGTCAGGAGCATACACCACTCAGAAAATGTTTGCTAGCTTTTCATACGTTAGCTTCCCACTTTCTGATAAAAGTCGTAACACAACTACTCTTCCAGAATCAACTATTATGGTCTTATCACTTTCCTTGCCTCCCTCCCCAAAACCAACCCATTCTCCTCCGCTTTGTGACCGAAGCAAGTCTGGAACGACCATTTCTTGGTTTAGGCCAGACTTGTACAGATTGATCTCTCGAATCTAAAGTACTCCCTTGCAGTACATTGTTTAGGGTTTAAATTCGTTTCTCAAACACACACCCGAAATTACCGAAATCAGCAGAAACCATTTTCACCCACAAACAACAACATATTGCATAAACTTCCGATTGTCACCAAAGTCTGACAAAAAAGCTGAAAATCTTCCCAGAATCGGTAGACAATATAAAATAATAACTTCCGATTGTAACCATCAATCAACATTTATACTGTTGTGACGGACTTCATGAATTCATAAATTCCATCATAAGTGAATTCTTCACCCTTTTCCACTAAGTACTGTCTTTTTGCGAGTGTCTCATACATAAACAAACATAAAATAATGTCAACTTCGTTTTAGTAAGAAAGATTAGACACCCGGTGTTATTTAAAAGAATAACCAAGCGTTATACTTACAAATTGTTGGATCGACAAGCTTAAGTGGCTAGTGTTAAACATCCTCTTTTGTATCGTTATGTAATCATTTACCCCTTTTTGGACAAGTCGGAAACGATCATGAACTTGTTGGAGTGATCTTTAATTTGGATTTCCATACTCTCGCACAAATTGGCTATATACCCTCGCCCAAAAGACTTCGGGTGTTAACCTTCCTGTTATGACATCCTCACGTCTTGTTTCACGATACCATGTTTTCACAATGACCAAATCTTCAGCTGCGTCAAACGTTGCCATGCTTGTAAGTTGAGATATATAATGAATTCACAAGAGTAGACGATGGAAAATCTATTTGTAGAATACACGATGCTATATATGTGTTGTTTGGTGCATAAATAAGAAGAGTTTACCTTCCTTATATAGATGAGAGTCCCAATGTCTTTTTTTTTGAAAATATGGCCGTTGATGCGTACTTTTACAAGACTGTACTGAAATTACGTACAATTATTACACATAATCGGTAGGAAATGTTTGAACAAAGCACCCGATTATGCGTAATCGGTAAATATTTATTGTTATATACTTCCGATTATAGGATGTTTTATCAACAGAGTTCTCAGTTTCATTAGAGTACTATAATCGGAGGTTTATCAATATGTATTATCAACCGATTGTGTGTGGTTTTCGAGGCACGGCTAGTTTCTTTTGAACGAACTAGTCGTTGGAGTATAATCGGTAGTTAGATCAACAATTAAAACTTCCGATTTTAATAAATATTTTGAAATTCATAACAATATCACCTACACATCATCATAATTTTACATTGAACTCCCGCAATTCTATTACAAGGTATTGTGATTAGCGTCGTGGACGTGTTGGACGAATCCTAAACAGATTAAATCTTTCCATCGCCCTAAGGATTCTAAAATGAGCTTCATAACGGAAGCTTGATCTTTTCCATCTCCGCCATTCCCCGAGAGATCGTTCTATAACCTCGTCATTGGTTTCACCCCTCAATCGATATTGATTCACAAGATAAGTTAAATGGACGAATTCTTCGACGTGTTCCTTTATTGAACCAACTCGGCAGAAAAGATCAGCGGAGTGACGGTTGTTTGGGTTACCGGTGTCGTCGCATAATTTTTAGTGAATTTTCCCCAAATAACACATACTCATTATGCCTCCTTGCCTACGTTCTTCTCCTCGTCTCGGATAGAATTGAACATAGCGCCTACATAAAGATAAATCTTCTTCAATCGTGAACTCCGTAGGATTAATGAATGGTTGGCCATTATGTTGAAGATGATGTTGGAGAGAGTTTAAAGGTATTTGTGTTCCCTAGAGAGTAAAAGGATACAATCCTTATATAGATTTTAGAGTTCCAACGACTCTATTTTGTTGGGGCAAATGTATAATCGGTAGTCAAATGAAGTATTTTCACTTCCGATTATACAGTTGCCCCAAATTTTGTTTTTGCAGAAATCTCAATTTTTTCGAATTTGAGAACTATATTAATCGGTAGTTAATAAGACTTCCGATTATACGATTGCCCAAATTTTGTTTTTGCGCGAAATGTCATTTTTTCGAATTTGGGAACTAGAATAATCGGTAGTTAATGACTTCCGATTATAAAGTTGCCCCAAATTTCTTCCTTGACGAAATCACCAATTTTGGGAATTTACAAGCTACTATAATCGGTAGTCTAGTGACGTTCTTGTTCCTTCCGATTGTTATAGAAGCAAGATACGCGTTTGGCACAAAATCGATATTAATCGGTAGTATAATATCGTTACTAAGCTTCTGATTTCTTTATAATAATCGGGCACAAAATAGCTTCCGATTATGTAAGGGCATTAACGTATTCTCCGCGTTTTTGGACATCCCTTAACGGTGTATATGGGTTGGGAATAAAAAAGTCGCCCCTAATTCTTTTGGGGTCGCCCCTAAAAATGCCAGGTTAAAGAAGCAAATGCAGAATTAATGCATAGTAAGACAAAATTCAATATGATGTAGCAATGCTCTAAACTGGATGCAAACCCTAGCTTTCACTCCAGTTACATGGTTTAATTTGTTTAATTTATAAAATATGTTCCTAGTATGTGAACAAAACATCGAAATTAATAACTACAGGATAGTAGTTTAGTCAAGTTTACCACAGCTCTGACAATAGATATCTATTGCTGTTGTTTCCTCAGGCTTCTTCATTATCTATCTCTCAATGTAAGTACCAGATTTTTGTAATGAAGTTACCTTGCAAAGCACTAATCTCAGCCAAAAACGAGAAGTATCTCTAAACAACCTTAAACGTGAATTTGCAAAGAACCCTAAAAATAAGGATAACCTCTAAAACAAGGATGTAAGGTACTAATTCAAAGATTTGATCATTTTAAAACTTGACTAAACTACTATCTTCAATATTTATAAAACTTGCAACTTTTCTTCTTCCACCAACCTCCATGCCTCTCCATGTCCTGTTTATGTTGTTAGATTTCAGTATGTTTGGAGGAACCGAAGATAGGGGCATAAGATTTCTTCATTCTTAGGTAGAACCGAAAAGGGAACCACCTATTTCAAATTAGTAAAGTTAACCATATAAATGGTAATGAAATGTTGCATTTCACCATCACTCTGGTGCTAGTGAAAGGTTCTATTTCACCGCTACTTTGTTGACAGTGAAATGCTGAGTTTCACCGTCGTTTGTATGGTAGAGAAATTTGCAATTCGCGTTTTGAATTGTGAGCGTGAATCTTTTATTTCTTTTTCACTGGTTCAAATGAACCAAGATTTCACAGACTTGTATTTTTATACATATATGAAACAAAGAGAAAACCATGCTTTAAACTCATAATAAATTGAAAAAACGAAGAAGAATAGAATCATCTTTCACTCGTCTAATAATACCTTGATTAGCTTGTTAGAGATTGAGTTTAAAATCTTTCTAAGAGGTTATGAGAAAAAACTCTGGGGCTAAAACCTTTTCTTCGCAGTTGATGGAAAGAAGAAGCAAGGGGATTTGGGTTGTTTTGAAACGAGGATTTTATATCAGGGTAGAATTGTCCGACTCATAAAAAAGTTTTGAATCGGTAGTTTTGGGTGAGTCGAGTACGTTTTTCCCACTCCCTTGATCCAAAAACCCACTCCCGATAACAAAAGTGTTTTGTTAACTGTGCTTACTCTTTCATCACCGCAATTTTAGGAAAAAGGAATATAAAAAGCGAAAAAATGAAAACCGCCAAAGATAATTTAAGCAAATCACAAGGTCCGGAATGTGCACCCTGGTTTTAGTGGGGTGCACAAATTTGGACTTTTGTTAGTACCCATTTTTGTATTTATTTGATTATTTCATGTTTTTGTAGGTGTTTTTGGAGAAATAACTTTTACGGAAAACTTGGCTCACAAAGTGATATTTGTACCTCCGGAGAAAATTATTAAAGGCACCAAAGAAATGTGTTATTGGCATCCCAGAAATATGTTGGAGGCACCCCGGAGAAGCGTTAAAAGCACCCAAGGAAAGTTATAAAGGCACCCAAAATTACTATTTGCACCCTAGATTTCACTAAGTACACCCGCGGCTAATGGCGCCCTTGCTCTGATAGGGGATGTCCCTTCTTCCACACGTTTGAACTGATTTTGGCGGGAAACCATAAACTCAACTGCGTCATTCTCTGGATTGAATATAAAAGTTTTGGTTGGAGTTGGATATTTATAATCCTGTTACACTGAAACAAGATAAGTAATAGGTTTGGAATCGTAAAAAAATGAGTTTCAATCAATTCTCTGTAAAACAGAGGTGGAGGATATATCAGGATTCTGGTGGTGTTATTTAAGGAAGTTACGGAACTTGGAAGAGAATAAACGAAGATTCTGTGATGATTTTGTGCAAGTTATTCGTGCATACAGATTGTTATGGAGTTGTAGTGATTAGACATGAAAGCTATATGGTTCATGCACGTAAAAATGGAAGTTTTCTATAGACAAAACAGGGAAGATGATATTCACGGGTTTGGTGGATTGATTTGTGGAAATTTCGTGGGAATAAGGAAATCTTATCCTGTGAGATTTAATACCATCCTATAGAGAGTTCAGGGATATTGGATTAAACTCAAAAGCGGCATGAAGAAAAATAAGGAAACTATAAGTCCGAGACTTAAGGGGAAGGAAATGAGAGAAATTTAATCGAGTGACAAGGTCCCAAGGTGTATATAAGAGCTGTTGGGATGTCACACAAGGATTGTCAAGAGTTTGGGGGAGTTCTGGGATAGTTCCAGAGTGATTAGGAGCTTCACAGAAGCTCGGGAAAATTTCAGAGAGGAAGCTGAAGTACGGAGAAGAAAAAGAACAGAAGGACAGTTGGAGTGAGCCGCAAAAATGGTGGTTATTGGTAGTGGTTGTAGTAGACTTCTTGCAACTTATATTTTGATTCAGCAACTACTCCTCTGTAACATTCAATCTGCAACGCTTATAAACGTTGAGCTGCTTTATTATTTTTTCTCATATTCCTTCGATAAAAACACTTTTTGAGCAATGGAAATTTATTTTGAGCGTGTTTTTGACAGGAGGAACTAAACCATTGCAATTGAGCTGCTTTATTATTTTTCTCATATTGCTTCGATAAAATCACTTTTTGAGTGGAAAATTATTTTGAGCGTGTTTTTGACAGGAGGAACTAAACCCCAACACTGGGACGATGGAGGAAGACATATCTCATGGGTGTGGTAATTATATTTAATTCTTTTATGACTTCTTGCATTAATTATTAATATGTTATGGTCCAACACCAAACACGATGGATATCAGACCAAAAACTTAAGAGAACCAGGATAAAACCCTTTGAGTTGGGGGTTAGCCACCTATATGAAGAAGATTAGGAGAGAAAGAGTTAAGAATATGGTTTGTTTAATTAATATATAATCAAAATAATTGTTGGCCAGGCTAATTATAGCTTCAAAGCCGTGCAAAACAAGTAAGAACTAGAGTTTTAATAACTCTAAATAACTATCTAAGTAAGGAACTAAACAAGCTAACTATAGTAGTTCTAAATAAGGAAACTGAATAAGCTAAGTGGAGTTGGTATCACAACATCCCACCCTCTTGGTAAACAGACTTGCTCTCAAGTCTTAAAGTTTGGAAATCTTGCAATGAACTCGTCAGCATCCTCCCAAGTGGCTTCATCTTCAGGATGATTCTTCCAGTGCACTAACCATTGAGTACCAGCATGATGACCTTTCTTGTACATTCTGCGCTGGTTCTCATTTGTCATAGTCAATGATATCTGGTAAAACAACAACTACATTATCAACCATTCCTAATTTCCTTTTTAATTGAGAAACGTGGAAAATAGGATGAATGCGGCTTGTTGCAGGAAGATCTAGTTTATAAGCCACACTTCCAATTTTCTCCAAAACTCGAAAAGGACCATAAAATCTAGGAGAGAGATTCGAGAAAGATATGCTAGCAACAGTAGTTTGTAGGTATGGTTGTAGTCGTAAATAAACCTAATCATGAATCTGAAATGATCTTTCTGTGCGCTGAGAGTCTGCATATTTCTTCATCCGAGTTTGAGCCTCAAGCAAGTGTGATTTCAAGAGTTTAAGAGTGTGATCTCTTGCTTGGGGATTAAGATCAATATCATGCACCGGTGTAGAGCCTGGTAAATATGATAAGATTGTTGGTGGAGATCGACTATATAAAGCTTCATAAGGAGTCATTTGAATAGCGGTATGAAAGCTTGTGTTATACCACCATCCAGCCCACGATAGCTATTTAAACCAATCTTTTGGTTTCATACCATCAAAACAGCGTAGATAGCATTCCAAAGTTCTATTAGTAACTTCAGTTTGACCATCTGATTGTGGATGATAAGCTGAACTGTGACATAACTATGTACCTTGTAAAGAAAAATAAGCTGTCCAAAAATTACTCATGAATATCGCATCTCGATCACTGATAATACTCCTTGGCATTCCATGAAGACGAACTATTTCTCTTATAAATACTTCTGCAATTGTGCTGGGAGAATATGGATGAGATAAAGCAATGAAATGAGCGTACTTGGAGAGGCGATCAACCACAACAAAAACTGAACTTTTTCTCTCAGATAATGGAAACCCATCAATGAAATCCATCAAAATATCTAGCCAAACATCAGAAGGTATTGTTAAAGGGTTTAATAAACCTGGAGGAGACACTGATTCTGATTTATTGCGTTGGCAGATGTCACAATGATCAATGAACTCCTTAAGCGAAGTTTTCATGCCTTTCCAATAAATTTTTTGTTGAAGTCTCTTGAGAGTTCTAAGATAACCTGAATGACCCCACAGTGGAGTTGAATGAAATTTCGCAAGCAATTTGGAACACCATGAAGAAGAAGAAACAACCACAATGCGCTGCTTATATCGTAAAATGCCATCTGTATAAGTGTAGTTACGTTTAAATTAAGGATTTGGACTGGCAATAAGTGACGCATATTCTTCATCTTGATGACACTCAGCTATAATTTCATGCACACCAGAAAAGATAGGTGTGGATAGTAAAGCTAGTTGAGGACCTGACAAACGAGAAAGAGCATCTGCAACAATATTCTCTTTGCCTTTGCGAAAAATAATTTGATAGTCATACCCCAACAACTTAGATAACCATTTTTGTTGTTCCATGGATGATAGTTTTTGATCCAAAAAATATTTCAAGCTTCTATGGTCTGTGTATATCTCGAAGTGTCATCCCATTAAATATGGTTGCCATTTCTGAACAACAGACACAATTTCTAGCATCTCTTTATCATAAATGGAAAGATTCAAGTTCTTACCTGATAATGGTTTGCTGTAATAAGCAACAGGTCTCTGAGATTGCATTAACACATCACTTAAACCCCCACCAGAAGCATCGCATTCGAGATAAAATTCCTTGCTGAAATCTGGTAATATTAATACAGGAGTTGTAGTGAGAGCATGTTGTAGTTGTTTGAATGAAGATGTTGCAGCACCGGTCCATACAAAAGCATATTTCTTCAACAACTGAGTTAATGGGTGACTAATCATGCCAAAATTCTTAGCAAACTTGCGATAATAACCAGCAAGACCCAAAAATGCTCTAAGCTCTTTAATTGTACTAGGAATAGGCCAAGAAAGAATGCTCTGAATTTTATCATCTTCAACTGAGACACCGTCAGATAAAATAACATGGCCTAAATAACCCACAAAAGGTTGAGCAAATGTACACTTGGATTCCTTTACAAACAACTTATGAGATCGTAAATCTCAAAAACTGTCTTCAGATATTCAACATGCTCCGAGAAACTCTTGTTATAGATCAATATATCATCAAAAAAGGGAAGCACGAACCTGCGCAAATAAGGTCTGAATATGTGATTCATCAAGCTTTGGAATGTGGCTGGTGCATTTGAAAGGCCAAATGGCATAACAAGAAACTCGTAATGCCCATCATGTGTACGAAAAGCAGTCTTGTGAATATCAGGGCCAAAGAGTCTGATTTGACAATAACCAGAACGTAAATCTAACTTTGTGAATATACAAGCACCATGCAGTTCATCAAGGAGTTCGTCGACCATAGGAATTGGAAAACGATCCTTTATGGTGATCTTATTCAATGCACGATAATCCACACACATACGCCACGTTCCATCTTTCTTTCTAACCATCAGAATTGGAGAAGAGAAAGGACTTGAACTCTATCGAATAAATCCTGTTTGTTGTAACTCTGAAATTATCTTCTCAATGTCATTCTTTTGAAAATGCGGGTAACGGTAAGGACGAAGATTGACAGGTGAGGAATCAGGTAACAAGGGGATATGATGATCATGCTGTCTTGAAGGAGGCAGTGAAACTGGAGTCTCAAAAATATCTGAATAAGTAGATATTAATTGTTGGATTTCAGGTGTCAACACTAAAGTAGTAGTAGATGTAGCATCATTTAATGCACATAATTGGAACAGAATTCCATACTGCTCTCTATCCAATAAACGCTGCATGTGAGAACTATCCAGCATCATTACTGTTGGAGAATCATTACCCACCAAAATAATGCCAGACTCATTAATGCGGAATTGCATGGTCAAAGCTGTGAAATCCCAAGAAATTGCACCTAATGTCCGTAACCATTGAATGCCTAGCACAGCGTCACAGCCACTAATAGGTAAAAGATGAAAATCAGATGTAAACTCATAATCTTGGAATTTAAGTGGAATATTAGAGCAAAAACCTTGAGTAGATATCTGACCACCATCACCAATTGTTACACGTAATGCAGCATCTTTAGAGCAAATTGGATAACCACAATGCTTAGCTATTCTGGGATGAAGAAAATTATGAGTTGATCCCGAATCTAAAAGGACTATTAATGCTTTTCCCTTAGTAAAACCTGAGATGCGCATTGTCCTAGGAGAAGGAGAACCCATTAATGAATGAAGTGAAATTGTTAGCGTTGTTTCTGCAACAACTGTGTCTTGGACTGTGACAACTTCTTCATCGACTTTCTCAATACAAGTTTCATCGGTATCTAGAGATCCATCCAATATTAACAATCTTGCTTCAAGCACAAATGACCAGGTGTAAATAATTGATCACAATTAAAGCACTGTACTTTTTCTCGTTTTTCCTTTTGTTCTTCCCATGAAAGTCTCTTAGCTCTAGGTGGTAAGTTAGGTTTTCTAAACGGAGTAGCAGCAACAGTTGGTGTAGACCTTAGCTGTGGAGGACGATAAGGTTTAGGGGTAGAATTGTTGGCTAACAAAGCATCTTCTTGATTTATTGTCTTTGTGAAAGCCGCAGTTAAGGTTTGAGGTTCAAGTAGTTTGACCATAGAACCAATTTCCGGTTTAAGTGAATGAACAAAACAATTGATCAAATGATCTTCAGGCAAATCTGTGACAAAATTCAACAATCGTTCAAACTCAGGAATGTGCTCATGAACTGTACCTTTCTGCTTAATTGTGCTGATTGCCATGCGAGCATCTACAAATTTCGTAGAGGAAAAACGAGCACGAACAAGTGAACAAAATTCCAACCACGTAGTCACAGTAACTGTTGTTCTTTTCCATCGATACCAAGCATTGGCATCACCCCTAAGATGAGCAGAAGCAATGGAAAGTTTCATATTATCAGCAACAACGTGCAATGTAAAATACTGGTCTGCATTAAAAATCCAACCATCAGGATCATCACCATCAAAAGTTTGGAATTTCAGACTGATTGAGCCAGTGCGGATATTAGTTTCATTACCACCTGGAGGAGGTGGAGGTGGTGCAGGAGCAGCAACATTACGCTGGTTAAACTGGGGAATAAATTCCCTAAACACCGCACGCAAGGTGGTTCCCAAGTGTAGTTGCAGGAAATCCTACAATACACACCTCACAAGAATTCATAATATCTAACACATTTTTAAGATCAATAACCAATCTTTTTATTAATTGAATTGAGAATTTTTACAAGAGGGAAATGAAATCAAGAATATTATTACAACTCTAAAATTTCTCTCTCCTCTAAAATTTCTCTCCACCCTCTCAAAAGATCTCTCCCTCTTCATAAGCCCATTCGGCTCTTTATATAGGACATTACATAATGGATGACAGCTAAGTTACCCCCTATTTTCGGATCTGACTTGCGACATGCTCGCAAGTGTACAAATGTAAAACCTCGCAACATTCCTAAATCTCGCTAGGTCTTCACGTCTTTCTCGTGTTTTGGCCGTCGTCATCCGTTGCGTCATTTATATTATTCGTTTGCGACATCTTCGCAATGTGTCGTTTATGGATTTCGCAAGGGGTTGACGTTACGATATTCTGATCCTACATCTTGCCTCTTCTCATGTCTTCTCTGTGAAGGAGAGAATGTCATGAGAACTAATCTACTCAAAATGCCGCAACTGTTCATCCTTATCTGTTTTGATATGACTCCGTACTTTTATACAAAATTTATTAACACGTATCCCTTCTTCCATTCATTTCTTGACACGTCTTTTTCAACCGTCCTTTCTCAACCGTTCATGTCTACTCTTCGCATTAAATGTGTTTGCCTTTTCGAGAATCCCTCTCTCTATATATATTTTTCTTACTCCTCTCTTCTTCTTTTTTACTTTCTTTCTTGTTTTCTCTGCAATTTCTCTTCTTCATCTCTCCGTAATTTCCGCTTCTGCTACTGTAAATCTTCTTCTTTTTACTTCTTTTGATCTTTCATCTTCTCTTCATTCCCATACTCTGAAAGATGCCTCAAGTTGGTCGTAGATATGAAGTTCTTGTGGGAGAGGTTCAAAAGGATTTGCAAGAGAAGGGTTTCACATTATCCACTATTCCCCATCAAGAATCTTCATCTATTCTTTCCGCCAAATTGTTTACTGATCATCGTTGTGATGATCAAAAAATCATAATTTCGCTAGGTCCGATTCTCGCTGGTCTTCCCATTCCTCTCTACAACCCTGAACTTCCCTTGTTTTATGAAATTCTTGCTCATGAGAAATTCTCGCGAGCTATCTATCAATTAAGCGCAGATTGTATCCGCTTGATTCTTGAGTTCTCCAACCGTGGTGCTGGTAAGGGATCTCTTTATCCCAATGAAGTCAGAGATCCTAAACTTGCAGACTTAGAGATATTCGCTGTAAAGTATTCAGTAGAGTTTCTTTGAAAATTATGAAGTAATAAACATGAAGAACGATAGAACTCGCTGGGGTGCACGTTTGAAAAGGAGAGAAAATATTCCCAGTGACAAAATACTTATGCATGATATCGATTGGCATTCTGGCAAGAACAATATTCCTCGCAATTCCAAAGATGACAAATGGTGCGTCTTTCCGCTATTCTTGAATGGACCTTATATTTCAGGTTCAAATGTACTCCCCGCGAATCTCGCCAACTATCAGCCTTGGGTATTTAATTGGCCCGAGAAAGCAAAAGAGGTGTGCTTCCTCAATTTCACTCAACCTGTAATCTTCACTTCTTTTTATATCTACTAATCTTGCGAAATTTTTAGATTATCAAGTTGAGAAAAAGTTACAAAAGAAATCCTAAGGCGAGTACTATGGCGATACTCCATTCGATCACGGATGAAGTAAGAAATACTCTTCTTTATTATTTTTAACAATATTGTTGCCTCTGTTTCTTATCTTCATTCGTGCGTGAAGGTTGGTGTTGAGATCGCTGTAGAAGAAGAAAATCCTAAGAAGATCAAAGGTAAAGATAAAGGTTCTCTTCGCAAGGAGAAATCTACTGTCCCACCTTCTAAGAAACGAAAGATCCATTCATCTTCTCGTTCAAATCTTCAATCCAGCGAAAGCTCTGTTGAAGAAAATGACGATGTTGACATATCTCTCGCAAAGGAGAATCATCCCACTGAATCTTCTATGGCGCAACTGTCTAGCATCTTCTCTGACTCCATGCAAGGAATTTGAGATGATCGTCTTTCTAGCATATGCGAAGCTCTCGCAAGTATCTGTGATGCTCCCTTACTAGAGGGTGATGATTCTCTTCATGGGGTCTCCAGATCAGTGACTCCCAGTTTCCTAAATGCACTTGGTGTCTTGGTACGTTTTTATTCCCTTATTTCTTCATAATTTCGATTTTAAATCATATCTTGATAATTTCTTTACTTTCCTTTATAGTCTGGGAGAGATTCCTTTGCTGTTGCCTCAGATCTTGAGAAAAGGCGCAGCATTCTTGAAAACAAGAATCTTCAACTTCGCAAGAAGAATGAAGAATTGGAAGCTGAAGCTGTTGCTCTTCGCAAGAGAAGTGAATAATTTGAAAATGAAACTACTATTCTTCGCGAAAAAACCAAACAACTGGAAGTTGATTCTTCCACTCAGAAGAATAAAATATCTAGCCTTCAAAGAGCCAATCAGCAACTTTATGGTACGAGATTCTTCCCTTTTCATTTGTTTTGTTCTTTTATTATTTTTCCGTGCTTGACTTATCATTTTCGCAGACGTTTATAATCTTTCTGATGAAGCCATTCTTCTTCATTCATTTCCGGAACCTATGGATAATGATGCTCTTCTCGCTCACCTCAACAATTCTTTAAATAGTTTTTCAAATAACAAAATTAGATCTCTTCCTCTAAACAAACTTCAATCCAGATTTCGCCTTTTAGAAATTGATCATAGATCTAGTTTGGGTTTAGCCAACCAACTTAAACGTCTAAATCTTAATTCCCAAGAGAAAATTAATATTTTGAGGAAGAAAATTAGTGATCTTATAGATGACAAAGATCGCATCGCTAATCAAGGTGCCCAGGCATTAGCGAAATTCCAAAAAACTCTTCTTGAAGTTCAAGTTGAACGGGATGAATCCATTCGCCAAAATGCTATACTTAACGAAAGAGAGAGTCAAATTCGTTCCCTTCTTCTCATAAACAATGACGATGAATTCGCTTGGGCTGCGAAAGTTCTAGATGACGCCAGAAATAATTTAGGTGTTAATGTTAGTCTTCAAGTTGAGCATACAGCCTTGATTAGGGATATGATTTGTGACAAAGAAGGTTGTTGATCATTCTTCTTTATTTAATTGTTTATTTTTTATGAAGTTGTCGTTAGGTTGCTGATTCATTGTCATATGTTCGCAGAGGCTGAGGAGAGATTTCGCAAAAGAATTGAAGAACTTGAATTCGAAAAAGAACAACTCGCAAAGGACTTTGATGCGTGTCGTACCACAACAAATTAATTCAAGATTTTTCCACTCAATTAAAAATAATATAATGGAAGTCAAGTTCGTTCCCACGAGGAGCAAGAGATTCTAGTTGTAAAAATTGTCACAAAAGGGGGGTGTAAAAAGCAAAAGAAAATAAACAAAGCAATTAAAAGATAAAGTTGAAATCAATAAGAGAGACAAGACCAAGGAATCCTTCTTCGTTACAAAACAATGAATCAAGTTATGTTCTTTTCTACTTGTTATTAGTCACAAATTATCACCAACCGTAGGTAAAGCAGCTAGATCAGTGCTAAACCCCTAAATCCCTTGTATCACCGGATACGGAAGTTCTCGACTACCGGATTCTATTTACCAAACCACCTAGTAGTAGATCACTCTAGATGTAATTTAAATAAACGCATTAAGATTTATGAACTTATTAGGTCAATATTAGTAGTTGGACTCTTAGATCAAGGTCTACTTGCTAACGTTGTTTTCACACACAATTGCTCCACGGAATCCCTCCGCAAGGTCTCGTGTTTGCTACTTATGTAAAAAGTCAAAAAACGATTACTTATCTCCTAACTTTCACTAGCTTTAGATTAAACCGACAAATCAATTTAGTTGGCCACCCAAACAATCTATCAATCAATCATGAATGTCATTAAGATCATTCCTATTAGTAAAAACAAACGATAATTATGTGAAAAACTTCAAGATAGAATTGAAAACAAAAACTTAAATCATATTAAGAACTAGGAATTCATCCTCAATCAATAATAAAATTAGCTACTCATGCTAAAGAGTTCACACAAAGAATAAGAAAAGAAAAGTGTTGTGTGTAGAGAGGTGTGTAAAAGATGTAGAAAACTTCTCTATTTATAGGCTTCAATATTCTCCAAATCTTCCAAGGAATAGAATCCTTTTCCTTTAGCAATTCAATTTCCAAATCCAAGCTTTTCTCAACTCTTCCACCTTCTCTTTCCAAATTTGAGTCCAATTCTCCATCCAATTCCTAGTCCAAGTCTTCACACCCATGAGAGAAGTCCATAGAAAATTCTGGAATTTTTGCTCGCCGGAAAACTGGGATTGTGGCCGGAATCCGGCCGGAATAGTCGCCGCCGGCCACCTGAAAATTTATCCGTCAAGGGAATATTCGACGGAATATTCCGTCAGTCCTCCGTTAGAGATAACGGTCAAAAGTCAAACCGTTAGTCAACGATCCAACTCGGGTCAACTGCCGAGTCAAAACGAGTCAATGATCCAACTCAGTCCAGACCAGGCCACTGCAATTTTGCACATGCCTTGCGTTCCATGACCAAGATGGTCGTAGTTGTGTTTCAGCACTTACGGCCAAGATGTCCCCGTCTGTTGCACCTTCGCATTTCATTCCCGCCATGAGGTTGTACAAATGCCAACTCTACTCACCACACTCGCCATATTTATCAGCTTCTAGCCAACACAACCATTGCTTATACATTCTCCCCCTGCAGTTCCCATCTCTCTGCCATAGAAGCAACACCCACCAGGCTTAGGCCATCTCTTTGCATACATTTCAACCACCACCTGCAACAGCTCACACTGAAACAAGCTATAGCTCAGGCCAACCTGTAATTACCACTTGACTTGGTTGAAACTTCATCTTGCTGCTTCACATATAACACCAACTACTGCAATTGCAAACCTTCATCAGCACTGATTCCCTGTGACAAAAACAGCACCCCCTTTAAGACAACACCAGCAGCATCAACTGCAATCTGCTTCTTAAACTTCCATCTATGCTCAAGCTGCAATATCTCATACCAGTTCCAGAACCCAACACTGCTTGCAATCATTCAATTCATTCGTTAGCCATCAACAATGATTTCCCTCTCTTCTCAAAGCCACTGCAACCGCAGCTTCAATTCCATAACCACCGGGGCTTCAATACCAGTCTAACTCCAGTGTAGCTCGGTACCACCTTCTCCATTCACGGCTTCATAATACCCGGAACTGCAATATCTCTCAAGCTGCGCACTACTGAATTGTAGCTCCAAATCATGTCGAGAACCCATTCCTTCTCGGTATCATCTCAACAATTCGGACTTGCAACCTTCCATAGCCTCTGTATCATATCATCTCAAACCATTCGCTTTATCTCGGCTTCATTGCGGCTCCAATCGAAATTCCAGTCCTTGAATCTCTCCTTCTCGCCGCGACACCCACACACACAATCAATCACTCTGCAGCCCGTGCTTCGCCATCCCCTGCACCAGTTCACCTTGAGCTCATACTGTACCAACTTAACGGAACCAGCAAAAAGTTGCTTGCTTCAGCCGCAGCGACTCTTCCCTTTGTCAATCACCACAAACCTGCACTCTTGAGCCATAGTCTCATTGCACTTTCATTCCCCTGCAGTTCCCACTCTGCAATTACATCTCAGGCAACCACTTCAGCTCAACATGACCTGAGCTCACTGCCAATCAACACCCTCTCGATTTAAGCCATTGCACCAAATACATCTTAGCCGCATCATTATCACCACATCCTTGAAGTCACTCGCCAAGCTCTCGACTTCCACAGGATTAACAAAGACCACCAAGGACCATCAAGCTTGCCATTCTTCATTAATGCAATCCACCAATTCAAAAACCCATTCAATCATCAGTTCTATGTCCATTTGCATCTCTCAATTCATGACCAAATCTTCTCTGAAATCTCCATCACAGCATTAGTACCAGAACCCTATATTTCAAGCTTTTTCAGACCTGGCATTACATTGTAGCCCTGTACAAGCATCCAGCTGCAGCTCAATCAAACAACCCAACTTCAATTCATCCAGCTGCCTCTCGACCTGCAACATTCATTTGTGGCAGCTTGTGGCTTCTCCATAAGCTTACACTCCATAGCTGTTAGCTCCAGCCATACAAATACATACCACCACCAGCTGCTTTCTCACCTGAAACCCACAGTCAGACTGCAACTTCAATTCTGCAGCTCTCAGTTAATCTTCCATGACTCATAGCACCTCAGGCCAACATTCAACCCATCTGAAATTTGCTCTTCAATCTCAGATTCTCAAATCCCATCTCACCAGAACGCATATAAAACCCTAATTTCATGACTTCATCCATCTCGGTTGTAGAGACCGCCAACAATATCAACATCTCACCATTATCGATCCCTTTGAGCAGCACCACCTTTTCAAATTGGTTTCAATCTATCAATTCGTCACCAACTCATGTCTCATTCTTCATATAACTCATCCATTTCATCATGAATCCATATATAGCAACAGTGCTGCAAATCCATGGTAGCTCTCATCATCTTCTCTGATTTCTCTACAGATCGAACCCCGTGAAATCAATCACAATGGCAAAAACCAATCCCCTGATGTCGATTACGATTTCCTCCATCTGCCTGGCTGCACCTCTATTTCTCTTTCTCAATTTCATCAAATGGGAAGAACTAAATGAGTGTACACAATCGACCCCAATTGAGTTTTATGTGGAGATGGCTATTCGCACCCACAGTGCTAATGATGTGAACCCCCCAGAATAGCCCCATAACCTTAGCTGGTTGTCTTTAACACTCATCCTAAAGAGAGTTGCCCCTTAACCGTGGCTGGGCTCCAAATAGTATTAAGCTCAAAATAATTACTTTGCCCTTTTCGCCTCAATTTGGGTGATTTCCGCTTCTTTCGCTCCGTGCGACTCCAGAGTACCTAATAACTCAAAAACACGCGTAAAGTACATAATTCACAAGAAAAATAGCAAAGAAAGCGTAACTACTAAATAGTAAATACGGTGTATTCTACACCTATCATACTTCTCTCTTCGTAATGATAAATATTCCAAGTTAAAGAAGCAACTACAAATTACTGTAGCGAATTTCAAAAATGATGATGTTCTCTTTCGCAATCAGACTATTAAGACAGTCTGCGATGACAACAACATTCCTCATTCTTCATATCCTTGTCTACTTAACGAAATCCCTGAAAATATGCCTTCTTTGGATATCTCTGACAGCGATGCTAGCGAAGAAGAGGAATCTGATGAAGATGACGAAGTAGAAGGATCTGATGAAGATGACGAAGTAGAAGGATCTGATGAAGAAGAAGAACCAAACAAGAAATAGCTCCATTTTCTTCTTTCTCTTTTTGTAATATCTGTACATTTATTCTTTTAACCTTATACTTTTGTAATCTTTTGCTGCGATTTTCTTGGATTCTTCAAATACAAGCTCTACTTTTGTTGTTCTTTTCTGCACATGTTAAAAGAGCAACTCTTTTTTGCAATACAGTTAATCAATACATTATCAATCTTTTTCATACTATGAGTGCGTAAATCTATCATATGAAAATAAATAACACGTTCTTAATCTATTCATTCCCATACTTGCCTCTGTTATTTGTTTTCAAATGAAAGATTAAGCAAATAACTTTTAAATGGTAACATGCCTCAACCTCGCAGCTGTTGCTACTGAATTCTCGCAAGCAAGTGTTTCTTGGTTGTTTCCAAGATCTCACTTTTTCTTTTTCTCTTGTGTGGTCTTATTTTGCCTTCCTAGTTAAAGGTCTTACTGTGCCACCTCTTGTCATTGCGACAAAATCGCAGGACGTCTTTACATTTTCATGTAATGACCCATTGATCTTGCCTTATCATTTCTTTAGTATTGTTGCCTCTGCAGGATAATTTTGTTGCGACAATATGACGGGTCTAAAAATTCTTGCGAAAATAAAGCCCCATGACATTGCCGTCTTGCGACGAAATCGCAGGACATCCTTACACTTTCATGTACTGACCCATTGATCTCGTCTTATCTTTATTTTTTGTATTATTGCCTCTTCAGGATTGTTGCACAAATATGACAAGCCTAAATTTCCTTGCGAAAATAAATCCTCATGACATTTGCGTCTTAAGACACTTATCAGCTCCCTAATGGAGGGTGCCGCCCTTATCATCCCCCTGTTTTCCCCTTCAAGGAGGCGTACTTCTGCCATACAAGGCTAGCTCCCCCCATCCGGTCTTAACAACAACCAGTTGTTTTCGCAGCCTCTTATCCCTTTTGCCTATATGGCTTATGGTTATGGGACTGCACCCTAAGTAGAGTTTTCTTCGGGCCGAGTGCAGCATATGCCGAGACTTTCCAAGAATGGCCGAGACACTTCAAATGCCCCAGGCACTCTTGGCTCAACCGTGTACCTCAGCGCCTTGGTCATATGATGACTCCTTAGGAGAGACCCTCGGTCGTCCAACCTAAGTCTTAAGCTTAGATTGAAAATCCAAAGTATCTCCCCTGGATGGGCTTTATTGACCCCAATTCTCCATGACTCAGGTTCCAGGGGCGGTGTAACCTTTTCCCTGAGCCATGTAATAGGTACCCCCTTCTATGACGCACTTTAGGTCTTACATTTGCCTCTTGCGAAATTTTGATTTCGCGAACTAGGGTGTACGCCATAGTCGGTTTGCCTCTGTCTGATTAATTTGTTGATTCTTTTGCATGTATATTCTTTTGTAATTTCGCAATCATATCTTTATATTTCATAATATATTATCTTCCTCTGCATATCATCTCCCTTTAGCAACCTCATCTCTGCAATTCATAAGAAAGATTTTTTTTTTTTTTTTTACCCAACTTGCACTTCTCGCCTTCCTTTCCATTTTTTCTCTGACAATCAACAACTGCATTTATTCTTTAAATCTCTTATTCCCGTTACTTTCTGCTTCTGCATTTTTGAATTTTCCTGTCATTTTCTTGTCTGTTGCGAAGCCTTCGCCACTTCACGTCATTTTTGAATTTTCCTCTCTTTGCTCTATTACATCTACCATTAATCTTTCATCTCTTTGTTTTTCTTTGATGTTGTGTTTCCAATGCTTCTTCTTCGCAACTCTTTCTTCACAGGATTCTATATCAACTTCATAACATTTCTTTCCTTCAACCCAATCTCACTTTATGATACTAACACCGTGGGATGAGGGAATTTGATACATTGATGGAAGGTCGATGACACACCTAAGATATCATGTAACCATGGTCGTCCGATCAACGCATTATATGGTGACTCCACATCAACTACACAGAATAAAATCTCTGAAGATAATCCTTTCAATGAAATTCGCATATGAACTTCTCCTTTTGGCTTGTTTGCAGTACCATTAAAACCATAGATTTTGTATGTTGAAGGTATTAGATCTTCATCTTTCCCTCCCATAGTTTTATAAGTATGATAAAAAAGAATGTTCACGGAACTCTCTGTGTCAATCAAAATTCTGTTGATTGCCCAAGAATTCTCAGCTTCATCATCTTCATCCTCGCTAGGTTTTGGGTTGATCTCCAATCTCACCACCAATGGGTTGTCATGCATTTCTCCATCCTCAGGTACTTCTTCTGCGGTAAAAGAGATAATATGTTTTTTCCATTCTTCCAGTGGCGATGTCTTCACAATGTTCATTGTTTCTCTATTATCGGCATCTCTTGCGAAAACCCTACTAAGAGTGTTATCGTGAAAATCCTCAATCGTCTTGTACGAGTGTACGATAGAATTACAAAACAGATTCTTTGCCTTTGCGCCAACTTCAATCACAAATGTCTCTCTTTCTTTTGCCATATTCGACTTGTGAATATCTGGAGGAGGTGGTAATGCTTGAGTTTGTGTTTGTCCTACCAGAAAATGATTTAATTTTCCCTGATCTATCATCCTGAGAATGATTCTCTTTATATTTCTGCAGTCATTTGTTGTATGTCCATGGAAATGATGATAAGAGCAAAATTCATTACTTCTGTAGCTTAGAGGTGGTTCACTCCCCATGTTCCATGGTGCGGGTATGTTTTCCATTAGGATTATAGCTTCCCATATCTTCTCCACACTAGCATTCAAAGGCGGCATTTTGATTTCTTCCCATATTATCTTAGGATTTCGCTGTCCTCTGTGAAAGTTTTGCCTCTGACCTCCATAAGCTCCTTGCGGCTGATGACCTCCATACGTTTCTTGTGGCTGATCAAGCCTTTGGATTTTGTTATTTCCACCACGGCTATAGAAGTTTCTTTCTCTCTCAAATTATTCTTGATCACGGCTCCCCATAGCTATTAGTTTTTGCTGTCCATCTCCCATTACTCTCTCTTGTTGCCCTTGCGAGGTACTCGCCACTGTGTTTATTAACTTGGGTAATAAGCTTGCGTTCGCTTCTCTTGAACTTGTGTTCGCAATGGGGTATGATTCCATCTCATTTTGCTTTTCCTCAAGAGCAATATACTCCTCCTGTAGTTCTCGCAACTCAGTTATTGTGATTGTATTTTTGATTCTGAAAATCTGAATGTATAATAGATTTGTTGCGAACATAGCATTGATGAATGATAAGATGAGATATCTTTCGTCCACACGACCAACCATATCACTACACATTGTCTTCCATCTCACAATTAGATGCTTCAAACTTTCGCCAACCCTTTGTTTCAGCCCAAACACATCTTCAATGCCAGGTCGCGAGGAATTGTTGCTTATGTATGCTCCTAAAAATATAGCTTGCAAGTGGTTGAAAGATGTTATAGTGTTCTTTGGCAAACCTTCAAACCATTTTAACGCCTCTCCTGTTAAACTTGATGCGAAATACTTGCATAATATTGCATCATGGTTCTCCCATTGTAGCATGCATCTCACATAAGCTTTGATGTGTTGGATTGCATAAGTTGTTCCATCAAAAATGCTGGTTAACGCAGGCAAATTGCATTTTGGGGGTATTCCTCCCAATTGTACTTCTTGTGTGAATGGAGTTTTCGCAGCTTCCTCTATAACTTCATCTAATTGTCTCTTACCTCCTCCTCTTTTATTATTTATCATTCCCCTCATCTCCGCTAACTCTCTCAAAATTTGTTCATTTATACCAGAATTTGAGTCCATTGGTCTTTTCAACTCCGCCCCTCTTCTCCTGCGTTCATCTTTATTTTGACTTCCTTGTTCATCACTTTCCTCTCGTCTTTCTCTGCGATCTTCTCTTTCACTTCTTTCATTAATTCGCACACCGTCATATCTCTCATTTTCTCCTCTTTGCCGTCTTTCAGTTCTCCTTTGTACTCTATCATACTCTTCATTGATATTAGCATTATTGCGGTTTCTCTCACGCCTCCTTTCTCGATTATCATGGTTATTCTGTCGAATTGCCTCTTGTAGCTCTTGTTCTTCCACTTCTGCTCTTAGTCTTTCTCTCTCGCGAGCTAAATGTGTTTGCTCAGCGTAATGTCTTTCAATTTCATCCTCAATTGTTCATTCATTTCTTTGTATTTCCCTTCCATGTAAAATTCTCCTTCCTTCTTCCTGATTTTCTTCGCCAACTTGATTATTTCGCCCCTGACGGTGTCTATTTCCTTGAATTCTATCATTCTGCTCGTTTTGAAGAATTTCAGCACGTTGAATATAACGATCTTCCAATATTTCTCTTCCTTCGCGACGTTCTTCGCTGGGATTTTGTATTTCCTCTCGAGTTTCTCCGTTAGCATTTTCTATAGGCAAATTTTGTCTTATTTCTTCTCTAACTGATCTTGAACGTGATCTTGTAGTGCTTCTTGACCTCCTATTTTGCAATCTTATGTTTTCCATCCTTAATTCATGATTTTGCCTTGTCAAATTCGCGCGTTCTTCCGCTTCTAACCGCCTTTCTTCATGTATTGTTTGTCTCAATGCTTCTAATGCTGTAATCTCTTCATTTCCATGAATTATTCCTCCAATTACTTCTTGATCTCTTTCCGCTTGTCCATTGTCCCCTAAATGTTGCTCTTCTCCCATTTCATCTACGGAATCTGATCGCCAAGTATGTACACTCACTCTGTCATAATCCACAGTTCTACTTTGTATAGGTGGGGTACGTTGAATTGGCGGTTGAACTTGATTTTCTTTGTTGTTCCTTGTATTCATTCTTGAAGATTCTTCCATCTCGTCTTTCCTTTCTCCAGCAAGTCTCCTACTCCTTCTAACAATTGTTGGTTGTTTTGATGCATGTCTTCTCCTAGCCATTTTTCAATCTTAATGAATTGTTGAAAATTATATGAAATTTCTTCCCTATTATTCCAAATTCTTTCAAATCACAATATCAATCTTCAATCCTTGTTTCTAGCGCCATATGTAGTTGCAGGAAATCCTACAATACACACCTCACAAGAATTCATAATATCTAACACATTTTTAAGATCAATAACCAATCTTTTTATTAATTGAATTGAGAATTTTTACAAGAGGGAAATGAAATCAAGAATATTATTACAACTCTAAACTTTCTCTCTCCTCTAAAATTTCTCTCCACCCTCTCAAAAGATCTCTCCCTCTTCATAAGCCCATTCGGCTCTTTATATAGGACATTACATAATGGATGACAATGCTAAGTTACCCCTATTTTTCGGATCTGACTTGCGACATGCTTGCAAGTGTACAAATGTAAAACCTCGCAACACTCCTAAATCTCGCTAGGTCTTCACGTCTTTCTCGTGTTTTGGCTGTCGTCATCCGTTGCGTCATTTATATTATTCGTTTGCGACATCTTCGCAATGTGTCGTTTATGGATTTCGCAAGGGGTTGACGTTGCGATATTCTGATCCTACACCAAGGTTGCTGTTAAGGCTGTTGTGATCTCAGTTGCTAGAGTGGTTGACAGCTCTGTTGCATGTTCAGATAAATCCACTTTTCTATCAGCACGATCTTTTTCACGCAATTGTTTTTCCTCAGCTTTCTTTCTGTCGCGTGCTTCTTCATCGTGAACATGATTGTTGTTAATGGTTGTGATAAGAGTATCAAGTTTCTGACTAACAGACACAAGGCTGTCTTGAACAAGCTTCATATTCTCAGTATAAGACATCTCTAAAAAATTTTTTGTAAACTTTTAGGGTTTGAGCAAAACCTGCTCTGATCCAGGTGTTATGGTCCAACACCAAACACTATGGATATCAGACCAAAAACTTAAGAGAACCAGGATAAAACCTTTTGAGTTGGGGGTTAGCCACCTCTATGAAGAAGATTAAGAGAGAAAGAGTTAAGAATAGGGTTTGTTTAATTAATCGATAATCAAAATAATTGTCGGCCAGGCTAATTATAGCTTCAAAGCCGTGCAGAACAAGTAAGAACTAGAGTTTTAATAACTCTAAATAACTATCTAAATAAGGAACTAAACAAGCTAACTATAGTAGTTCTAAATAAGGAAACTGAATAAGCTAAGTGGAGTTGGTATCACAACATAATCTTTTTATGTTTTTTCTTAATTAATTGTGATTTTGTTTGATGATGTATGCTTGGTATAAGTACTTTTGATGCGTCATGCTTGTGATTTACAGTAAATATTTTAAAGATATACCTTTGCAAAGAATTAGAGTCAATATTTATTATTATTTGATCTGTAATTGTTTGGAATTGTTTGGAATAAATATATGAATCGCATGAATGAGTTATATGGTGAAATCCCGAGTCTCAGTACCTCTCGATATTTTGACAATTTTGTGTATATAGTATCTTTGTTTTTAGTATTTTCGTTTATTATGTCTAAACTATAATCTTCACAAGTCCGAATGAACGCCATCTTTCTTATCACTATTTACAATCACATCACTGGCCACCGACACCAAATTACTGCGGAATAACTAGATTAACATGGGTTGCGATAAGAAAAAACTAATAGCATGTTGTTAGCCATCCAAATAATCAAATGCTATAAGCTTACCATCACCTATCAACTGAAACGTCCACTAAATTAAATTGGTGATATCGATGTTCTCTCTTTATTTACCCGATTTATGACTTTTCTTATCTTCAATTTTTTTATTTTTTCGCCCGATTCTTGTAGACTTATTCGGGTCACAAAAGGAGGAGGCTTTTCCTTTGTTTAAGTACATGTACTTGCCTCTATTTGTTATCTTAGCTGACTCCAGATTACCGATGTCGCAGAAAGCTAAGGTTGAAGATGGTTCTTTGGAGTTTAATGTGAAGGATGTTGTTCTCGTTGCTGATGATGAAGATGATGAAAAGTCAATGATAAAGATGATGAAGATGCTGGTGATGGAAGTTTTGAAGATGCAGAAGATGGTACTACCATCACTGATTTTTCGAAGGGGAAAAACCCTTAGATCAGTCTTATAGTGGTCCGTCTAAAAAAGATTTTTATTGACTTGTCTAAGTTGGAGCCTAATGTTGAAGTTCATGAGGATTCCGACTTGGGTTAGTATGCTGGTATGGCCATTTCTGTCACACCCCGCGAATTCTAGGGCTAGAACCTAGCCCAGAATCCCGAAATGCGACTATCGTAGGTCCATATTTTTCCTTTTAAAATTAAGAATAATTTAGAACTACGAAATAAATTCCAATAAATAAATTATTCACAAAACACTTTAAATGGTTACAGTCCTTAATAAACAAATCAAGTAAAGAAAAATTCAAAGATACTAAAATACAAACGCCCAATTACCCGTGATAAACTATAATTTCTTTTCTTCCGCTTGTGTCTTTGTATACGCTGTAGGAAGATAGGGAAAACACAAAATTGGTCAAAAAGACCAAAAACAAGAATTCCTGGGTGAAATAGATTTTTAGGTTTAGATACTGTTTATATAGCCAAATATCAGAAAAATATTGTTTAAATAACCAATTTGGATATTTCACCCAGAAAAAATAAAAAAATAAAATGTGTTCTACCAAAATTAACCCTCAACCTATTAACCAACGTTTTTTAAACTCACCCAAAAACAACTTCTACTCTTTTTTTTCTTTTCGTCGCTTTCTTCTTCTTCTTCATAACTATTTTTGGTTTTCAGATTTGGGATCAATTTTAAGAGCTCGATCATCAATCATGGTGTTTATACTTTTTTTGAATCGAAGTCAAGCAGTATTTTAAGAGCTCAATCATCAATCATATCACCAAAATCAGTAAGTTTGAATTTTCAATTTCAACAAGCTTTGCTGATACGATTTCGTTTCATTCATCCAATTTTAATTCGATTTTGGTTTAATTGTTGTAAAGCCGTTCTGTTTGTGTTGATTTTGGGTTCAATTTTCATATTTTTGTTAATTTTTGGGTTCAGTTGGTGATTATCCAGGGTTTTACTAATAACCAATTTTTGGGTTTAGTTGGTGCTTCTAAACCTGATTATTTGTTTCTATGCAGTCGATTGATTATTCATCGAGAATAAGATGATGCAACTAATCAAATCGTAGACTAAAGCTAGGGTTTGTATGAAACTGATGTTGTTGACACAACAAACAAAGGGGATCTGAAATTGAATCCGAGAGGAGGAATCGATGGAATAATTGAAGTGGTGTCTTTGTGTCCAATTGCGAGATGGGTAATAGTCAGAATTTGAATTTAAGGATGGTGAACTAAGGTTTCAAGAAGAATTGAAACTGTTGTTGAGATATGGAGTTGATTCTGCAGCTGTGTGGAAGAGAATGTGTGAATGGCAGGCTTAGAAGATGTGTTGCAATTGCTGGAGTTGAATGAACAGATGGGATTCTAAGTTACAGAATTACTGGTGTATGGCTGGTGTTGTGAAATTGCATGTGAGATTATGGAGTTGTGGGCTGCAGAAAGGTTAGTGATAGCTGGTGTGGTTTTGGTTAAGCTCAAGTGGTTTGAGTTACAGGGAAGTGCAAGAAGAGAAAGGAACTGCACTGAGATGGTGAATGAATAAATATAGATGTATGTTTAGGTTGCAGTTGCAAGTGAGATGGAAGCAGGAATGAGTTGTTTGTGCTGCAGCTGATGTCTTGACTGAAATGTGTGAATGCGGTTGCAGCTGCAGTGAGGCACTGGTGGAGTTGGAGTGGATGGATGTTGTGGTTTTAGTTTGAGATAGAGATGTTGGTAGTGATGACAAGAACAGGTGATTGCAGCTCAGATGGAGATGAGTAGGGTGTTGATGCAGTTGACTTGAGAAACCAATTGATGAAATGGAATTGTGTAGCTGAAGGGGTCAATGGCCATTTGCAGGTCATAATGAATCTGTGGTGATGCTCAGGTGTTTGCTTGCAAGGGAACTGATGGTTGCAGTTGAGCAGTACAGAAAATGTGAGAAAAAGGAAGTAAAGAACCTGCTTAAGAACATCTCCGGCCTTTAGTCTGTGTAGCTTTTTACCATGATATCTTTATTATTTTATTCTTCTCTGCAGTCTCTTGTTGCACATTTAAGATTCATTTACCTGTAATTATATTTTCGTAACTAGTATTTACCTTGGATTGTTTCTTTTGTTCATAAAAACATATTTTATGGAATTATTTTTTCAAGTATTGCTCTTCAGTTTTATAGTATATACCTTATAGTCTTATATGTTGATTTAGTTTAATTGTACATTCCCTTCAGTGTTCACTGTAAAAATTGAATGTGTTGATTTAGTTTAATTGTACACTCTGAAAACAGTTTTGTACAGGCTAGGATGTAACCGGGTTTCATCCAAGCATGGTTACATTCTGACAAAAAATTACAGTTTTTGTACAGGCTAGGATGTAACTGGGTTTCATCCAAGCCTGGTTTCATTCTTTGAAAAATTACAGTTTTGTACAGGCTAGGATGTAACCGGGTTTCATCCAAGCGTGGTTACATTCTGACAAAAAATTGCAGTTTTGTACAGGCTAGGATGTAACCGGGTTTCATCCAAGCGTGGTTACATTCTGACAAAAAATTGAAGTTTTGTACAGGCTAGGATGTAACTGGGTTTCATCCAAGCCTGGTTACATTCTGACAAAAAATTGCAGTTTTGTACAGGCTAGGATGTTACCGGGTTTCATCCTGCATATTCTGGAAAAAAAAATGAGATTTTTGGCCGGGGTGAAACTTGTTTCATCAAAAGTACTTCCAAATGAGTATCCAACATTAATAATTTTTTAAAAACAACCTAAATACATCAAAATAATTTAGTCTTCCTTAATGCAGCCTATTATCTTTCCGTAAATACCAGTGAACCCAGCAGCTCAACTGTCGGTTTCATGTTTGCTCGGAACATTTTTTTTTCCTTCCTTTTCGGCATCCACATCATCCATATTCCGGGTGCTTGATTCAATACCCACGTTCACATCATGCTTATTCTTGATCCTTCTTTCAGCACCATCATTCTTCTTACTCTTCTTGCTACTGCTTCCTGCAACAATTTGGCATAAAACCAGTTAAATCATATTTTAAAATATGGATGAAACTCAATTACATCCCATATTTAATGCTAGATGAAAACCAGTTTCTGCAGGTATCAGATGAAACCCAGTTACATCATATATATAATAGTTAGATGAAACCAAGTTTCTGCAGGTATCAGATGAAACCAACTTACATCCTATATATTATACATGTTAACATGGTCTAAAGAATCAAATACAAGGAGTTTACGCTGATATAGCCGCTGTTATTAGTCCCATAATCACACCAAATTAAGACCACCGAAATATGCAAACCATCAAACACTTCTTAACACCCTAGTACAGATCTTCATCCACAGATTAAGCAAGATGAAATTAGTTTCAACATGTAACACAGATCTTCATCCATAAATTTATTATAAAATCCTAGTACTCATACTAAATCATCCCAGTTAGACATGTACACTGGATGAAACCAGTTCCATCCACACCAAAAACTCCCAGATTAACACTGGATGAAACCTGCTGAAACAAATTCAACACTAAAATAAAACCAAATTCACCCAATTTCACTTTAACCAATTTAACATTGAAAATACTTAAATAACCAGATGCAAACCAATTTCGTCTAACACATACTAATTGAAATGAAAATAAAAAAAAAATTCCACACGAATGGTAAAAAATGAAAATAAGAAGAACCAATTCAACAAATTAATCATGAAATTATGTTAATAAGAACAAAACGAGTTAGGGTTTGTAAACTTACTAGTTTTAGGAGACATTCGGTGGATCAATTGAAACCAAACTCTTCCAATAAACCGAAATGGTGAAAACCTAATTCTCGAAACCGATTTCCGGGTTGATGGTGTTTGACATACGATTGATGAAACCCAATTTTCTGGTAGTGTTGATGATTGTGAACCGGTGGATGAAACTGATTTTGGGGTTTTGAATTTATTTATGAGACGGTGGAGGAATTTGATGGTGGAGGAGAAGATGAAGATGAAAACTCTTTAGGTTTTCAGGAGACGGTGGAGGAGAAGATGAAGGAGACGGTGGAAGAGAAGATGAAAACTCTCTGGGCTTTCAGGAGACGGTGGAAGAATTTTATGGTTTTGGAAACTTTTCTGTGAGAAGATGAAGACACGGTGGAGGAGAAGATGAAGGGTAGTAACGTCTCTCCCAAATTAAAATTTTCTTTTGGACATTTGACCCAGACCTAATTCCTACCAGTCCATATGGCCCAGAAAAAGTTCCGTTTTGGTTATATAGCCCATTTTCTGTAGGGAAAAAGGGGTGAGCAACCACAGTCCAGTTGGAAATTTCCAAAAATAATATAGTACAGCGGAAAACAAACAATGCATCAAAAGCATAATTAAACAAGTACAATCTTTCAATTATTTACTGATTTTTATTTCAAACTTTTACTCAAACACACTTCCAATTTAAGTAATTAGCTTCTTAAATTATTTTAAGAATATTTTATTAACCTTCGTTCAACCAAACATCACTTAGCAATTTCTTTATGCGTGTTCAAAACTTCGTAACTTTTAGATGTTTCTCACTTCATTGTCTTAACTAGACTTTCCCAACAAATCCTTAAATACTTTAGACTTACAACCACTGCCCACCGCGACACACACTATTTGAATAGATGTGGCCCTGAACTCGGCAAACTCGACAACCCCAACGTTTATCCATGGACCGCATCCCAAATCACAATCAACCTTTAGACGACCCCATATTTTGTCTATGGACCGCAGCCCAAATCATAATCAAACTTTAGACAACCCCATATCATTATCCATGGACCGCAGCCCAAATTATAATCAACCTCTATTGCCCACCGGTGCTCACAAGCTATTTCTTGTTATTGTGACCCTGATCTCTTCGCTCTAACTCCATCTACTGCCCACTGGTGCACACGAGCTATTTGAATAGTCGAGGCCCCGATCTCTTAGCAAGTAGATTACCCAAACTTTCGATACCGACAATCGCCTAATATTCCTTGGACCAAAAATTACCATTTATTTTACTTCTTTAATCCACAACTTAAAAACGGTGTATTTTCAGTTTGTTGTTTACAACTTTTGGCTATAATTCAAACTGTTAAACCTTAATAGAGATTTTAGGACATCAGTTCCAAGTACATTCTCGAGATCATTAAATGGTTATAATGAGTTTGTTAACCAGGTTGTTTCATTTTCATTATTAACTCTTTAACAAATTTTCTTCCAGTGAGTTCGTGATAAATGTATCGTTTGCTGTTCACGAAGGCTTTCTTATCCATCCAGTGGGTACAAACATGACAAGCATATGGAGTTAATCTTAGTATTAAATTAAGTGGTTTAGTTTTCCATCAGTGAACAAAACAGTGCAACCATACCGTTACTTCTTTAATTTGCTTTTATAAAGACTAACCCTTGGTATAAAACCACTAAAATGTTTGGCACAACGTGAAGAACAGACAATCACCTCAAAACAATTATGAAAAAGTGTTTTGTTAAAGAGACAAAAATTTAAGGGACTCTTCACCTCCCTTGGACTAAAGATGTGGCTAGTTATTTTCCTTTCTTTTAACTCAAGCAAAACACTCATTCACATCATACACAAAACCAACAAAGAACTGTTTTAGAACTTGGTAAGCCAAAGCAGACAAATGGAAAAGAACCACGAGATTCACACAAACTGATAATCGATTATGTATATATATATCAAAATCCATAAACACCAAAAATCCATGAAAGGAAGAGATACGATGCAAACAAAAGTCATGCCAAAATAGTTTAGTTTTTAGTATTACGTACAAACCCCTACTTCGAAATCTTATAATCCAAAAACGGTGAGTATACCGATGGCTAAAAATCACGACCAAAAATCAGACCAATGGAAAAGAACCACGAGATTCACACAAACTGATAATCGATTATGTATATATATATATATATATATCAAAATCCATAAACACCAAAAATCCATGAAAGGAAGAGATACGATGCAAACAAAAGTCATGCCAAAATAGTTTAGTTTTTAGTATTATGTAGAAACCCCTACTTCGAAATTGCTTATAATCCAAAACCGGTGCGTATATCGATGGCTAAAAAATCACGACCACTCCACGCTATACACCACCGGCAGAAACCAAACAACGTGATCTTTGAATAATTTAGGAAGAGCAGAAGAGCCGAAGGGTTTGAAACGTCCACAGCTTAACTTTGGTTATACGATTGTACAATCATCAACCATCCTTCCCATAGTGTAAAAGGATTTGTTTAATAATTTTTGTCAACAGGTGCATAAAGAGAACGGCGGCTCCCTTTTGATTTTGTGTTAAAAATACCGCAAGAAGAAAGCTTGGAAAGAGGACCAGGGACGGCCAAACTTCATGGAGACTTTTATGTCTTCTTTACATTTAACCCTAGGATATAGAACATGAGAACTAAAGAGTGGCCTATTGGGTCGAAGAAAATTAAGGCTTGATGGACATTTTTGATTTAGCCTTACAAGTCCAAAACGTGAGAATAAAAGCTCATGAGTTAGGTTTGACCAAAAGTCAACTTAAAAGGACTTATTTCAAAATGTTTTTGGTAATATAGATTTCTTTTAATTATATCATTATTTTCTTCTTTTATCCATTGATTTATTTAAATTTTATTTTGAAAATACACCATAAAATGTGTACCCATCTTTAAGAGAGTCGGTTTTGGTGGAAGCTCATTTCGAAAATACAAAATGTTTTTGTTATGACAATTTCATTATTTTCTTCTTTTATCCATTGATTTATTTAGATAAGAGATCTTTAAGAGAGTCGATGAGGAAGCTTTCGGTACGGATACGGATGCTGATGTCAGGACGTCTCGAGGCAAGGATCAGGATAAGGTCGTGACGGCTGTTTTTAATAGGGAGTTGCCCAGAGCCGAGGGTAATATTGAAGAGCTAGTTGATAGACATGTGTTTATATCTGATTTGATCTCATTTCTCTATTTTTTTAATACTCATTTTGCACTTATTATGGTGTTTTTATGTGTAGGTTTTTTCGGAAAAATGAACTTGTGGAAACATTGGCTCGAAAAGTGATGTTTGCACTCCCGAGAACAATTACTAAAGGCACTCGAGAAAAGTTTTAAAGACACCCGGTGAAAGTGATAAAGGCACACCACTGTTGGATAAAGGTATCCAGTGATAAAGGCATCCAGTGATAAAGGCAACCACAACTTTGATATGGGCACCCCATTCTTCATCATTCACACAATTATGTTTGGAGGGAAAATATGCAGCTCAACTGCGTAACTTTATGGATGAAAATTGAGTGATATGTTATGAGATTTTCTTGCTGTTTTGGTATGGTAATGACCTGTCACGAAGAAATAGAGGTAGTAAATGTTTTGGATTCGAAAATAAAGTGATAATTCATTGGTTTGATTAAAAAAAAGTAATGAAATATCTCTGTGATTTTTTGTGTATGTCTAGTGGTTTGCGTGAGGCGAAAGAGAGTTTTACTTCTTATGAAACTCGTATTCAACGCGTTTGGAGTGTGTAAAACACCAACTGACGCATAAGAAGAGGAGAAAAGATAAATTATTAACGTGGCTAGTCGGAAGAGAAGTAAATTAAAACAAAAGATATACTGAATTAATTGGCATGATTTGGAGTTGCTGTTGAGTATGAATAAGGTGCTTGGGTTCCATAGAAGATCATCGAGTGATTGGGGAGGCCACAATGTTGAAAAAAGAAGTTGTAGAAACTTCTCTGCAGATGAACACGAAGAACAAAGTTGCTGAAGAAAGTCGTTAAAACCGTCGCCTTTTCTCGGTATCAAGACTGTTGTTCCCGCGACGATATAACAATGTTTGCGAAAATTGGTTTTTATCGTTTGCAGTAACATAGAGTTCTGCAACATTTATAAACGTTGCAATTTTTTTGTTTTCATTATTTCTCTTCTTTTCTTCTTTGTAAACACCATTTGAGCAATAAAAGTTATTTTGAGAGTGTTTTCACCATGTGGAGCTAAACCCCATCACTAGGACAATGAAGGAAGCCAAATTTCATCAAAGTGGTTGAAGATACATGAGACTTGTACCTTCATGTATTCTGATCGCGGTCCTTGATAATGAAATGTGATCCTGATTATCCTCCTGTTCTCCGATCTCCAATCAGGATTATGGCGATGCTAGGTCTCGATATTCCGATTATCTTCTAAGTCGGTTATGGTTAAAGGCGGTTTTGAAGAGAATCAGATAGAGATGAAGCAAAATTATCTGAAGTCTGTTTTCTATTATCAGAATGAACTTGTTTACATCATTAGCCTTTTTGGTTATTTATACATGATATGAACACAACAATTACATGTAGACGACTAAGCACGTGACAATATGGACTTTAATAGTTTCCCACCTCATACTTGTACCAACCTGGGATAGGTTTCTAGGTATCTCCTCAGCTGACAACATCGAGAATCTTGTTAGCTTCGCATCTGGACTCAGGTCTTCCGCGCCTAACTATGTGTATTTGTCTTGTTTGGTCGCTTATGGATCGGTCCTTGGACATCTGGTTCGGGTCTTCTATGTCCGACCTTGGGTATTTTTTCATATCTCAACTGTATTACTCTTCAACTGCCAGTTGTTGGTTAGATGCTATATTTTGTCATCTACATATTTTCCCACAGTTTAATTAAAGTAAGTATGTAGACTTCTTTTATTAAACTCTATTTCATTTTTGCTTTGATAACTTAGTTGATTTGATGTCTTTAGTTGTTTCCTTCCCCTTTAGTGACTTATAGCCTTCTGCGTCGACTTGTGTGGTTTGGCTTCTCAGCCGAATGGGGTACTTGGGCGTTTTTTTAGATGTCACCCCCCTTTTAGTGTTACTTCATATGGGGTGGAGTACCTGAGTGCCTCTCCAGGTGCACATTCCTTCTTAAGTTGTTCTTGGATGGGTCACCTGGGCATCTCTTTAGGTATTGCCCTCAAATTGCTTTAGATGGGGTGGCATACCTGAGCGCGTTTTCAGGTGTGTATTCCCGCTTTTAAGTTACTTTTGGGAATTCTGGGTTTTCTAGGCGATACACTTGTCCTCTTTTCCCTTCAAAAGGTAAGTATCTTTTCGAAGATACTTCATATCTGATTTTCTGCTCATTGATATTTCGTCTTTTCATGTCATATTAGGTATCTTGTACCGCCATAAAGGCTTGGTTTCCTTTTGCACCCATGCCTTATCTTTGAGCTGTATTTTTCTCAGTAATCGAGCTAATCAATCTCGTGATGCCCAAATATTCTTTAAAAAATATTGGTTTATTTTGATGCTAATTATTAGCACAGTTTTCAATTTTTGGTGTGTTGTTCACCTTCTTGGAATACCAAAATTTTGGTAGTTTTTAGTGGTATTTTTTACCCACTCTCAGTTTTTGCACTTTATTGACTTTAGTGTGTGTAGAGATGTCTGAGCAATTTAGCGCTTTACCAGCTATTGTCTTTCTACTTTCCTCGCCTTTTGTATCCTTTGGAAAAAATTGTGGCTTTGTTAGTTTGAAGCCTGAGCCACGCTGATCGTTTTTTTGACCATGTGACGTGTTTCCATTTTCTTTATAGCTTTAATGAGGGTTTGGGATTATATCGTGAGTATCACGTTCCGTTTTTGTCGGTCACGCCCTTTCACTTTCATTTTCCTCTATTTATATGAAGAAGCCCTTAAGCTTTGGAAATTCTGTTTTTGTAGCTCCGAGTCTTTTTTCTGTTCTATTCCTTCTGGTTTTCGATCTTCCTTAGTGTTACAACATTGCTCTATCGAACCCATAAGTTTGCTATCTCAATCTTTTTGTCAATGTTAGATGATTAAAACTATATCTTGATTTCTAGTTTACTAAGTCAAGTCTCGACTAAGTTAGAATTTGTAGTTGAGTATCAGAGATCACCCTTGAAGACTGAAGATCGACGAAGATATTTGGAGAACTTTTGTATCAGGTATGTGAAGACTGAAACATTCTATTTTTACTCACTATCTCAGCATTCTATATATTGAGACTATGTCGTATGACTTCTAGTAGATTTACAAAGAAAAAGTTTCGAGTCAAGCATGTCTTGTGAAAAATCTTGAAATATGATTCTAAGCAAAGATGTTTAATAGTCCTTAACAATATTAGTTATATGAATTAATTTGTGGATCAATTGAAAATTGACCATGCAAATGATTTTATCACTTGGGAATGTTTCAAACATCATAAGAGAGAAATATTGAACTACTCAGGGAAGGTTGGCAAACCAGTTTGCAAACCATAGATATCTGAGTTTCATAAATACAGGTTCGCAAACCGTAAGTTCAGTTGGGAACAGTTCACGAACCCGGTTGGCGAACAGTTGTGAACTGAATTTTCAAAGTTGGAATAATAGGCTAACAGTTGGAGAACCTGGTTCACGAATCGTTGCACACTAAGTCGTGAACAAACCCTACGATTAGCAAACCGTTGTTCCAACTGTCCCAGTTTATATTATAGTAAATGCTCAAAGACTTATTTTCATAATATGTTTAGTATTACTAGAACTCTCTTAAACACTTCTAAGACTTCATTGATCACTAAAACACTTATGTGTGTGCGTGATGATTAAACTCTTAAGTGTTTGAATGGATATCAAATTGCTTTTAGTTCGTTGGCTAACTTGCCAAACCGAATCGTCAATATACACGGTTTAGTAACCGAACCTAAGTATATATTATTCTATTGTATTTTTTAGGGATATTTTGTCTTTGGGTCCCAAAAAAGTGACTAGTGTTGCGTTTGGGTCCTAGAATGTTCGAAATTAGAGTTTGGGTCCCAAGACCATGGTTGACTGCGTTGACAGTTAAGAAAGTTAGTTAAATATGAAAATGACCAAAATTATATTAGACTTTGAATTATTTACTAATCGTTAGATTAGTGTATGGCTTAAAATTACTCATCGTTTAGGGAAGATTTGAGAAATATTATATGTCCCAAAATTATATTAGACTTTGAATTATTTACTAAACGATTTGAGAAATATTATATGTGCCCTAAATTTCATTTCCAAATTTTGTTTTATCGTTATGATGTTTAGGGACTTCTTCTCTTGATGCTAAATCGTTGATGTAGAGATTCACGACTTATCTCACTAAGATTTTTTGGAAATTGATGATGATGATGTAAATCATGTAATTGCCATTCATTGCGTTATCCAATGGAAACAAAGAGACTGCCCATTCTGAGATTTATATGAAACGGGGTTGTCATCTTAGAGATGATGAGATGTCATTGAAAGTATTGTCAAGTATCACCTTTGAATTTGGCACAAGAACATGATGAGATGTACTAGAACGGGGTTGTCATCTTAGAGATTTTTGTTATTTCCCACTGTCCCAATTTAAGATGTATACGTTTTTGATTAACCACAACTCCTTCATCACCTGTAACATTTCAGTCCTTTAGTTCTGTTATTCGATCATAGAACACATGATACACCAAGTTTGATGTTAGGCTTTATGAACGTATGCTGCAGGTGACCATTAATGGTGGATACATCACAGTGCTTTAATGGAGCTGTTTTTAATGTTATCCCGTGTGTTAATGGAGTTCTTGCCCAAATAATATCGACCGTAAGATTGATTATATTCTCAGACGATAGAGACTAACATGCTAACGGAAACCAACAGTGTTAACCAAATATTAATTAATGAAAAAAGTGGGAATGTTATTTATGCCCCTACTATCCATGGATCCTGCACAAGTACCCTTATGAGTCTTTACAAATACCCCTAATGGTAAAACTGAAATTATGTTCAACAAAATAATTCTCATAATCCCGTTTTTAACCTTTATATCTTATATTCAAGCTTCTCTTTATTTCTCACTCGGAGAAGAATCAATTGAACTAACCGACACATCTTCATCGTTTCACCACCAGCACCATCTTCGTCTCCGCCACCACCATCTTCATCGCTGACATTATCAGCTCTGTCACTACCTAAACCACTACCTATAGCACCACACCCAACTCTCCTACGCTTTCACCCATCACCACCACCACAATCACTAGAAATTTCTCTCGATCTACTTTTCTCTCCTCCGCTTTCACCCATCACCACCACCATATTCAACATCGTTTCCCCGCCGCCGTAACCAGCACCAACCTTCAGATTCAAAAACCAGGTTTGATAATCGTCATCAAGAGTTCAATATCAATATCAACATCAACATCATCTTCTTCTTTTTCTCGGTTTGTCACTGATTTTCAATATCAGATTTAGTTTCAGGAGATCGAGAGATCTGAATTTAGGTTTCATTTTCTGGTAATTTCGAACTAAATACTCAAAATTTAATTTATTGAAGCTTAACAACTACATTTGAAGATGATTCTTATTAATCTGAGTTCGACAATACAAAATTTTTTTTTTGAAAAACTTTAATCAAATAATTTAGGGTTCATTAGGATGTTTCAATTTCCGAATGTTGTTGGTGGAATTTGGTTTTGTGTTGCTGGAGCAGTAAGAACATTTGGGTACTGAGATTGAAAGAAGTTGATGAAGACTTGAGAATTACAAGATGAATTTAGTGAACGAGATTTCCGTGGTGGAAAGATAATGGTGAAATTAGGGTCATGATGGGAATTAGAAATCACAGAGAAGAAAGGATTGAATTGTAGCCGATGGAGTTTATTGAAGAATAAATCAAGGGTTTGATTAGGGATCTGAGTGTGAGATTCAACAGCTGTTCTCGAGAATTGAAAGGTGATGGATGTGACAAGTAATTGGTTGATGAAGGTTTGGTGGAGTTGTGTATGATTGCAGTTAGGGAATGAATTTTTGATGATACTAAGTATTGGCCTGAGATGCAGTTGAGCTGAAACAGGGAATGTGCTAGTCTTTTGTTGGCTAAAACAAGGAAGTGATGATTTGACTGCTGTTGCAGGTGCAATGTTAGTGAAGTTAAGTGGTGAATTGCAGGTGCTATTGGGAGCTGACTGAGATGGTTTAGTGAACTAAATGGTTGTTGGGTGGAAACTTTGGTTTGGTTGAGACAGTGATGATGTTATAGATGGCCAGCTGAGATGAGAATGAGAAGGTCTACGAGATGCAGTGGTGGTGGTTAGAATGGTTGTGTGTAACAGTTGGTTCTATAAAGCCTAACAGGGATGGATGCAATGGCACTGGAATGCAGGCTTGAATCCATGTTGGTCTCGGCTTGTGTGGATGTTAGAATGGCAGGAAATGGGTCTTGATCTTGCTGAGTTTGAAGCAGGCAGAGATTTAATGCATTCAACTTACTCGTTCATGGTCATGCATTCAAACCTCAATGGCAGTGGATTAGGTACATTTTTTACTATCATATATGAGATTTAATGCGTGTACTGATATGTTACATGTTCACGTTATTGAATGGGTTATGGTATTCATTAGGCTTCGTAGTGTTAATATGTCTTTGTGTGTACCCTGTTGTGAAAAGTATGTTTTCCTATTTCAAATGGTTTAGTCTTGAACTCCTGATACCTTTTTATATTCATTTTCTTATACTTTATTGTACACATGTCTTTGATTTCCTTTTCTGCTTGAACTTCAAATCATTATGCTTACATCTTTGTGTTTTTAACTTTGCAGTAAAGTGGAGGGATTATTCTGCTGTTATGGGTGTGATTTAACTTTGTTGTAGAGTACTTTCCTTGCATCTTCTTTCAAAATATGTTAGATAAATGTGGATGAAACCCAGGTAAAAGAAGTCTACCTTAGGACAACTTGACCAAGTTGCTTCCACTATTGGAGACAAACTGAGCTAGTTGCTTCCTTTTTTGGGAGACAACTTGAGAAAGTTGCTTTCACTTTTGGAGGCAACTTGGACTAGTTGATTCCATTTCGGAGGCAACTTGAGCTAGTTGATTCCATTTCGGAGGCAACTTGGTTATGTTTTTGGGTCCATTCATTCATCTGAAATTATCTTAGAGTAGTTGTGACGAATTTGTGGTGCAATGGTAACACAGGGTTGTGTTGATTTGCTGATGATGGTTGTGCTGCTGATGCTCATGCTTTAAAGTCAAGAGGATAGATGAATGCTTAGGAAGTTGAGCATGAACTCAATATGTATCCGAGCGGTGAAAGCGAGCAAGAAGTTATTCTTGCTTGTGTGTTCTTGATGGTGTTTGAGTAGGGGCATGGAAGTGACTGCAGGCTATTGACTCATGTTGCAAGTGTGCATAGACGGTTGTGGTCATGAAGTCATTTGCAGTAGAGTTTGCAGTAGCAGAGATGAAGGATATGGTGTTTGTATGGTGGTCGTTTGAATTGTTGGTTGAGCACTGATGGTGTGGCGAACCTGTGGTGCAATGGTAGCACAACTGACTATATGTCAGAGGATGTGTGTTCGACTCACACTAGGTTCACTTATTTGTGTATAATTTTTATTTTTTTGGAGACAACTTGTGCTAGTTGCCTCCATATCTGAAGAAAACTTGGGCTAGTTGCCTCCATATGTGGAGATAACTTGGGCTAGTTGCTTTCACTTTTGAAGATAACTTTGTGCTAGTTGCCTTTACTTTTGAAGACAACTTGAGCTAGTTGCCTCTGATATGGACACAACTTCAGCAAGTTGACTCCACATGGTGGTGGTGGTTGGCGGCGGCGATGGTGGTTGACGGCGGTGATGGTTGGCGGCGTCAGTGGGTGTCGGTTGTTAGCGGCGCGGTGGTAGTGGACAGTGGTGGTGTTCGTTAGCGGCGCGGTGGTAGTGGACAGTGGTGGTGTTCGTTAGCGGCGACGGTGGTTGGCGGTGGTGGTGGACGGTGGTGGTGGTTGGAGGTGGTGGTGGTTGGTGGTGGTGGTCGGCGGTGGTGGTGGTCGGTGGTGGTGGTGGTTGTCGGTGGTGGTGGTAGGTGGTGGTGGTGGTCGTCGGTGGTGGTGGGAGGCGGTGGACAGTGGTGGTGGTTGGCGGTGGACAGTGGTGTGGGCATTAAAGATTTTTTTTATTTTTTTATTTTTTTTTGAATAGTGGTGGTGGTGGTTTTGTATATTCACTATATAAAAGAGGGTATTTTAGTAATGTATTAGGCTTAGGGGTATTTGTAAAGTTCATAAGGGTATTTTTACAAGGGCCTCATAGTAGGGGTATTTAGATAATGTTCCCATGACAAAAATAGATAAATTATGTAACAGTCAAGACGGTCAACTTTGGTCCTGGGACCCAAACTCCAATTTGAAACTTTTTAGGACCCAAACGCAACACTGGTCACTTTTTTAGAACCCAGACTCAAAATATCCCTGTTTTTTAATAATAGAGTTTGCTTGATTCCCAAGTTATCTTAGCTTGAATTCTAAGCTAACCCTGACTTTGGAAAAAACTATAAATAGAGATGCTCTTTCAACTGGAAATTCAATCCTTGACACTTTGTGTCCTAGTTGATTCTAGATTCCTCCTCTATTTACCTAGGTTTCCTCGGAGAAACATAATTAGGTCTACGACTAAAAGAATTCGCTTTAGGGATTTGTGAAGCCAGATCCGACTATCTTTACCTTGATAGTTCGTGAATCCTGATCTTGCTTTTCTGTTATCGAGGTTCTCGTAATCTCTTTCAGACAAGATAGATAGAAATCATAAAGTTCTTTTCATCCCAGACTTTGTGATTCCTCAAGATGGATATCTGAAAACTGATCTTAGTTGATCTTTTGAAGATTGTTCTTGAGAGGTGGTTAAGAATATATGTTGCTCTTCGGGAGTCGTAAGTTCCGGATTTGTGAGGTTTGCTAGCTTGTCTACTACCTTGATCTTTGATCTAAATGGAAATCAAATAGGCTTATCCAGTTAAAGGCAGATTGATATCAAAAGTCTCTATTGTGGCTGAAACAACTCTTAGGTTGTAAAAGACATCAGCTAAGGGAATCAAGTTGATTGCTGTCGTCACGCGTCAAAAATAATTACACTTTCTCACTAATCAAAATATATAATGAAGCAAGGGAAGAAAGGATCGTTCTCTCAGAGAGGTCTTGGATTGTTATATTGTTTCTATTTGCTATATAGAACAAGGGGGGATTTTATGATTTTTATAAAATTAAACTAAACTAAAAGCAAACCAAAGAAATAACGAGCAAATCAAACAAGTAAAAAAAATTGTTCAAGGATTTCGTTTTCATTCACAAACAAGTTCTTGTCTTAATAACTATAATTGATATTTAATCTCTCATTATCAAAAGCCCTAGAGTATCAAGACAGCAAGTTACTCCGCTAATTTCCTAAAATCATCACACTTACATGTAAAACGATGCAAGTATGAATACTACCTAGAGAATAACTCGACGCCTTGCGCTAATCAAGTTCAATTCCTATGGATCATTAAGATTGGTGAAATAGGATAATCAATGCAATTGAAATACATTACGCAAACAATTCGAACAAAGGTCATGGTTCATATATGATTACAAGTGTTAGAGCATATCTCGGTTGAACCCACCAAGCGTTGGTATGTCAAGTTTGGTTGTCATATTTTAGTGAGCCAAAACTCATTTTAAGAGTCGCTTGATTATGTACTAGAGTCAACTTCGTATAGGTTAGCTTGAAAGTATTAAATATGAGACATTACAAGTATTGTGAAGACTTGAAGAAGTGAAAAAGTAAAAAAGTAAGGAGCTACAACGACAACATCATCCTTCCACTTGAGGTTAGTGATATTTGATTTGAATGTTTCATTCCCTAACGTATCTTTCAAGTCGTGCATATTGAAAACAGAACTGCGAAGCATGAATTACACTCTAGTTAGACATAGTATTAAGGAATACAATACGAGGTTTATTGCTTAACCATTAAACTTTGTAGATAAGACATCGACATAATCGTTTGAATGCTATTATGATTATGTATGGGTAGAAGGTGAAGATTTCATCATAGGAAACAATGTTTTACATTTGTTTTAAGGAAGTAAATTCATGAACTTGTTTTGTGAATCGAAAGAGAAATCGCCAGACATTATTGGTATTGTTATTCATTGCATATCTCTCGAAAAACCAATATGTGTAACTAGTATAACCGCTCATGACTTGTTTATGTTCTTGGTAAAAATATTCACAAAGGCCTGACTTTTGTATTGGTATGACTTTTATTAGTGAAACAGATCTTAAGTAATCACCTGAGATGGTATGATCGATTTTGTGATTTTGTGTATGACCGACTCTGGGTAAAGGGGAACCGATCCTAGCAAGAGGTGCAACACACCACAAAGGGGAATCGATCCTTGTATGAGGTACATCAAGTTTTTAACAGAAAGTGGAACCGATCCTATGTACATGTACAACACGTTTTTAGGCAAAGGGGAACCGATCCTATGGACATGTGAACCAAGTACAAGTTAGATACCATATATATGTGGGGAACCGATCCTAGTACCTAGTCAACCGAATTTTTGGAAAGCTAGTGTGACTATGCATAGTACTCATATGGAGGTAGAACCAAAACTTGTTTTGGTAGAACCGTGAAACCCATGATTTGTGATTAAGTGTTCTTAATCAATCACATAGTTCTTGAAAGTCATATGAACCAATTCTAAACTTGTTTGGAAGTGTGGCAAATCGGTTTCAAGGTTGTAAGTATGAAAGAGGACTTACAAAGTAAGGATGTCGACATACTTTGAACATGTGCAGTCACGCTAATCTTTAATTGTTCAAAGTTATTCCTTAATAGCTAAAGGAAGAAAATCCCTGATCGAATAAAATAAATTGAGAATCTTTCTTTTATTTAAGGGTTTTAATTTTATTTTAGGAAAATAAATATTAGTAATGTGTATTTACTAGTTGGAGATTTTCCAAGAGATTTTCGATCATTATTTGGACATAGCATTTCCAGGAATTATGGAAACCGAATTTGGAATATATTGCATATCATGAGAATATTTTCGGTTTTGGAAATTCCTTGGTGTCCAAACTTCCTTGGTCTATAAATATGAATGTTTGCATTTCAAGTAAACTAATCCTTCGAACAGCAAGAACTATCTCAGTTGTGCTGTTACTGGTGAAGCCGCCGATTCGGAGAGGAGAGTAACCTAATTAGGCAAAATCTCTTACGGCCGCTCAGTTTAAAGACTTCTTTGGGATTGAGAAGCTCTATTAGTACCGTTAGTGGGAAACTAGATAATTGCGGTTTATCTTTTTTTTTCGATTGATTTGATTGACTAACGGTGGTTGAACTTTGATTGCACCTAGTTTGTTTATGCTTGAGAATCTTCTCTTCTGATATAAGATTCACTCAAACTAGATCGAAGTTTCGACAGGGATCCTTAGACTGTTTGTAATTCTAAAGACGTCTTGTGATAATCCATTGTTAACAGACTCCGTTCTGTGCGTGATTGATCACAAGCGATTCAAGTTGATTGTGTGCAGGTGTTTATTGAAGATCTAAGAAGACTTTGAAGATTTCTGATTTGGGATTCATAATCTTTGGTGTGCACAATACTAGTTTTGGTAAAAGAGGATCCAACTATAATCGGTTTATCCTTGTGGTAGATTAGATTGATTATTTGTGTAGATCGGCATCAATACAATTCTTTGTGATTAAAAGTATTGATTGCAAAATCTTAACAATTACCTTTGGTAGTTGATAATAAGATAGATCTAAGAACCCGACGAAGGAGTTTATTGAGATAAAAAAAAGAGCCTTTGTCGAACTCATATCACTTGGTTGAAAAGAGTTGCTACCAAACAGATTTGTTGTTCCTTTACTGTTTGGAATACGAACCAAAGGAATTGTTCCCAGTACGTGACTTATTCATAAGTCGGAGGCGTGGGAATACAAACGGAACTAGGTGAACTATAGGTTTAGTTGCTTGGCATCAACTATACGAAGTTGGTTTGATTTTGTATAGCGGCTTAATCCTGAGAGTATTCAACTCTGGACAAGGTCCCGGGGTTTTTCTGCATTTGTGGTTTCCTCGTTAACAAAATCTTGCTGTGTCTTTTACTTTTCTATTTCCGCAATTATAATTGCTTTTATTATAATTAGAAGTAAAATACACAAACGTTAATTCCTATGTACTTGATAAGTAATCCTATTGTGTTTGGTTAAGTCCGAACCTTTTATCAAGTAAACATACTTCGTCGTTGTATTGTCTCGATCTCGTATCCATAGACGATCACACGAAGTGTGAACCGATTTGTTGTATTGTCTCGACTCAGTCCATAGACAATCACTTTCGGAGAAAGGACTTATAGGTGGAAAAGTTTTAGATTGAGGTATATTTGGGTACCCTCGTCTTTTCAATTGGTATCAGAGCAGGCAAACACGAAAATATCTAACAATCTGTGTTTGGTGCGATCCAACCTATAAAAATGAATCTAATGAGTGATTCAGTTAACGTAAGTCAAGATGAAAAATCTGCACTTGAAGATAACATCTTCTGTGAATTTAATGAACAGACTGACCCCAATAATGTAGACTCTGGTGATTGACAAACTTGCCTACAAAAGCAACTTGATGATATTTCTGAAGATGGTGACTCAGAAATTGATCAAGATGTTGAAGATGATTTATCTGAAGTTTTCTCATTACTAGGAGTTGTCTCCACAAAAAAAATGTATTCCTCAGATGTAATTGGACTCCTTGCTCCTCTCAGCAGAGAAAATAGGAAACTAAGAAAAATATTTTATGGTTTCTTCTATAGATATCAGAATTCCAGATATCTACTTAAAGACTACAAAGAAATTCTACACTCAAAAACTTTTGAGTTTGAGAATCTCAACAGGAAACATTACTTGTTGAATAAGAAACTTGTTGAGTTAGAAGCAAAGATTAATTCTCGACAATCAACGAGTAACGAACAACATGAGTCGGATTTGTTCATAAAAAATCCTCTTGAGGATCAACTAGCTGAAGCTCTTGAAAGAATCAAGGTCTTAGAAGAGGAAGCTGTGAGGATAAGAAGACTCAATGATAGCACAATCAATTTATCTTCCTTGTTGGATGCAGGGAGAATTCATAGCGACAAACGTGGATTAGGATATGATGGAATTGATACTTTGTCAATCAACAAGGAAGTAAAATTCGTAAAGGTTGTTCGTCCTTCCACTCCAGAAAATCCACCTGAACAAGCTTGTACGCCTGAGACACTCAAGTGCTCAATTGAGATTCCGACAGAAACCATCTCTAGAAGCAGTCAGAAAAAGATTCCAACCAAGGATCAACATAGTAGCCGAACATTCCATAAAGGTAAAACTAAAAACTTTATTCCTTTCAATAAGCATTGTTATTATTGTAGAGATAAAGGTCATATGCAAAGGGATTGTAAAATTTGAAAGATGCAAAACGCTCTATCATTTGTATCTAAAAAATTGAACAGTGTCATCTCCAAAAACCTCTCAGATCTTCACTGTCATGTGAGACAAACGAATTTTTGCAAAAATTCAAAATCATATCCTAAAAGAAACATTTCTAAAAGAAAAAATAATAGAAAAGGTAATACTTTTCTCAATGGGGATATGAGATCTGATGTTTCAAGATGGAAAGATGCAATGTCACTAGAAATGAAGAACCTTCATTCAAAGTCCACCTACAAGTTGATACCAAAATCTGAGAAGGTTTCCAAAAGGAAGTCATCTAAAACAAACTCTAAGAAACACAATCCTGTTGTAATCTTAGACAAAGATGACTATGAATGTCTAGTGCTTAGGCTCAAAAAGGATCTAGAGATATCCAGTGATATCAATGTGAAAGCATCTTTCGATGATTTACTACACTGTAGAAAAATAAAAGGGGAGTTAACCTTAACTCTATGACTTCTCAAAACTTGCGATACCTTTTTGCATGTTTAGACTAGATTTTTGTTTCGGTTTTTGTATAGAAAAAACTTTCCTATTTGAGCTGCTGCCGTGAAAAAGGAAAACCAGGGACTATAAATTGGTCAGATTATGCTCTTGCAATATCACAATCTTGTGATACAATGCTTTCCTCTTATAAAGATAGTGAGGAAGACTTAACTGAAGAACAAAGAACCAATCATGTGTATTCAACATCGAGACTGGCTCAAAGAAAGAATTGTTCAAACAAGAGGTGTTCTTGTTGAACTCCAGGTTCTAGTTGAAGAGCTTGAGAAACAGGAAGTGGTTGCAGACAAGTCTCTTGAGACATGCTTTAATAGTTTGAACACTGAAGAAACCTCGGTGAACAACAAGAGCACCACTAGAGATTAAGTTATATGCTGTAATACTTAATCCAGGAAAATAAACATCAATGTTTGATTTCTTTCAATAATTGTGTAAGGTCTATTTTATGAATAAAACTATTATTATCAATAAAATTATTTGATTTATAATTTTTCTTGTGATAGTTTTTGATTTACATAGCCTGTGCTTGAATGCTTTATCTTATTGCTATGTATGTTTATGGGATGTTTGATTTCGGTTTTATTACCTTGATATTCGATCTCATAATGTAGTGAACCCTTATGGTTTGGGTGACTTTTTGATTTAGCAGGATTAAGTTCTAGCCCATGTTGGTAGGCTTTATCAAAGAATCATGAGGGGTTCTAATAGAAACAATATGTGAAAAAGTCACAATATGTTGAATCGGTTTTGGTTTAGCATGAAAGCATATGTGTTTCGAGGGTTTTCAACTTTTGCTTGCAATAGTTAAAAACCGGTTTTCAACCTTTCTCTGGTAAAGTTTGGTTGTTATTATTATTTTGTTTTGCATAAGAATGGCAACATAATGATATTTCGATATCAATTATCTCTGGAAGAAGATGCAAACATATTGGAGAAGAGGATGCGAAATTTGAGGTAACGAGTTTGTTAGTTAATCGTTTTCCTGTTTAAGAAAAACCTAATTTTATTTCATATATTTATTGCTTTTGCTTAACAAAATTTCGGTACAATTGATATTTTATTCCATTATGTGTGTGTGATTCAATTATTTCCGGTTAAGAAAAACTATTGTTATTGCTTTATTGTGTGGTATCAATTGTTTAGGCTTACAAAATTTCGGTGCAATTGCGGTGCTTTAATGTCTATGTTGTTTTAATTGCTTCCGGTTGAGGTGAATAATTATGCAAGTTGATTTATTTGGTTTGTATGAATTGTTTATGTCTTAACGAAAGAAAAGGTTTACGGGATGAATTGTTTAGTCCAATTCGATTCCGGATAAGAGAAACTAAGTTAATTCTGATCTTAGTTAGACTTATCAAAGTGGAGGTTTCGGTTATTCAAGTCTAATCGAATGCCTTAACAAGAAATGCTAGTTAACTAACCTAGTACTTGTCTTGTTTGAAAGTTAAAGGTCTAAGTTATATGGATAACTAGAACCTGATGAGAAAAATAGAGTTATCTTTATTTTGGTCTTATCGAATAAGCGATTGTATTTGTACAATCGGTTTAGCAATGGAACTAAGGTGCTTAGTTGATTTTTGGTTTGCTAAACTATTAGGGAAAATTGCTTTGGACAATTGTTTCCTTGATAACATATCAAAACATAATTACTTTGTAGTTTCAGTTTTGATATTGGTTATGAAAAATGGTGTGTGGAACCCTCGTGCTTAACTCTATAGGTTGCAAGTCTATTTTGAGATTTGTAAGATCTTTTCGGTTTGTCCTTTATTTTTTCGTTTCTTTGTCATTTTGTGACAAAAAGGAAGAGAAATATATGGAGTAAACAAGTGATACTAGTATTGATTTATATTGATTGGTATCACTAAGGGAAAGGAAAATGGTGCTTAAACGTTTATCTAACGAAAGAGTAAAAGCATAGACTAAGGGGGAGTAACATATCATATGATACTTGTAGAATATGGACTACAAGGGAATAACAAAGACGTGCAGATTGATAAAATCTACCTATCTTACCTTTAGGGGGAGTATTAGCTTTGTTATTATAATATCAACAACGGCATTTATGGATTGAATGCATACAAGTTAGTATGTTGTTGAATTCGGGAATCAAGAGTATGTGTAATGAATTCTTGTAATTTGTTTATCCATATGATGTAAGAGTTTTGTCACTAAAATTGACAAAGGGGGAGATTGTTAGAGCATAGCTCGGTTGAACCCACCAAGCGTTGGTATGTCAAGTTTGGTTGTCATATTTTAGTGAGCCAAAACTCATTTTAAGAGTCGCTTGATTATGTACTAGAGTCAACTTCGTATAGGTTAGCTTGAAAGTATTAGGATATGAGACATTACAAGTATTGTGAAGACTTGAAGAAGTGAAGAAGTAAGGAGCTACAACGACAACATCATCCTTCCACTTGAGGTAAGTGATATTTGACTTGAACTGTTTCATTCCCTAACGTATCTTTCAAGTCGTGCATATTGAAAACAAAACTGCGAAGCATGAATGACACTCTAGTTAGACATAGTATTAAGGAATACAATACGAGGTTTATTGCTTAACCATTAAACTTTGTAGATAAGACATCGACATAATCGTTTGAATGCTATTGTGATTATGTATGGGTATAAGGTGAAGATTTCATCCTAGGAAACAATGTTTTACATTTGTTTTAAGGAAGTAAATTCATGAACTTGTTTTGTGAATCGAAATAGAAATCGCCAGGCATTATTGGTATTATTATTCATTGCATATCTCTTGAACAACCAATATGTGTGATTAGTATAACCGCTCATGACTTGTTTATGTTCTTGGTAAAACTATTCACAAAGGCCTGACTTTTGTATTGGTATGACTTTTATTAGTGAAACCGATCTTAACTAATCACCTGAGATGGTATGATCGATTTGCGATTTTGTGTATGACCGACTCTGGGTAAAGGGGAACCGATCCTAGTAAGGGGTGAAACACATCACAAAGGGGAATCGATCCTTGTAAGAGGTGCAACACATCACAAAGGGGAATCGATCCTTGTATGAGGTGCATCAATTTTTTAGCAGAATGGGGAACCGATCATATGGACATGTGCAACACGTTTTTAGGCAAAGGGGAACCGATCCTATGGACATGTGCAGCAAGTACAAGTTAGATACCATATATATGTGGGGAACCGATCCTAGTACCTAGTCAACCTTAATTTTTGGAAAGCTAGTGTGACTATGCACAGTACTCACATGGAGGTAGAACCGAAACTTGTTTTGGTAGAACAGTGAAACCCATGATTTGTGATTGAGTGTTCTTAATCAATCACATAGTTCTAGAAAGTCGGATGAACCAATCTAAACTTGTTTGGAAGTGTGGCCAATCGGTTTCAAGGTTGTAAGTATGAAAAAGGACTTACAAAGTAAGGATGTCGACATACTTTGAACATGTGCAGTAACGCTAATCTTTAATTGTTCAAATTTATTCCTTAATAGATAAAGGAAGAAAATCCCGGATCGAATAAAATAAATTGAGAATCTTTTATTTAAGGTTTTTAATTTTATTTTAGGAAAATGAAAATTAGTAATGTGCATTTACTAGTTGGAGATTTTCCAAGAGATTTTCGATCATTATTTGGACAAATCATTTCCCGGAATTATGGAAACCGAATTTGGAACATATTGCATATCTTGAGAATATTTTCGGTTTTGGAAATTCCTTGGTGTCCAAACTTCCTTGGTCTATAAATTTGAAAGTTTGCATTTCAAGCAAACTAATCCTTCGTACAACAAGAACTATCTCAGTTGTGCTGTTACTGGTGAAGTCGCCTATTCGGAGAGGAGAGAAACCTAATTAGGAGAAATCTCTTACGGCCGCTCAGTTTAAAGACTTCTATGGGATCGGGAAGCTCTATTAGTACCGTTGGTGGGAAACTAGATAATTGAGGTTTATCTTTTGTTTTCGATTGATTTGATTGACTAACGATCGTTGAACTTTGATTGCACCTAGTTTGTTTATGCTTGAGAATCTTCTCTTATGATATAAGATTCACTCAAACTAGATCGAAGTTTCTATAGGGATCTTTAGACTGTTTGTAGTTCTAAAGACGTCTTGTGATAATCCATTGTTAACAGACTCCGTTCTGTGCGTGATTGATCACAAGAGATTCAAGTTGATTGTGTGCAGGTGTTTATTGAAGATCTAAGAAGATTTGAAGACAAAGAAGACTTTGAAGATTTCTGATTTGGGATTCATAATCTTTGGTGTGCACAATACTTGTTTCGGTAAAAGAGGATCCAACTATAATCGGTTTATCCTTGTGGTAGATTATATTGATTAGTTGTGTAGATCGGCATCAATACAATTCTTTGTGATTAAAAGTATTGATTGTAAAGTTTTAACAATTACCTTTGGTAGTTGATAATAAGATAGATCTAAGAACCTGACGAACGAGTTTATTGAGATAAACAGAAGAGCCTTTGTCGAACTCATATCACTTGGTTGAAAAGAGTTGCTACCAAACAGATTAGTTGTTCCTTTACTGTTTGGAATACGAACCAAAGGAATTGTTCCAAGTACGTGACTTATTCGTAAGTCGGAGGCGTGGGAATATAGACGGAACTAGGTGAACTATAGGTTTAGTTGCTTGGCATTAACTATACGAAGTTGGTTTGATTTTGTATAGCGGCTTAATCCTGAGAGTATTCAACTCTGGACAAGGTCCCGGGGTTTTTCTGCATTTGCGGTTTCCTCGTTAACAAAATCTTGATGTGTCTTTTACTTTTCTATTTCCGCAATTATAATTGCTTTTATTATAATTAGAAGTAAAATACACAAACGTTAATTCCTATGTACTTGATAAGTAATCCTATTGTGTTTGGTTAAGTCCGAACCTTTTATCAAGTAAACATACTTCGTCGTTGTATTGTCTCGATCTCGTATCCATAGACGATCACACGAAGTGTGAACCGATTTGTTGTATCGTCTCGACTCAGTCCATAGACAATCACTTTCGGAGAAAGGACTTATAGGTGGAAAAGTTTTAGATTTTGGTATATTTGGGTATCCTCGTCTTTTCAACAAGGATATATCTCTATAATCTATAACCATGTTTATCTACTTTTATTCAAGGATTATCGCTCGATAATAAACCCTAAATTAGCTATAGATATGAATATGAGTTATACCAATTTGAAACTTGATAAAACAAACATTCAAATGATGTTGCAATACGTCAATCATGCAACTATATTTCCAGAGAATCATGAACGATAAATATCAGACAAAGCTAATTTATTAAAACCAAAATCATGTTTTGTAAAATCCAACTCAAACCTTAACCAAAATAAAGTTATCTACACATGTTCATGGAGTTCATACCAAGAATAAAGAGAAGAATCATGTTTCTAAACCTTAGAACAAAAGTAGTAGAGAAGATTATCAAATAAAACCTCTTTTTAAGAGAAAACTCTTCTCTTTTATATGTTTCTCAATTTCCACAAGGATACTCTCTTTCCAAAATCAGCTCAAGCATCATCAAAGTCTATCTCCATGTGCTCCTCCAAGCTCATGTATGCAAATCATCTCTTCTGGAAATTCTGGGTCCAAAACAGGATCGCTGGATTGATGACGTCATCATCGAAATCTAGTCACCATTGTCGGAATCCAGTCATCGGAAAACTAACTATGGCCGCTGTTGTCATCGGAAATTATCCGCTACCTCTTGCATTCAACATGCTCTACCTTTATGATTCACTGAAACTTTACGATCCCCGCTTTCGGTTCCAAAATCCGGCAACCGAAACTAGTACCACTGGATCGCCATTCTCGCTTAATTTTCGCACTATTTCTGCAGTTCTGAAATTCTCATGCAGTTTCTATTTCACAGCTCAGGACATAAACTCATTCCATCATTCAAACTCGATCCCCACCAGCACCATAGTAATAGTTAGTACACTTTGCTACTCTCACGGCTTATAACTCATCCAACCATTCCTTATTCTCGTTCTCGTGGCTGTTGAAACAGAGGCAGCTGATCGCTGTCGTATGCGTCAAAAATAAATTACTTTCTCACTACTCAAAATATATAATATAGCAAGGGAAAGAAAGGATCGTCCCCACAGAGAAGACTTGGTTGTCAATATGTTTCGGATCCTATATAAAACAATAGGGGGGTTTTCTGATTTTAATGTATCTAAAGTAAAATAAAAGCAAACAAGAAAGTAAACACGAAAATCAAGGATATGTGAAAGTATTGGTCAAGGATTTCGTTTTCATTTACTAACATGTTCTTGTCTTAATAACTAGAATTGATATTTAATCTCGTCTTATCAAAAGCTCTAGGATACCTTGATCGCAAGAGTATCCCACATATTTCCTCTTGTCATCAACAAACACATTAAAAGATACGAATATGAATTCTACCACGAAAATAACCTAACATGTAAAAGCACTAATCAAGTTTAATTCCCGAGGAGCATTAAGATTCATGAAATAAGGCAAATCAAAGCAATCGAACGTAGAAAACGCACTAATCTGATTAAACAAAGGTTATAACTCACTTGTGACTACTAGGATGTATCACTACAAGCCATATTCATAATTGTGCTACTTGTATTCAAGGTGTATCGGGTTTACGTATAATAAACCCTAAACTAGCAATAGATATGATTACAAGTTCTACCAATTTGCAACTTGACAAAACTAACAATCAATCATACATGGCGATATTTCTAGCAAATCATAATCGATAATATTGGGACAAAACTAATGTATTAAAACAAGAATCATGCTTGCAAAATCAAACTAATCCATAACCAATAATAAGATTAGCTCATGTTCAAGAAGTTCATAACAAGAAGAAAAAGAAAGGTTTTCATGTTTCTAAACCCTAGAAAAAAAGTAGTGGTAAATATATGATAATCGAATAATATAGAACCCTGGAGAGCTTATATATCCTCCCTTGTAGTGTGAATTGGATTTCCTAAGATATAAGACTTAAAAGTCTCGACCAAGCCTGACCAACTCCACCATATTTACTAACTCACGTTTCAGCCCACTAGGCAGCCACAACCTAGTCAATACAGGCCCATGTAGAATTCACTAAGCATATCAGTCTTGTGGAACTGACAAGGCATTCAGCTCTAGCACCACCTTAGCCTGCACTTCCACAAATCCCCACTAGTAACAACAATGCACTTCACTACAACACTGCAACTGCCAAAACTTAACTGCCACAACCACCATCTCTTCTTGTTCACCTGAATCAACCCTGCAACACCTCAATGACCAGTTGCTGCACCATCCAACTTAACCACACATCCCTGGCGGCAAGCACCAACACCATTTATGTCATCAGCTCTTCGGTTCTAGCCTGCAATCTTAGTCTTGTCCAAGTCCGTGGCTTCACTGTAAACAAAAATGGCACTAGTTCCACAACCTGCAATGTCTCAAATCCCAGCGAAAACATCACACCATTCTGCACACCATAACAACCACCACCTGCATCTCACTGCAAAACCTGAAGCAACAACCAACAACATCACAGACTGAATCATTCTCCATCCACCTGCACCATCTCAGACTCAAGTCCTTTACAGACTTAGCCGCATCAGGTTAAGTTCTCCAAGCTAACTCCATGACTCCCTTGCAATCAACCACCAGAATTTATCAAACCCTGTAACCTTCACCATAGTAGCAAACTTCATTATCTGACCAGTTCAATTCATTTAAACACCAGCAAACTCAACTCTTCCATCCATTATCTGTCTGTACCTGTAATTCTCAGTAACACCTGTTTGCACCATGGCTTGACTTCATCAATTGAAGTTTGCCAGACTTCAACAGCTCTATAATCTCACCTGCAACATCAATATTACTTCCTCCAGTTCCTGCAACTCAAGAGCATCTCCCATCAGTGCTACCACCTTGTTCCATCTCTTGCAGCTGCAACAGTTCTGTTCACTACAATCAGTTCAACCACCAACTTTTGTTCAGTTCCTCATACCAGGGTGAGTTCTCACCTAATCACCATGTCCATGGATACAACTCAACACTCAACCATTGTACTGCCATGTTCTAAGTCCTTTCAGTTCCTGCAACTCTCAATGACACATCATCCACCATCTCAGATTCAAGCTTCAGAAACCCTTGGCAGTGACATCAATTCTTTTTCCAATTCTCGGTAACAACCACTACAGCAGCACCATCTATTTCTTCGACTTCAACCCATGTTTTCTAATCACGTACAAGCATTATATCTCATAAATCCATCCTATAATTCCACCTCCCTGATATATCAGTCAAGAACTCATCCAAACTCTCTCATGAAAGCAACAGATTCAGTAACTTTAGCTCCTCCTAATTCTCTTTTAACCCATCTCTGACTCATACACGATAAACATCTCCTCCAAGTTCAAATCAAAACCTAAATTCATCACTTGAACCCTAATTTCTCTACTGAATTTATACCCAAATTCCTTCCTCTCTGAATTTGTAGTCACAACACTGATGTCAAGAACTTCTTCTCCTTTCAATTTGATTTTAGAAACAACCCCATCTTCTCGATCTCTCCAAGAATTCTCTTGATTCACATCTCAATTTGGTATCGGTGTACTGCAGCCGCAATTCTCCTCTGATTTAGAACAGAAATGATTGAGAGAAATGATTTTCTCTTAATCCTAGGGCTTTGGTAGGAATAAGAATTACTCAAGGCACCCCATCCACCTGATAAGGGCTACCATGAAACATCCCTTTATCCCCCATTGTGTTCCCGATAGTGCTTGCAACGAAATGACACTTCTGCCCATCTTGCTCCGAATGTACGATTTCTTCTTCTTTTGCTCTAGATGACTCCAAAGTACCTAAAAGGCTGAAAAGCAACATAAGATACAATAATTTACAAGAAAACTCGCAAAGAAAGCATAAACAATAGATAAATATCAAGGTGTTTTAGACACCTATCAAATTCCCCCACACTTAGACTTTTTTAGTCCTCGAGCAAATCAAACAAAACTAATTCTAAAATACATACAACTCCCTTTCGTTGAGGATACGGTTACACTTAGCAAGTGTAACAAGCCTTTGAACCCCTAGGTGTCCCTAGTGGACGAGCTTTAGTCTCGTGAGGGTTTATAAGAGGTATACCCAAAAAAACTACTTTAACAACTTACAAATTCTCTGAAATAATAGCATCCAACGCGCTAAGAAGACATAAAGATTCTGCACACTAGTCATAAGAAGTTAAACATATCAAAAAACACAATCTCATCCTTAAAAGTTGAGAGAGAAATAACCGTCCCTTATCGAAAGAATTCGGGTTCGAGAGTGATTGAAAGTCTCAATTATGCCTCACCAGAAAGGGTTTTATGAAGTTGCTCTCAATAATAAACAACTTTTTAATGGGTCACACATGTGTCCAGGTAGGAATGAAGAGAGAAATCCTGCGACACGTTGAATGGTACGAAGGCAAAACTCTCTGAATTGTTTTGAAAACCCACATCTTTTATTGTTTTGAAAACCCCCTTTCTGACGATCTCTAAGAAAGGAAATCAACCACTTAATGAAGGTGGGAATATGCTTACTTACCTTGTTATCTGTTCAACGTGCAGTTAGCACCACTTTCACAGCGTCCATAGACACGTCTTGGTCTTCAATCCTTGTCTTCATCTTCGGTCTTCAACTCTTGATGATGAACTCTTGAACTTCATAGAATCTTGACATTATAACACTTTTCTTCAAATCCTTGTTGCTTGAAATTTCATTACGGATATTCCTTCTTTCCATTGGTTTTATTTAAAGAATACAAAACCAAATATGAACTAAAATAATACAAATACTTTTTCTTGTCTCTTTTTTTTTGTCTCACTCTTTTTTTTTAATGAGACAAGAAAAATAAAATATATACAATGCAAAATGATAATGAACATAAAAAAAAATAACATAACAACTAATAATAATGCAACTTTCTCTTGTTTTTTTTTTTTTTCCTTTTACTTTTTTTTCATGAGACAAGAGAAATGACCACAAACTGAAAATAAAATAAGTACAAATGGCCATGATGTAAATACTTTACGGCATGATTCTTCACAACGGGTATCGTCTCGATATCATAAAATTTTTGAACTCCCATCTTGATAATCTTCGTTCTTGTACATAAGTCTTCAACTCGTAAGAATTCTGCTCCTTGTCTTGTTGTTTTACTTGAATCTGAAATCTGCTCATTTCTGTATAGTTGCTTGCAAACCTTGAACGTCTTCAACTTTCCTTCGAATTTGTGATGCTCTGCTTGCTGATGATGATGGTGTTATGGACCTGTTGGTATAGAGAGAGATAAAGTGGATGGTGCTAAGTGCCAACAAGATTACAAGTGGTATGTAAGTTAGAAATTTGATGTCATCCCCATGATTGCTAACATAGCACTCAAGAGATCAAAGTAGTGCTTCTATTGGTGGGAGGTTGGGTAGCTCACCATTCTACCCGTAATTAACGTACGATGACACACACTCTAAAAGAACATATTTTTGAAGGTCGGTGCCTCTTTTGATGTAATAATAGGTAGTCTCCACTATAGGGGATCACAACTCTAATACCGAATTCAATTTGCACCTCATTTGCCACTGGCATAGTTAAATCCAACTTTAACTCTCATACAAGTAAGAAACCCGATCACGTTCTCTAGCATGTCTAAATTCAGTCACTTTTTTGAGAATTTCGATGTAATCTTAACGACATGTATACTATGTGACTCCAAACTAACTACAAGTTGGAGTTTTTCATGTACTAATTTACACAAAAGTTAAAAAATTTTAAAATTTTACAATGCAAATGCTTACCACTCCCCTACACTTAAACTTTACATTGTCCTCAATAGAAATTGAGTCACCCAAGTAGAGTCAAGGTGGGAAATACTACATAAAATGTAACAAGAAATCAGAAAAAATAAATACAAAAGCTAAAATCAAGACAAGAAAAAGCTAAAATATAAGAGATACAAAACCAATGGGTTGCCTCCCATGCAGCGCTTGATTTAAAGTCGTCAGCCCGACTATCTCCTCGCAAGACGAATTCCCCATACACCAATAATTTGAAAAGTTGGGGATCCACCCATAGAACCTGTTTTGCAAATACTAGCTTCACACAGATATTAGTACGATAAAACATAAATGAAGTTATTTACCGATAAAAGCTTCCCCCCATAATTATTCTTGTCCACACTTGGAAGTGGATAAAGAATATAGAATTCGGGAACTGTTGAAGGTTTTTAGATTAGGGTTAAAATCGTAAAACCTTGCATCTGATGTGACGTCACTCTGCAAGGAAACAGAGCCACGTGTGCTAAGCTCTCCACTAGCATACTTATTGAGCCGCCAATACACTTACATGAAATTTATCCAGACTGGCGAATGTTCCAACCATCCCAGATGTTCTGTGAATTTCGGCGCCTCACGTATATTCACTTAATATAAGTTCATCTGAATGCCTTCTATGCTATGTTCTCCGGATGAACCCTTAATGTTGATATGGCATGACGATTTGTGTTCACTCGCAACAGAGTAGCATGAATCTCCAAGTATCAAGGATAAGGTCTTTGCATAAGGTATTCGAATCAGAAAAGCATGCTGCTCTCTGTAAATGAACTTAAAAGAACTCTGTGTCAACACATAGAACTCAATCAATCGTCCTGACTAACTTACGAAGTTAGGGTTTTCGCGCCTCGCGCAATGTACAGAACCTTGCTTGTCAAAATTAAACCTAAGTAATTAATCCGCCATGGATTAGCGGTGCGAAACCTCGCCTGAATAAGAAAACAGAGAGCCGCAGCAGCAAAGAGAGGCGTGGCTATGCCTTAGGCCAGCTAGCGCCATTAGCCACGCCCGACCCTATTTCTCTCGACCAATCAGGTCGCTTTAAACTCGCCACACGCACACAAATTGTGGTTGGGCCCACGCTTGACGGCCCCACTTCTAATCGAACAATCGGAACGCGCCAAAGCCGCCACACTCTCACCAGAAGTGTGGTCGCGCCTTGTGTTTGGCCGACCCCCTTTTGTGGCCAATCAAGTTGCTCTAAACTTTCCACCATACGTTAAAGGCCAAACACACCCTGCCACGCTACCTTGCTAAACTGACAAGCCAAACGCGCCCTACCACAACAACATTGGTCGGCATGCCAACATGCCACTCTACCGCGGTAGCATGCCAACACGCTACTCTACCGCGGTAACTTCGCAACATGCCAACTTCACAACATTCTCGCAAACATGCCACTTCGTGGCAACCTTCCATAAATAGCCACCGACGGCAATTCCTACTCCTATGGTCGTTTCCACACTATGGCCTTGCCATAGTTCCTTTGGCATATCCATGGCGCCGTTTGCACAAAAGTAGTGCCATGCCGCAGCCGCATGCCACGTGCACTAATTAGGGTTTCGACATGCCAAACCCTAATTCGGGCAAATTGCTACCAAAGCCAAATAGCGTTTCCCGGAGCAATGGGATTGGCGTGGAAACATGGCCAATGTTGCCACGCCACATGTGGGTCCGACTCCACGGCGCCAAAACCAAGCCTTGGCCACGCCAAGCCCTAATTCTTCCACGGCGCCAAAACCAAGCCTTGGCCACGCCAAGCCTTAATTCTTCCACGACCCTTGGCCACGCCAAGCCTTAATTCTTCCACGACCCTTGGCCACGCCAAGCCCTAATTCTTCCACGGCGAATTATTCCACGGCACCTTGGCCACGCCAAGCCCTAATTCTTCCACGGCACCTTGGACACGCCAAGCCCTAATTCTTCCACGACAAATTCTTCCACGGCGCCAAACCCTAACTTTGGCCATGGAGACAATTTTTAGCTTTGGCCATTGATCGCTGTCGTAGGCGTCAAAAATAATTACACTTTCTTACTACTCAAAATATATAATGAAGCAAGGGCAAGAAAGGATCGTTCCCACGGAGAGGTCTTGGGTTGTCAATATGTTTTGGTTTCCTAAAGATAACAAAGGGGTTTTCTGATTTTTATAAAATTAAAACTAAAATAAAAGCAAAGCACGCAAATCAAGGTTGTGAAATATTGGATAAAGGTTTCATCTTCAATTGTAAACAAGTTTTGAATGTATGATTAGAATTCGTATTTAATCTCGCTATCATCAAAAGCCCTAGAATATCTTATTGCAAGAATACTCCATAAATTTCCTAAGTCATCAACACACACATTAGAGCTGCGTATGTGAATTCTACCTAAAGAATAACCTAACGCCTTGCGCTAATTAAGTTCAATTCCTAGGAGCATTAAGTTTCAGAAATAGGCTAATCAATGCAATTGAAATACATTGCGCAAACAATTCGAACAAAGGTCAACTTCTACATATGACTACAAGAGTGTATCACTACAAGCCGTAATCATATCATGCTACTCGTATTCAAGGTTATCGCTCGATGATAAACCCTAATTAGCTATAGATATGGATGTGAGTTCAATCAATTCTAGACTTAACTAAACAAACATTCAATCATATTGCAATACATCAATCATGCAATTATTATAACCCGTAGAAATCAAACGATAATATTGAGAGAAAACTAACTCATAAAAATCATAACTTGTTTTCAAAATCCAACTAAATCTTTAACCAATAAAAATAAATCAACTACTTGTGTTTTTGGAAATCATCATAAAGAGTTTAGAAGAATCTATCATGTGAAACCCTAGAAAACAAGTAGAAGCCTCCCTAATGGAGATATCCAGTTTTAGAGAAAGACTTTTCTATTTATATGCTTCTCCCATTCCAAAAGGATACTCTTTCCAAATTTAGGTCTTCTCAAAACCCATCTCCAAGTGGTCCACCAAGCCCATGTGTGAAAATAAGTCTCTGGAAATTCTGGGTCCAAAATTGGGTCGCCGGGTTGCTGACGTCATCACCGGAATCCGGTCACCGGGAAAGTATCTCCGACCACCTGAGCCTGTATCGGACTATCTTGACACCTAGCAACTCACTATCATTCTCTACAGTTCATACACTCACAATTCAGAGCCATATGTCACAAATGCACCATCTAAACTAACTCTTGGATTCTTGCGGAAACGTTCCCAAAAGCGTGACTCATAGCTCATATGTGCCGCGGACGACTCTCGCAACCAACACACTCTACCTTTATGATTCACTGAAATATTATGATTCACTGATTAACTTCCGAAATCCGACAACCGGAACTAGTTCCACCGGCTCGCCATTCTTGCTCACTTTTCGCATAGTTTCTGCATTTTTAGTTGCGACATCTGTTTTACTTCTCCTCTCCACTGCAATTCATATTCATTCACAGTTTCACACCCACAACATTCATTCATTCTCCATCTAAAAAATCATTGGCAGCATTACACCGGTTCCGGTACCATGGCAACAACAACATCAACATTCTCTTCTTACCTGCGACAACGCCATATCCTTTGGCTCCATACCTGCATCATTTCAGCTGCTCCATTCCCAGCTGCTACACTTGCAACTGCCAATACATTGCAGTACATATTGCTAGTTGTGATGTAGCTTCATACCAAAACCACCAATTACCACCTGCGATCTCCCTGGCACATTTAAGCTTCAACTACTTCACTTCATTGCAGCTCATTCAATTCTTCAACTCACTCCAGCCATACTCATACTGATCTACACTCTTCTAACACATTCTGAATGCCATAGGGTCCCAAATGATCTACACTCTTCTAACGAGACCAAGCCACATTGCCATGTATTTCTCACATTATCATGTTTACTAACAACCCTAGCACAACTATTCCACATCTCCTAGCTCGCAGCAAGCATCCTCCTGAGCCGCAGCTGCATCTCCTCCATGAGTTCAATACCAGTTGCACACTGCTTTGATTCCATCTCAACACTTGGAATGCATTGAAACCAACCTGCAATACCAGCTGAAACTGCAGCTATTTCATAAGACATTTCAATGGCAGTAACTACAACCTCATTCACTTGTATCTCATTCTCTCCCTATGTCACCATTCTAACACCACAACCAACTCCTACAAAACAACACCCTGGGCCCATATCCATTTAGCTCTACCCTCGCATGACTTTATAGTCCAATGCGGCAGCATCACCATTTGGCATCATAACCTGACCATCTGAGCATCCATTGTTTCACCTGAGCAATGGCAACATCTCCATTTCTCAAGAACCCATCACCTTGAGCCATTGCACATTCTCATCATCCTTGTGCTTCAATAGCAGCTACAACCATCACAGATCACCCGCTCCATCTCTTCATTCTGCAGTCTCAATTTAACCTTGCAGCAGCACAATAACTCTGCCAACACAAAGTCTCCTCAAAACCCTGTTTAACTCTTCCATCTAGCTCCATCTCTAACTCTTGGCTCAAACCTCAGTGGATGGCAGCAACTAATTCTATTCATGTCCAATTTCTTGAACATACCCTTCTTGTTCCTTCTCTGTCTCATATCAACCTCAATCTCTAAACCTTGTTCTTGTTCTCAACTGATGGCAACAATTAACACCACCAATTCAATCATGGATGGAGCGACACAACTTCTCCTTAGCATCAAATGCAGACTCAGAACTCTATCCCTTTTGTGTTTCTTTCTTCTTCAGACAGCGTCAAACCCTAACATCATCAGCATCTCAATCTTCTCCATGAAATCTAGTACTCAATTACCACAGACCCCATATCTCATCTTCTCGAATTGATTTTCATCTTCAAATTCTGAAACCCATCTCTTATATTCTTCCTCTTAGCTCTCGAATTCACGTCAATCGATCACCAGTTCTTCATTCCAGATTTGAACCAAAACCCTAACTGAATCTCCACCATTTTCTGAAGCTTTATGAATCGATTCCTATCCATTCGCACCAAAAGACCCAATTCCATCAATTAATTTCTTCATTTTCTCAATTCCACTCTCTTAATGGAGTCGCCAGCCATATTTCTCTCTTCTCTGAATTTCAGTTGGAGTAAAAGAAAACTAATGATAAGAAGAAATAAATCTTTTCTGCAATTTGGGTTTTATGTAGGAGTAAATATTGATAAAGACACCCCATTTCTTTGGATAAGGGCTGCCCAGATCTCATTTGGTCTGTCAGTTTTGGAAGACTGACAGTATAGTTCCTGCATAACTTTTCTTGTCCAGTCAGTTCTAGGGAACTGACAAGCTTCATCAATGCTTTCGCTCATAACTTCCTCGTATGGCGTCGTGGTGACATCATTCTTACGCCAGTGGCTTCGTCTTTTCGTTCTCTTCAACATGATGAGAAGAAATCCATGACTTTAACGAGTTTCGCTTCCTTTAGCTCCAATGATTCCAAAACACCTAATAAACTCAAAATAAAACATAAGATACATAATTTACACGACAATAGCAAAGAAAGCATAAATACTAGATATAAAATTAGGTGTTTTAGACACCTATCAAATTCCCCCACACTTAAACTTTGCTAGTCCTCGAGAAAATCAAACAAAACTTATTCTAAAGGATACATACAACTCCGTGTCGTCGAGGCTACGGTTACTCTTAGCATAAATAACAAGCCTTTGAACCCCTAGGTGTCCCTAGTGGACGAGTTATAGTCTCGTAAGGGTTTACTAGAGATATACCCACAAAAACTAATTTTCCAACTTACTATTTCTCCGAAATGATAGCATCCAACGCGCTAAGAAGACATAGAGATTCTGCACACTAGTCATAAGAAGTTAGACACATAAATGAACACAATCTCATTCTTAAAAGTTGAGAGAGAAATAACCATCCCTTATCGAAAGAAATTCGGGTTCGAAGTGATCAAAAGTCTCGACTCTGCCTCACAAGAAAGGGTTATATGAAGTTGCTCTCAATAATAAACAACTTTTTATGGGTCTCACATGTGTCCAGGTAGAAATGAAGAAAGAATCCTGCGACACGTTGAATAGTAGGAAGGCAAAACCCTCCGAATTGTTTTGAAAACCCACATATTTTATCATTTTTTAAAAACCCATTTTCTGACGATCTCTAAGAAAGGAAATCAACCATTTATCGAAGGTGGGAATATGCTTACTTACCTCGTTATCCGTTCGACGTGCAGTTAGCACCACTCTCACATCATCCATAGAAACGTCTTCGGTCTTCAATCGGTGTCTTCATCTTCGTCTTCGGTCTTTAACTCTTGATGATAACTCTTGAACTTCGTAGAATCTTGACAATGTAACTTTTTTTCTCTAAATCCTTGTTGCTTGAAACTTCATTGTAGATATTCCTTCTTCCATTGGCTTTATTGAAAGAATACAAAACTAAAAACGAACTATACAAACCCAAAATATAAATTTTTCTTGTCTCTTTTTTTTTTTTTTTTTTTTTAAATTTCAATTTTTTTTTCCTTTTTTTTTCTATTTTTTCTTTTTTCTTTTTTTTTATTATGAGAAAAGAAAAATAAAACAAATACAAAATGAAAACAAAACAAAACAAACCAATAAAACTAGTAATGAACCTAAAGAAATTTTCTCTTGTCTTTTTTTTTTTTTTTCATTTTCAAATTTTTTTTTCATTTTTTTTTTCGGACAAGAGAAAATGAAATACAAATAAACAAATATAAATAAAAATGCAAGTACAAAAGCCATGGTGTAAGTACTTTACCGCTTGATTCTTCACAACTTATATGTCTCGATATCATAAACTTCTCGAACTCTCATCTTTATAATCTTCGCTCTTGTATAATAATCTTCAACTTGTAAAAATTCTGCTCATTATCTTGTTGCTTTACTTGAATCTGAAATCTGCTCATTTCTGTACCGTTGCTTGTAAACCTTGAACGTTTTCAGCTCTCCTTCGAATCGTGATGCTCCTCTTGTTGATGATGATGGTGTTTCTATGGACCTGTTGGTGTAGAGAGAGATAAAGTGGATGGTGTTAACTGCGAACAAGATTACAAGTGGTATATAAGTTAGCAATTCGATGTCACCATCATGATTGATAAAAATAGCACTCAAGAGATTAAAATAGTTCTTCTATGGTGGGAGGTTGGGCAGCTCACCATTCTGCCCGGAATTTACGTACGGTGACACACACTCTAAAAGCACATATTTAGACAGGTACAAAGAATTGAAGGTCGGTGCCTCACATTATGTAACATGGGTAGTCTCCACTATAGGGGACCACTACTCTAATACCGAATTAAGTCTGCACCTTGTTTGCCACTGGCATGGTTAAATCCAACTTTAACTCTCATACAAGTAAGAAACCCGATCATGTTCTCTGTCATCTCTAAGTTCAGTCACTTTTATGAGATTCTCGATGTAATCTTAGCGACATGTATACTATGTGACTCTAAACTAACTACAAGTTGGATTTTTTATTCACTAATTTACACAAAAGTTGAAAAATTTGAAAAATTTACAATGCAAATGCTTAACCACTCCCCCACACTTAAACTTTACATTGTCCTCAATGTAAATTGAATCGTCCAAAGAAAGTCAAGGTGGGAAATCTTATAACGATATGCGACAAGAAAAAACTAAAAACAAGAAAAGAAAAATAAAAGATAAGAGATACAAAACCTATGGGTTGCCTCCCATGTAGCGCTTGGTTTAAAGTCGTCAGCCCGACTATATCCTTGCAAGATTCATTCCCCATATACCAATAATCTGAAAAGTTGAGGATCCTTCCATAGAACCTGTTTTGCAAACACTAGCTTCACACAAATATTAGTAATATAAAACATAAATGAAGCTATTAACCGATAAAAGCTTCCCCCATACTTATTCTTGTCCACACTTGGAAGTGTATAAAGAATATAGAAGTCGGGTACTTCCACGGTTTCTAGTTCCAAAGCCTGCATAGTATGAGAATCAAGTATCTCTAATGGAGGATATCGAGAAACAAAGTCATTCAAAAATGTTTTCGAAGCACATACATTCAAACCAATAAGAGGTAAAGGAGAAGAAACAATATGCAAAGGGTTAGACAAACCTTGCACAATCTCTTGTATCATGGAATCCTCTTCATCCTTGAAAAACTCAAGTGAATTATTCACCTCTTGTATATCATGGTCCTCTATCAAACCTTGCAACCATTCTTCGTCCGTTTCTGCCTTAACCAAAGTCTCGACATCAACATCATCATTACAATCCTTTGCAAGCTCAATTGGGTCTTCCACAATATTGGTCAAACCAGTCTCATTCTCAACACACTCCTCTTTGTTGTAAGGCACACACTCTTTTGTGGATCCAAATTTTATTATAAGAAACTTTTTTAGAACACTCGACAATGCATCATCCTCAAGCTCCACCCTTTGTATAGGCTCTTGATCATTATTAAGATCAATGCTTGAGTAATCTACACAAGTGTCGACATATTCCTCTTCCACTTCACCTTGATCGCAAAAAGACTCCATTGTACACTCCTCGGGTATGTCACCATGAGTTGGTTCAAACAATGCATCATAATCACCGTCACTATCATAGTCAACATAAGATTGGTCCTCGCTGAATTTGGTGTTGCTAATCTCGAACTCATCCTTTTGAATAGGTGAATGATCATTATTACGATCAAGAGTTGAGTTAACTACACAATATTAACGAAAGTCCCCAAAGGTTCGCCTTTTTCAACATAATTATTCATTTCCTCTATGTATTCATCAATGCCCTTTCTTACGTCGGGAACACCTCTTTGAAACTCTTGGAGTGATCCATCCAAATTCTGGATATAGTGTTCCATTTGTTTGTAAAGCTCATTCGACAAGGCAAAAGTAGAATTACTTACTTCAGTATTGTTAGGCCAATTATCTTCCCTTTGAATGGGTGAATGATCATAACTACGATCAGAAATTGGGCCATACATACTATGAGCACATTCGGTCGATGAAACTGGTTCCATGCTTGGTTGTCCACACAATGACTCCATGTTGTCCATAAATTGTTGCATTTCATCTACCAAACTAGAAGAAATATTAATAGGAGCACAAGTATCATCCCCTCTTTGTGGTTGCTCACTTACAAACACACCGTAAGAAGGTTGGAATGTATGAGAATAACTTAAAGGGTACGTGGAGTATTGACAATAACCAAAGGATTGGTTTTGATTGTACTCCCCGTAAGGGTGATAGTTGTCATGTTGGTGAGGTTGAAAGCCGTATTGATTGCTCCAATATGCTCCGTCCATAGAAATTAGTACCTAACGAGATTCTCAAAACTCGGTTAAGAACCAAAGAATAAGAAAAATTAAAACAAAACTAAAAACAAAAATAAGAAACCAAAAACAAGTGACAACCGCTGCCTCCCCGGCAACGGCGCCAAAATTTGATCGCTGTCGTAGGCGTCAAAAATAATTACACTTTCTTACTACTCAAAATATATAATGAAGCAAGGGCAAGAAAGGATCGTTCCCACAGAGAGGTCTTGGGTTTTCAATATGTTTTGGTTTCCTAAAGATAACAAAGGGGTTTTCTGATTTTTATAAAATTAAAACTAAAATAAAAGCAAAGCACGCAAATCAAGGTTGTGAAATATTGGATAAAGGTTTCATCTTCAATTGTAAACAAGTTTTGAATGTATGATTAGAATTCGTATTTAATCTCGCTATCATCAAAAGCCCTAGAATATCTTATTGCAAGAATACTCCATAAATTTCCTAAGTCATCAACACACACATTAGAGCTGCGTATGTGAATTCTACCTAAAGAATAACCTAACGCCTTGCGCTAATTAAGTTCAATTCCTATGAGCATTAAGTTTCAGAAATAGGCTAATCAATGCAATTGAAAAACATTGCGCTAATAATTCGAACAAAGGTCAACTTCTACATATGACTACAAGAGTGTATCACTACAAGCCGTAATCATATCATGCTACTCGTATTCAAGGTTATCGCTCGATGATGAACCCTAAATTAGCTATAGATATGGATGTGAGTTCAATCAATTCTAGACTTAACTAAACAAACATTCAATCATATTGCAATACATCAATCATGCAATTATTATAACCCGTAGAAATCAAACGATAATATTGAGAGAAAACTAACTCATAAAAATCATAACTTGTTTTCAAAATCCAACTACATCTTTAACCAATAAAAATAAATCAACTACTTGTGTTTTTGGAAATCATCATAAAGAGTTTAGAAGAATCTATCATGTGAAACCCTAGAAAACAAGTAGAAGCCTCCCAAATGGAGATATCCAGTTTTAGAGAAAGACTTTTCTATTTATATGCTTCTCCCATTCCAAAAGGATACTCTTTTCAAATTTAGGTCTTCTCAAAACCCATCTCCAAGTGGTCCACCAAGCCCATGTGTGAAAATAAGTCTCTGGAAATTCTAGGTCCAAAATTGGGTCGCCGGGTTGCTGACGTCATCACCGGAATCCGGTCACCGGGAAAGTATCTCCGACCACCTGAGCATGTATCGGACTATCGTGACACCTAGCAACTCACTATCATTCTCTGCAGTTCAAACACTCACAATTCAGAGCCATATGTCACAAATGCACCATCTAAACTAACTCTTGGATTCTTGCGGAAACGTTCCCAAAAGCGTGACTCATAGCTCATATGTGCCGCGGACGACTCTCGCAACTAACACACTCTACCTTTATGATTCACTGAAATATTATGATTCACACTTTAACTTCCGAAATCCGACAACCGGAACTAGTTCCACCGGCTCGCCATTCTTGCTCACTTTTCGCACAGTTTCTGCATTTTTAGTTGCGGCATCTGTTTTACTTCTCCTCGCCACTGCAATTCATATTCATTCACGGTTTCACACCCATAGCATTCATTCATTCTCCATATAAAAAATCATTGGTAGCATTACACCGGTTCCGGTACCATGGAAACAGCAACATCAACATTCTCTTCTTACTGCGACAACGCCATATCCTTTGGCTCCATACCTGCATCATTTCAGCTGCTCCATTCCCAGCTGCTACACTTGCAACTGCCAATCCATTGCAGTCCATACTACTAGCTGTGATGTAGCTTCATACCAAAATCACCAATTACCACCTGCAATCTCCCTAGCACATTTAAGATTCAACTACTTCACTTCATTGCAGCTCATTCAATTCTTCAACTCACTCCAGCCATACTGCATTACAGTCCCAAATGAGCTACACTCTTCTAACAGAACCAAACCACTGCCATGTATTTCTCACTGCACCAGTAGCAGCGCATCCTCCTGAGTCGCAGCTACATCTCCTCCATGAGTTCAATACCAGTTGCACACTGCTTTGATTTCATCTCAGCACTAGCAATGCATTGAAATCAACCTGCAATACCAGCTAAAACTGCAGCTATTGCATAAGCCATTTCAATGGCAGTAACTACAACCTCATTCACTTGTCCATTGCGGCAGCATCACCATTTGGCATCATAACCTGACCATCTGAGCATCCATTGTTTCACCTGAACAATGGCAATAGCTCCATTTCTCAAGAACCCATCACCTTGAGCCATTGCACATTCTCATCATCCTTGTGCTTCAATAGCAGCTACAACCATCATAGATCACCCGCTCCATCTCTTCATTCTGCAGTCTCAATTTAACCTTGCAGCAGCACAATAACTCTGCCAACACAAAGTCTCCTCAAAACCCTGTTTAACTCTTCCATCTAGCTCCATCTCTAACTCTTGGCTCAAACCTCAGTGGATGGCAGCAACTAATTCTATTCATGTCCAATTTCTTGAACATACCCTTCTTGTTCCTTCTCAGTCTCATATCAACCTCAATCTCTAAACCTTGTTCTTGTTCTCAACTGATGGCAACAGTTAACACCACCAATTCAATCTCGACTTCATGGATGGAGCGACACAGCTTCTCCTTAGCATCAAATGTAGACTCAGAACTCTATCCCTTCTATGTTTCTTTCTTCTTCAGACAGCATCAAACCCTAACATCATCAGCATCTCAATCTTCTCCATTAAATCTAGTACTCAATTTCCACAGACCCCATATCTCATCTTCTCGAATTGATTATCATCTTCAAATTCTGAAACCCATCTCTTATATTCTTCCTCTTAGCTCTCGAATTCACGTCAATCGATCACCAGTTCTTCATTCCAGATTTGAACCAAAACCCTAACTGAATCTCCACCATTTTCTGAAGCTTTATGAATCGATTACTATCTATTCGCACCAACAGACCCAATTCCATCAATTAATTTCTTCATTTTCTCAATTCCACTCTCTTAATGGAGTCGCCAGCCATATTTCTCTCTTCTCTGAATTTCAGTTGGAGTAAAAGAAAACTAATGATAAGAAGAAATAAATCTTCTCTACAATTTGGGTTTTGTGTAGGAGTAAATATTGATAAAGACAACCCATTGCTTTGGATAAGGGTTGCCCAGATCTCATTTGGCCTGTCAGTTTTGGAAGACTGACATTATAGTTCCTGCATAACTTTTCTTGTCCAGTCGGTTCTAGGGAACTGACAAGCTTCATCAATGCGTTCGCTCATAACTTCCTCGTATGGCATCGTGGTGACATCATTATTACGCCAGTGGCTTCGTCTTTTCGTTCTATTCAACATGATGAGAAGAAATCCATGACTTTAACGAGTTTCGCTTGCTTTAGCTCCAATGATTCCAAAACACCTAATAAACTCAAAATAAAACATAAGATACATAATTTACACGACAATAGCAAAGAAAGCATAAATACTAGATATAAAATTAGGTGTTTTAGACACCTATCAGCCATACCGCAACATTATCGACATACCGCTATGCCACGGCTACGCCATTGGCATGCCGCTGTGCCATGGCTATGCCACTGGCATGCCATTAGCATGTGGCTAACGCCACTTCGCTATACAACAAGATGTGGCCATAATCAATGACCATCTTTCTTCATGAGATGCAATCTCAGCCATCCAAGTTCGCTACCGAACATATGGACTTGTGGCAACTCTTAGGCGACCAACCGCCTAAACCCAACGACCATGGCTACGCTAGGCGCCACTTGCACCATCGTTCCACTGGCATGCACAAGTCATGCCGCAATGCCACTGCGCCACTGTCAGGTGCCAACACAAGGTAGCCACAATCAACGGCTACCCTTATTCATAAGATGCGATCTCGACCATCGAAGTTCGCCACCAAACCGGTAAGATCGCGACAAGTTTTAGGCGACTAGCCAAAACGAGCCTAGCATCACATGCTATTTACCTGCGTCAAGCCTCTCGATTTTAACTTGCCACATGTAGAAAAGTGCTACATGTTTTCCACGAAAACACTCGAGACATCAAAATATGTCATAAACTGGGGGATGCTCACCAGGGTATTGGTCTGGCGGTTTACAGCGTGCGGTGTGCAATGCGCCCGTTACAAGAAAGTGTCATAAAGTGGGATAATTAGTGGTGGTGAAAAGTAACAGTGTAAATAATTCATTTCCTTCATCATGGAAGCGTAATGACTAGCGGTTACACGAATTCACTTCCCTCATCATGGAAGCATAACGTCTAACAGTTACACATTACTCTTTTCTTCCACCACTCAATCGTTTCCACTTCCTACGAGACCAGGGTACGTTTCACTATGACTTGTATAAATAGGTCTCACCTATTTCCACCAAACAACAGGTTTTGGTCAGGAGAACAATACTACATCCATAAATCATTTGATTGCTTTTTCATCCAGCTAGCCAGTTCCACTTTCTGATATAAGTCACAAAACGCCCACACTTCCAGAATCAACTATTCTGGTCTCAACACTTTCTTCGCTTCCCTCCCTAAGACCAACCCTTCTCCTTCACTTTGTGACCGAAGCAAGCCTGGAACGGCCATTTCTTGGTTTAGGCCAGGATTGTATAGATTGATCTCGCGAATCAAAAGTATTCCCGTGCAGTACATTGTTTAGGGTTTAGATTCGTTTCTCACCCACACACACCCAAAATTACCAAAATCAGCAGAAACGGTTTTCACCCACAAACAATTGGCGACCACAGTGGGAGATTAATCTCTCGGTTACGAATTCAACTCTTGTTCCCATCATACTACCAGCGAATGCCATACTTTGAAGCGAATCGTCCAAGAAAAGAGGGGTTTCAGGAGAATTGTGTCTGGGGACTAGAGATTCTCCATCTTACTACGGATCGACATAAATATGTTCCACCGACAATAAAAAATGACTTGGACTTCTCGTGGCAAGAAGGGCGTTACATAAAGACTCGGATTTACTACCTGAAGACTCAGTTCTGGTGAAAGACCCTAAAGCGAGTAAGTTTGCCAGATGATGTTTACACGACTTATTGTTTGGATTTTCACATTTATCATGGAAGCCGATGACCCAATCATCCAAAGATTTCATATCTCTTCCTTTCTCATGCAACGTTCACGGTCATAAATGATTTTTCTACTTACATTCGTAATTCAGATTTTGACATATCAATTGATCAAAAAGCCATTACTCCAAAAATAATCCAAAAACTCTTATAAAAAGCAATCATCTATCAATCCAAAAACCAAAAAACCATACCATAAACTAGGCGTTTCTTTTGCCTTTCAAAAAAAAAACCTAAGAAAAGAAGTTTAGAAAATAAAAGTATTCAAGGAAAGTTGCCTAACAATGGCTCGTTCTTCTTGGAGAAAATGTCCTTCATACTTTGAAGAGCTGCCTGCTTCAGCTTCAATTCCTGGGACAACTTCTCGACTTCTACCTCCTGTTGATTAATTAAATCCATGGAAGGACCATCAACCGCTTCAGCCTGCAGCCTTTGGATCTCGGAAAATCCCTCATAGAACCAGGAAGCGTTAAACTCAAAGTTTACACACATATCCCGGTGGAACTCCCAGTTTGAGATTACATCTCCAGAAACGGTGTGACCAGTCACCTTGCACATATCATGAATTGAAGATAATATTTCTTCCACCCACTTAACCAACGCGAACCGGCTAGTGATCTTCTTGACTGTCGCGATGTGTCCATATCTCTCACATATTCTGGTATACAACACCTCATGCTTAGCCGGTACACTGAAGCCTCCAATCAACACGTGATCTTCATGAGGAATCAAGAATGAAGGGTCGAAAGTGGAGCCTGCAATCGATTCCGCGACCAACAAGGATTCTTTGGTTACAATCGCGCCCGCAGCCGTGGGGACATTTTCCATCATCTGAAGCACATCGGTGTCTTCACGACGATCAGTTTCTATCTCCGGGTTGCTAACATGTACGGTTTCCATGACTGGAGACACTATTACACCTTCATTGCCGTGGATCTCCATCTCAGAGTTATTTTCGGAAGCAGCCTCTTCCTGTAAATATCACCAATTAATCATTTATCAGGTATAAATAAATAATCCAAGAGAAAAGTGTGGAAAAATCACCGACTCATTTGTGGGTCCACTGGAAGAAGACTCGTTGTTATATTCAGAAGTGCCCATCTCATCACCGGATCTTGAGCTTTCTTCCTCTTCGGATTCTTCTTCAAGAGATTCAGTCTCGTTTCCTCCTTTCTCAAGAGGCGCCGTTTTTTGGCCATGGGCAAGTCTGGCAAAGATATTCGAATTACCAAGCCGTTGAGTCAAATAAAAAATAAGAGAGATGAGTCAGTTGCGAAATGGAAAACTTATTCAGCCAAGTCAGTGAGGGAATCATACACACATGCGTGTTTAAAGAACTGAAAGTCACAAGAGCTGTCAAATCCGATTGGAAGCCACCTGCATGATTTTTCGACCTTTGCTCCTTTTTATGGACACTGTCTGCATCCAAGCTAGAGGATTTTCGCTTGCCCGAAGGAAGCTCTTTCAACAATTTATGCTTCGCTAGAACCGCAGAGGAAGGTTTACCACGCGGATTTGTCACAACATCCTGCACGAACTGATAAATGGAGAAGAACTCAACTTGCCAGAAGATATTATATTTGGGAGTCGTCACAGGTTTTCATTCTGGGAGCAAGAAGGGATGACTTTTATCCGGTGCAAAGACGATGTAATCAAGAATAGCTGGTAACAATTCATCTGTAGCTGTTAGCGGGCGACGGAATGGGACTCCCTGTCCAAAGCCCATATGTCGAGCAGCCCTGTCAATGTTGTAAGAGACTACTCCACAAGATCCTCTGAAAAAAGATGGCACGTACCCAGATATGCAGCTTCGCAAGAACACAGTTTCTCCAATGCTCATATTCCCGTCAGCGAAATGCAATATCACTTTCGGTGCGGAAGCAAAAGTGTTTGGTTGAACTATGGAGGCATGGGCCGGGGCCCAAGGACGAAAGTTAATTGCATGCGAGTTGTCAAGAAAATCAATGAGCTTTGCGCCAGGTCTTGGACGCCTCTCCAACCAACGGATTATCCTAGAGCTGCCATATGCATCAGGAAACAAGGTTCTCGGGTTAGGAGCGTAATTTTTGAAATGCTCCCACAACCACGCTTAAAGAAAGGCGACGTGGATATACGAGTCCACTTTCATATACCCATTAGAGAAGTACATGTCTGCTATTAAGTGATCCAGATGAGTGTACAAAGAGCCAAGAAATAAACTGCGCCGATGGGAAGAGCAATGCCTTTCGCTTGTTTGGCAAATTTGAAGAGCTTCTGTCTTATCTCCTTCTTACCAGAGCCATCATCGAAAACATCTCTGGATAGCCACAGAATTAAAAATGCAGCAACATGGAGTGTATCATCCAGCACTTGATCCGACTCCGGCTCATCAGGGAACCACTCAGACACCCACCAGTTATAGAAACACCTTTCCTCATTCTTTAGAACATATTCCGCTGCTTTCGTGAACAAAGCGATGTGTATTTTTTCTTCTTCCTCAGACAAGACAACATCAAGTTTCCCAATTATTGGAAGACTCAAAAGAACGGCTACGCTTTCCAAAGAAATAGTCATCTCACCCCATCTACATATAGCGGTGTGAGTTCCCTGGCACCATCTAGAGATGAAAGTAATCAAGCCTGCAACATCTTTTCTGATTTGAAGTGTCGCAGACGCCATGACAACATGCATGATTTGCGCCTCAGTTAAGTTGGACTTTACGTGGTCGCGGCTCATCGTAAATTTCATCCACTTATCATAAGAGCGCAATGGACTATGACAGATTTTGAAATATATGGGAGAAGCTAGATACTCTTTCTTCTGAACGCAAAACCTCATTATGCTCCCTGGGGTGACCGACTGAACTTCTCCATCATTCTCTGAATCAGTCAGAAGAGTTTCCACGAATTTGGGATGGGTCCTTGTAATCATAGCAGACTTCGTAAGGAACTCATCATATGTGTTCGGTTTGGAGTTGTTGACACTTCTCAACGCGGCGGCAGAACTACTTTCAGGTGACATCTTAACAAAATTCCTTATGCTTTTGAAGTAACTACAACGAAGCAAAGCAAAAATTACTACTTTGAAGAAAAGCATACATGAAGATTTTATCAAAAATTACCACAATCAAGAGTCAACAACACATTTGCTACGGAAATTTCTCCTTTGTCCACATGTCATGGCACTCACGGCTAAAGGGAATGGGGACTGATGTCTACTCAATGAGATACACGTGACGTCGCGGAAAGCACACCCTTGGCCGAAACTAGACAATGCCGCGGGGAACATGTGAAGCCGCGGAAAGTATGACCTCGGCCAAGTCACGCATGGCCACGGAAATTGTGCACACGGCCACAAGAGGAAAAGGAAACCCTAAAAGCTAGGTTTTCAGGGGAGAAGAACTAACGGCAGCCACCCATCCATGCGCGCCTACTTTGTATAATAATTGGCCTCTTTACAATCAATGTGACGGCTAATATTACTACGATACTGGTAGCAGAGAAGAATCATTCATACAAAAGTATTTCTACGGGTTTATGCAGGATATGTCTATGGCTAGGTTTAAACCAACAAAAAAAAAAGGAAACGGAGGAGAAATGTTGGAGCACATACCTGGAGTACGCTCGCCAACTCCTCTGCTTTGCTGCTAACGCGGAGACGTGAAAACAAAGCCAATATTACAAAAAAATAAATAAAAGATGTGCGACCTCTTTTATATACATATTACTTTGGAGTTTGGGTGGAAGAAGGTTTCCTTTTATAAGCACAGCAGTTTTGGAATTAGAGTGGAGGAAGGTTTCTCGTTTAAGCTATGCACGGAAAAAGACAACCGGGCCTGCGAAGGCAACGCTCCATGGCGCCACCAGTCCGCGGCCAAGACAATGCCAAACAGTTCACTCCCAAACGACCATCTCTACCGCTCCACGCCAACGCCAACAATCCGCGTTCAAGCCCCAAGAGTCCTCTCTTAGCCAGCGCCATCTCCACGTTGCAGTCGAGCCCTAACCAGCGCCATCCTCTCCGCGTCCCAAGCCAACGCTCCATTGGCCTTTCCAAGTAAGCCAACGCTCTATTGGCCTTTCCAAGCGAGCCACGCCATTGGCCCTTCCAAGCTAGTCATGTCATTGGCCCTTCCAAGCTAGCCTCGCCATCGGCCCTTCCAAGCTAGCCTCGCCATCGGCCCTTCCAAGCTAGCCACGCCATCCACCTTTTCGTAGCCAGTCAAAGCGGCACCATTTTGTCCGTTCAAAGCAGCACCATCTCCACCAGCCAAGTTAGCGCCATCTTGGCCGTTCAAAGTAGTGCCATCTTGGCCGTTCAAAGCAGCGCCATCTCCACCAGCCAAGGAAGCGCCATCTTGGCCGTTCAGGACAGCGCCATCTCCATGCATTCCGTAACCTAGCCGGCTAGCAACATTCACCGTTCCGCGGATCAAGTTGCAGTGCCACCTTTGATTAGTAGCCAAAGTTACAGTGCTGAGGCCAGCACCCCATGGCCAAACCAAATTTATGCGAAGCCGCCGATGCAAGGATCGCAGATTCTTCGTGCCTCTTGACAAAGGTTAGCCAAATCTTCCTGACAATATCTTCATGACTTGTTGTTTCGATTTTATCCTCGTTTGTCACCATCTCATGCTTACCTCGCAATAATGCCACTGTTCCGAGCTAAGCAGGGGATTTAATGTTGATGGTGGTTTTTAGATTAGGGTTAAAATCGTAAAACCTTGCATATGATGTGACGTCACTCTGCAAGGAAACAGAGCCACGTGTGCTAAGCTCTCCACTGGCATACTTATTGAGCCGCTCAATACACTTACATGAAATTTATCCAGACTGGCGAATGTAGCAACCATCCCAGATATTTTGTGAATTTCGGCGCCTCGTGTATATTCACTTAATATAAGTTCCTCTGAATGCATTCTATGCTATTGTTTATGGGTGAAAACTATTTCTGCCGCTTTTGGTAATTTGGGGTGTGTGGATGAGAAATGAGTCTAAACCTTAAACAAATGCATTGCACGGGAGTGCTTGTAGATTCGAGAAATCAATCTGTGCAAATCCGGCCTAAACCAAGAAATGGCCGTTCCAGACTTGTTTCGGTCACAAAGTGAAGGAGATGGGGTTGATCTTAGGGAGGGAAGCGAAGAAGGTGTTGAGATAGTGAAGGTGTTGGCTATGTATGACTTGTATCAGAAAGCTGAACTGGCTTGCAGGATATAAGCTATCAGTTCCAATGTTTGAATACGATGGTATCAACACTTGCCTCTGTTGTCTGGACTTGTTCTTGTTTAAAAAAATAGGATGGAGAACCTATTTATACAAGTCTTTTAGCCTAACCTTCGTATCTCGTGGGAAGTGGAGAAAGTGGAGTGATGGAGTAGTGGAGTAATGTGTTAGTGTCACACGACCAGGTTTGCCCACTTCTCCCATCATCACTTAACCGTCCATGACTTCCTGACACGCTCTTGTGATGGCGCGTTGTGCGCTGCACGCTGTAAACCTCCAGACCAATACCCCGGTATGTATCCCCCAGTTTGTGACATGATTGATGTCTGGAATGTGTGGGTCATGGGACCCACAAAAGGTAGCATGTAATGCTAAATTGAATAACTGCGTTATTCAGGAGGTCGATACTTGTGAAGTATCGTGTGTATTCTATGCGGAGTTACGCATCATGGTGTGGTAAAGTGACGGGTGGTGATCACCAAGACGCCTTCTTGACCAATTAACTCGACCGTGGTTGTATAACCAAGCCGGTGAAGTTGGACGGACGAGATGATCTTTGAGACACTCATCTGCGACCGTTGATGGAATTATGGTTTTAGAAGAGGTGCGCAAGCATCCCTTTTCAGCCTGGTCGAATCCAAGCTTGGGATACGATTTTGGCCAGCCGATCGTACATGCGTGTAGACGGCATGACGGTGTAGGCGTCCATACCCCATTATCTCAAGAAAGTGTGATCTGGACCACTCAATTCGTCCGGCAAAGTCGAGTGGTCGAGATCAGTTTGCAACAGAAAACGAGTGCAAACAAAAGCCGCGCATCGTGCCAACTTCGGGCGCGCGTTCGAAGACGACCAATCTTGGTCGGTCTTGGCCGATCGGTGCAGCATGTAGGTGATAGGCTGATGTTCACGCCTATACCTGACTGTCCCATGAAAACGTGATCTAAGCCACTCAAATCGTCCAGCGAAGTTGAGCGGTCGAGATTAGTTTGCAATTGGGAAGTGTAACCATGCTAGTTTGTGCGGACGATTTGGGATAACCAGGCATGGTATGCCTTGGCCGACCACGTGAGGGAATAGATGGGTCCACGGTGGTCATGTTGGTATGACCGGACCTGCTTAATCTAATCTTGGACCCTCCATTCGTGCCGGAGAAGATGGACGCTCGTGATGCTCATAAAACCATAATTTTGGGTTTCACGGCCGTGCGTCATGCTCCATTCGGGCGTACGAATTGAGATGACCAACCATGGTTGGTCCTGACCGATTGGTCAGGTATGTAGGCGGGCCCACGGTGATTGTGTTGACATGCTCTGGGCCTTTTGAATCTACATCTACACCCTCCATCTATACCTGCGAAGATGGATGGTTGAGACTGTTTTGTGACACATGTAATATACCGCAAACCCTAATTTAGGGTTTTCCGCCCATACCGCTCTGGTTTGGACGTTTTGGCAAGCTATGCCAATCTTTTGGGGAGGCCGACCATGCGGGGTCCGCGTTGGTTCGGCAAATGAATATTCCATACCTGCTTGGGGTTATGGAATTGATCCGGGCCATCCAATCATGCTTTGGTGAAGTTGGATGATCGAGATCATTTCCCAGGACTGATACGGACAGTCCGGATGCTCAATCGGGCTAGTATAACACACCGAGAGTTGATCAATCGGGCTAGTATAACACACCGAGAGTTGCAGCTTGTACGGGTATTTCGTACATGCTTTCATTATAATGCTTGGAGGTTCGTGTTGCTCTGCTGAGAGCAACACTCAGTCGTCATCTTGCGGCGATAATGAGTACGGAAATACAAGGGTCGCTTACGCATTAATTAATAATGCTATAAATTCACAGGGGTATATGGGATTGTTGCTACATGCTCCAACCTGGATGAATTTCGTGTATTTAATTCACAGAATGGGATTGTTGTCACATGCTCCATTCTAGGTGAATTAGTAAAGTGAAGAAGTATTCAACACTTATTAATGGCTTTATCTTTTACAAGATGTTAGCGCATAATTTTCTGGTTTTACAATTTTAACCTTAAATGAAAATCCACCATCAACAACAGGGTATATGGGATTGTTGCTACATGCTCCAACCTGGATGAATTTCGTGTATTTAATTCATAGAATGGGATTTTTGTCACATGCTCCATTCTAGGTGAATTAGTAAAGTGAAGAAGTATCCAACACTTATTAATGGCTTTATCTTTTACAAGATGTTAGCGCATAATTTTATGGCTTTTACAATTTTAGCCTTAAATGAAAATCCACCATCAACATTAAGTCCCCTGCCTAGCACGTAATGGTTACACCATTGTGGGGTAGGCATGAGATGGTGACAGTTAAAGACAAAGCTTATGAGACAAAGTTAGATGTTACCCCGGAGAGACGGGTCATCCTGTCCTTGGAGCATGTCACGTTCAAGAGGCGTCCGGGCGAGTGTTCCCCTAGCATGATGTCGGTCTTTCCCGATTCGATGGACTGATACGCCTGTTTCATTCGTGGGCTAATGCACTGCTTGATCGAACGTGGGCTTGATGTGCTGTTTTGGTTAATCGTAGGTCCGCTGCGTCTGCTTGATCGAACGTGGGACCCGATGTAAGCATGATTGATTCGAACATGGGCAGATGTGCATGCTTCGATCAGACGCTGGACCACCGTGTACATGTTTCAAACGTCGGCCATGTCCTGTGCCTACTTTGACCGTACGGTTGATGTACTTGCTCGAGTGTCATCTTGCTACTTCGACCAAACACCGACCCAGCTAGCTTGACTAAACACCGGACTTGATGCTTTGACCAAACACCGGCCTTGCTGTTTGCTTTGCTTGAACGTGGGACCCGATGTGAGCAAGATTTTTTTTTTTTTAAATGAACCTTGTGTGCTCAAATGTAAATGTGGGTCCTGTAGAAAGCGTTGAAGCAGCTTCTGGAGCAGGACCGGGAGAGCGTTGAAGTGTTGGAGCTGAAACGCCTTCTTTTGGAGAGAGAGCTTTGATTGGGGACGGGCATGTGCCTTCGACCAATGCTGGGATGGGATCAAGTGGGACCACCGCGTGCTCGATCGAACGTCGACCCTGTGTTTCGACTGAAAACCGGACCTGCTGCGTGCGCCTATTTTATTCGAATACCAGCCTTGTGACTTTGATCAATACCAGACTTGAAATTTGAGCAATACCGGACTTGTGACTTGATCAATACCGGACTTGTGACTTGATCAACACCGGACTTGAAACTTGAGCAATAACGGACTTGTGACTTGATCAACACCGGACTTGAAACTTGAGCAATACCGGATTTGTGACTTGATCAACACCGGACTTGAGACTTGAGCAATACCGAACTTGTGACTTGATCAACACCGGACTTGAGACTTGAGCAATACCGGACTTGAAACTTGATCAACACCGGACTTGAAACTTGATCAATACCGGTGTTTGGACCCAATACCAGCCTTGTGTACTCCAACGTGAATGTGTGTTCTGTCGTGTGTGACTACACATCTCACGCGTTTTTATACAAGTACTGACTTATGTCTTTTATTGTAGAATGAAGAAAAGAACTCTGTTGAGATGTCTTACTCGGATAATACTGGTGCCAAGTCAGGAGGTGTTGACAGCTTCAAAGATATGCCGAACATTGATGATGAGTTGTTCACCGCGCCATTTCAACTATATGAAAATATTCGTTCCACAAGATAACCCTTATCCTATCGACTTCAAGGTGTTTCATGCTCCGCTGGGCCCTCATGAAGGATGGATGAGACGTATGTTGAGCAATGAGTACATCAAAGATAACTTGACCAGAGCACAGATTATTGATGCAGCTTGAGTGTTGAAACGGCTCGAGAGGATGTTAAAGTGGTTTCTGGTGCGAACGTTGAGGTGGATCCTGGAGAGAGTGTTGAAGAAGGATTCTGAAGCGAACGTGGGTCCCGGAGAGAGCATTGAGGCGGCTCTTGAATAGACCATTGAAGCGGCTTATGCAAGAGGGAGCGTGGAAGTGTTTCCCTCTTTAGTTCGATTTACCCTTGCGAATTCCATGCTTCTTGACTGACCATCTCTCTCATGTTGAAGAATTCCTTGACGACGGTGAAGGAACTTCATGCTGAGCCTCGATCCCCAAGCGTGGTTTACATGGTTTGTTCGTAGTGGTTGTTGTCGAGCCGGATATGGAATATCTTGGACATTGTTTCATCATTGTGGAGTCGTGCATGTGGTATTGGAGTTGGAGTTGACGGACGCGCGAGGATGTTGTATCTCGGTGGTTTTCCTCTTGTTGCTTGTGGAACCGCTTACGAGAAGGTCAAGGTTGTATCGCTTTGTTGGTGAGATATATGCCCCTACAAACATTATGAGGCTCTTCATTACCGGCAGGCCTGGTTCTTTCTACCAGGGCATATGTTGTTGTAGATGAGCGTTCAACAGCTCCAGAGGATGACTAAAAGCGCGGATTCTCCAACATAGCATGATAGACATGTACCATTGTCTGATAAAGTGGCTCGCTCGGATCTTGTTCGACCACTGTCTGATAGAGTGACTCGCCCGGATCTTGCTCGATATGACGCGTGGACATCGTTATCTTCTTGAGGCTGCTCCCTTGAGGTATCGGCTCCAGTGGAAGATTGTCGTCATAGAGCGTTGATACGTTGTATCGGCATTCTTTAAACCAAATGGCAGTATGGTACAATAAAAATTTCCGAGAGGAGTTCGAAAAGCTATCTTACTTGCATCATGCTCGTACATCCTTATCTGGTTGTAGCCTCTACATCCATCCATGGAGGAGAACATGCCGTGTCCATTGGTTGCATCTACTAACATGTCGATGTTAGGTAGAGGAGGATCGTTTTGGAGCAGACACCTGTTCAAGTCTCTCAAGTCTATGCAGCACCCGATCTATCCATTTTCCTCGTGTCTGAACTACAACTGTTTAACCGACTTGGATCCAGGTATGACATGTAGATGATGGGTGACCAATTTTCTACAACTGTCTATGCATTTCTTCATATCTCCAAGCGAATATGTCCTGGTACTCTTTGAGAAGTTCCACGAGCTTCGTGCGTTTATCCGTACACAAGGTTGAGCTGATGGAGATAGGCCTAGGAGATTCCTCAACGATTTCAATCTCATCAGTTGTGGAGTTGGTGATATCTTGCAGTGACTGTTGGAGCATCTAGCACTTGTTCTTGTGGTTCGTTCTTTGTTGTAGCATTCCATTGGGTGGAGAGACTGGGTAACAGTCTCCCCTGCTAATTGATAATGGCAGTGTCGGTATACCATTTTCACTTTCTGGTCACGACTCGCCATAAAAGTTCGTTCCCTCTTCGTGTGAACGTGGGTCGTGGCTTCACAGGATGGAGAAGAATGCTTCGTCAGCAAAGATGCATCGTGGGTTTTAGCCCTCAATGATGCAAGCCTGTCTTCTTCTTGAATTGACGCACACGTGGGGAGTGGGACGCAACGAACTTGTCTGATTATTTCCGCGAAGCTTCTCCCGTATGTGCTGGTTTGGTTTCCCTCGAAGTCCGTCATTGTGGTAGGCTTCCGTACGACCTTGCCTGGGAGAACCGTGGATGTCCTGAGAGTCTTGAGAGTAATCACATTCGAAGATGCTCCTGTGTAGATAAGGGCCATCTTGAACTCTGAATCCTTGATGTGTGCGGTGACATGTAGGGCACGGTCGTGACCTTCCTCTGGTTGATTGCAGCAAAACGTCTGCGCGCGCTGATTCTTCGAGAGGTGTGAAAGTTCGCATAAACTTTCCACTAGAGAAATCGCTTCCCGATCCACCGGCCTCTGGTTCATAGTGAAACTATTGACTTGAGGAGGATCGTTGTGAGGATCAGTCCCCAGTGTAGGAGTCTCCATGACAGACCGCTCATATCGATGTCGCTTCTTTTATCGAGTCCATGGAGGTCCGCGCCGCTGAAGTACCTTCTCCGGTGCGTTGAATGCGTTCCTTTTTTTCTCCAGGGGCTGTCGCGGATCTTGTGGCAATCGATCAGTTAATGTATTAAGAAAAGTGAGTACCTCTTTCTGAGTTGCGGCCATATCCGTTTGAGTCTTAGCAAGAACTTCTTGCTTCTCCATCAAGTCTGCAATGGTAATGGGGGATGGTCCTCCTCTCGTCCCTCCGGCTCCTCGTCCTGATGAAGGAGTGGAAGTTGTTGCTCTGGTGACTACCAGAGGTGTAACACTTGATGAGATGCCGGGATTTGCGGCTGCTCTGGCTCTAGTGATGGGAGGTGTTACACTTACTGGAACATCTCCTACTACGCTGGCACTGGTGGTAGAAGTGACGGCTCCATAAGATGTATTGACCACGGTAGCTCCACTGACAGGTACATCGACACCGGGAGTGTTATCCACACTAGCTCCATCAGAATTGATTGCTGATCTAGGCCTGAGTTCTACCATCTTGAAATGGATTGATGATTGAATTGTTCCTAAGATCTACCCTTTTTGAAATTGGTAAAATTGAATCGTATTTTGAGGAAATTGACTTTACAACCGAGAGATTAACCTCCCGTTGTGGTCGCCAATTGTTTATGGGTGAAAACTATTTCTGCCGATTTTGGTAATTTGGGGTGTGTGGATGAGAAATGAGTCTAAATCTTAACCAAATGCACTGCACGGGAATGCTTGTAGATTCGAGAAATCAATCTGTGCAAATCCGGCCTAAACCAAGAAATGGTCGTTCCAGACTTGTTTCGGTCACAAAGTGAAGGGGATGGGGTTGATTGATGAGTGCCAAATATTGCATATTTCTACATCTATTTATTGGCATTTAACTCATCTATTTATTTCCAAATACTTGCAGGATATAAGCTATCAGTTCCGGTGTTTGAATACGATGGTATCAACACTTGCCTCTGTTGTCTGGACTTGTTCTTGTTTAAAAAAATAGGATGGAGAACCTATTTATACAAGTCTTTTAGCCTAACCTTCGTATCTCGTGGGAAGTGGAGAAAGTGGAGTGATGGAGTAGTGGAGTAATGTGTTAGTGTCACACGACCAGGCTTGCCCACTTCTCCCATCATCACTTAACCGTCCATGACTTCCTGACACGCTCTTGTGATGGCGCGTTGTGCGCTGCCGCACGTATGTAAACCGCCGAGACCAATACCCCGCATGTATCCCCGTTTGTGACATGATTGATGTCTGGAATGTTTGGGTCGTGGGACCCACAAAAGGTAGCATGTAATGCTAAATTGAATAACTGCGTTATTCAGGAGGTCGATACTTGTGAAGTATCGTGTGTATTCTATGCATGTACTGCATTATGGTGTGGTAAAGTGACGGGTGGTAATCACCAAGACGCCTTACTACTGACCAATTAACTCCTGACCAGGGTTGTATAACCAAGCCGGTGGAGTTAGACGGACGAGATGATCTTTGAGACACTCATCTGCGACCGTTGATGTAATTAGGGTTTTAGAAGAGGTGCGAAAGCATCCCTCTTCAGCCTGGTCGAATCCAAGCTTGAGATACGATTTTGGCCAGGCCGATCGTACATGCGTGTAGACGGCATGACGGTGTAGGCGCCCATACCCAATTATCTCACGAAAGTGTGATCTGGACCACTCAATTCGTCCGGAAAAGTCGAGTGATCGAGATCAGTTTGCAACAGAAAACGAGTGCAAACAAAAGCCGCGCATCGTGCCAACTTCGGGCGCGCGTTCCAAGATGACCAATCTTGGTCGGTCTTGGACGATCGGTCTGGTGTGTAGGTGATAGGCTGATGTTCACGCCTATACCTGACTGTCCCATGAAAACGTGATCTAAGCCACTCAAATCGTCCGGCGAAGTTGAGCGGTCGAGATTAGTTTGCAATTGGGAAGTGTAACCATGCTAGTTTGGGAGGACGATTTGGGAAAACCAGGCATGGTATGCCTTGGCCGACCAGGTGACGGAATAGATGGGTCCATGGTGGTCATGTTGGTATGACCGGACCTGCTTAATCTAATCTTGGACCCTCCATTCATGCCGGAGAAGATGGACGCTTGTGATGCTCATAAAACCATAATTTTGGGTTTCACGGCCGTGCGTCATGCTCCATTCGGGCGTACGAATTGAGATGACCAACCATGGTTGGTCCTGACCGATTGGTCAGGTATGTAAGCGGGCCCATGGTGATTGTGTTGACATGCTCTGGGCCTTTTGAATCTACATCTACACCCTCCATCTATACCCGCGAAGATGGATGGTTGAGACTTTTTGTGACACATGTAATGTGCCGCAAACCCTAATTTAGGGTTTTCCGCCCATACCGCTCTCTGGTTTGGACGTTTTGGCAAGCTATGCCAATCTTTTGGGAGGCCGACCATGCGGGGTCCGCGTTGGTTCGGCAGTAATATTCCATACCGCTTGGGGGTTATGGAATTGATCCGGGCCATCCAATCATGTTTGGTGAAGTTGGATGATCGAGATCATTTCCCGGATCGATACGGACAATCCGGATGCTCAATCGGGCTAGTATAACACACCGAGAGTTGCTCAATCGAGGCTAGTATAACACACCGAGAGTTGCGGCACATGTCTTGGTATTTCGTACATGCTTTCATTATAATGCTTGGAGGTTCGTGTTGCTCTGCGAGCAACACTCGATCGTCATGCCGCACTGATAATGAGTACAGGAAATACAAGGCTGCTTACGCATTAATTAATAATGCTATAAATTCACAGGGTATATGGGATTGTTGCTACATGCTCCAACCTGGATGAATTTCGTGTATTTATTTCACAGAATGAGATTGTTGTCACATGCTCCATTCTAGGTGAATTAGTAAAGTGAAGAAGTATTCAACACTTATTAATGGCTTTATCTTTTACAAGATGTTAGCGCATAATTTTCTGGTTTTTTCAATTTTAACCTTAAATGAAAATCCACCATCAACAACAGGGTATATGGGATTGTTGCTACATGCTCCAACCTGGATGAATTTCGTGTATTTAATTCATAGAATGTGATTGTTGTCACATGCTCCATTCTAGGTGAATTAGTAAAGTGAAGAAGTATCCAACACTTATTAATGGCTTTATCTTTTACAAGATGTTAGCGCATAATTTTCTGGCTTTTACAATTTTAGCCTTAAATGAAAATCCACCATCAACAGCTATGTTCTCCGACTGAACCCTTAATGTTGATATGGCATGAAGATTTGTGTTCACTCACAGCAGAGTAGCACGAATCTCCAAGTATCAAGGATAAGGTCTTTGCATAAGGTATTCGAATCAGAAAAGCATGCTGCTCTCTGGCAATGAACTTAAAAGAACTCTGTGTCGACACATAGAACTCAATCAATCGTCCTGACTAACTTACAAAAGTTAGGGGTTCGCGCCTCGCGCAATGTACCATACCATATTTGTCAAAATTAAGCCTAAGTAATTAATCCGCCATGGATTAGCAGGTGCAGAACCTCTCCCTGAATAAGAAAACAAGGAGCCGCAGCAGCAAATAGAGGCGTGGCTATGCCTTAGGCCATCTAGCGCCATTAGCCACGCCCCGACCCTATTTCTCTCGACCAATCAGGTCGCTTTAAACTCGCCACACGCACACAAGTTGTGGCTGGTCCCATGCTTGCCGGCGCCAGAAGTGTGGTCGCGCCTTGTGTTTGGCCGACCCCCTTTTGTGGCCAATCAAGTTGCTCTAAACTTGCCACCATACGTTATAGGCCAAACACACCCTGCCGCGATACCTTGCTTAACTGACAAGCCAAACGCTCCCTACCACAACAACATTGGTCGGCATGCCAACATGCCACTCTACCGCGGTAGCATGCCAACACGACACTCTACCGCGACAACTTCAAAACATGCCAACTTCACAACATGCTCGCAAACATGCCACTTCGTGGCAACCTGCCATAAATAGCCACCCACGGCAATTCCTACTCCTATGGCCGTTTACACACTATGGCCTTGCCATAGTTCCTTTGGCATAGCCATGGCGTCGTTTGCACAAAAGTAGTGTCATGCCGCAGCCGCATGCCACGTGCACTAATTAGAGTTTCGACATGCCAAACCCTATTTCGGGAAAATTGCTACCAAAGCCAAATAGCGTTTCCCGAAGTAAATGGGATTGGCCTGGCAACAGGGCCAATGTTGCCACGCCATATGTGGGTCCGACTCCACGGCGCCAAAACCAAGCCTTGGCCACGCCAAGCCCTAATTCCACTAACCTTCCACGCCAAGCCCTAATTCTTCCACGGCTTCCACGGCACCTTGGCCACACCAAGCCCTAATTCTTCCACGACGAATTCTTCCACGGCGCCAAACCCTAACTTTGGCCACGGAGCCAATTTTTATCTTTGGACATACCGCAACATCACCGGCATACCGCTATGCCACGGCTACGCCATTGGCATGCCATTAGCATGTGGCTGACACCACTTCGCTATACAACAAGATGTGGCCATAATCAATGGCCATCCTTCTTCATGAGATGCAATCTCAGCCATCCAAGTTCGCTACCAAACTGATGGACTTGTGGCAACTCTTAGGCAACCAACCGCCTAAACCCAACGACCATGGCTACGCTAGGCGCCACTTGCACCATCGTGCAACTGGCATGCACAAGTCATGCCGTAATGCCACTGCGCCATTGTCAGGTGCCAACACAAGGTAGCCACAATCAATGGCTACCCTTATTCATAAGATGCAATCTCGGCCATCGAAGTTCGCCACAGAATCGGTAAGCACGCGACAAGTTTTAGGCGACTAGCCAAAACGAGCCCAGTATCACATGCTATTTACCTGCGTCAAGCCTCTCGATTTTAACTTGCCACACGTAGCAAAGTGCTACATGTTTTCCACGAAAACACTCGAGACATCAAAATATGTCATAAACTGGGGGATGCTCATCGGGGTATTGGTCTGGCGGTTTACATCGTGCGGCGTGCAATGCGCCCATTACAAGAAAGTGTCATGAAGTGGGATAATGAGTGGTGGTGAAAAGTAACAGTGTAAACAATTCATTTCCTTCATCATGGAAGCGTAATGACTGGTGGTTACACGAATTCACTTCCCTCATCATGGAAGCATAACGTCTAACAGTTACACGTTACTCTTTTCTTCCACCACTCAATCGTTTCCACTTCCTACGAGACCAGGGTACGTCTCACTATGACTTGTATAAATAGGTCTCACCTATTTCCACCAAACAACAGGTTTTGGTCGGAGAACAAGACAACATCCGTAAATCATCGATAGCTTTTTCATCCAAACTAGCGCCTTCAACTTTCTGATACAAGTCACAAAATGCCCACACTTCCAGAATCAACTATTCTGGTCTCAACACTTTCTTCTCTTCCCTCCCTAAGACCAACCCTTCTCCTTCACTTTGTGACCGAAGCAAGCCTGGAACGGCCATTTCTTGGTTTAGGCTAGGATTATACAGATTGATCTCTCGAATCAAAAGTACTCCCGTGCAGTACATTGTTTAGGGTTTAGATTCGTTTCTCACCCACACACACCCAAAATTACCAAAATCAGCAGAAACGGTTTTCACCCACAAACAGGAACCTTTACGGTTTTTTGTTTGCAAACATGCATAGTATGAGAATCAAATGTTTCCAATGGTGGATATCGAGAAACAAAGTCATTCAAAAATATTCTCGAAGCACATACATTAAAGCCAATAAGAGGTAAAGGAGAAGAATTAATATGCAAAGGGTTAGACAAACGTTGCACAATCTCTTGTAGCACGGGATCCTCTTCATCCTTTAAAAATTCAAGCGAATTATTTACCTCTTGTATATCATGGTCCTCTATCGAACCTTACAACCATTCTTCGTCCGTTTCTGCCTTAACCAAAGTATCGACATCAACATCGTCTTTACAATAATTTGCAACCTCAATTGGGTCTTCCACAATATTACTCAATTCGGTTTCATTCCCAACATACTCATCTTTGTTGCAAAGCACATACTCCACTGCGGATCCAAATCTCGCTATAAGGAACTTTTTTAGAACACTCAAAAATGCATCATCCTCAATCTCCACCCTTTGAATAGGCTCTTGATCATTATTAAGATCAATGCTTGAGTAATCTACAAAAGTGTCATCATAGTCCTCTTCGTCTTCATCTTGATCCCAGAAACATTCCATTGTACACCCTTGCAATGTCACCATGAATTGCTTCGACCGATGTATCTTCATAATCATCTTCACTTTCATAGTTAACATAAAGTTGGTCGTCACTGAATTTAGTGTTGCTAGATCAAGAGTTGAGTTAACTACATAATTATCAACGAAAGTCCCCAAAGGTCGGCCTTTTTTGACATTAGCATCAATCAAATATTCATCACAAACCACATGCACATTAGAATACTTATTGCTTTGAAATCAAAGTTCTTCCTCATACATTTCTTCTTTGTATTGATCAATGCCTCTTCGCAAGTTAACAATACCTTCAAGAAGTTCTTGCAATTGCTCTTCTGTAGCTTCTTTATCTTTTTGAAACTCTTGTTGTACAAAGTTGAAAAATTTGTCTACAAAGTTAGAAACTTGTTCACGAGCATAATAATCCTCTCATCCTTGTGGTTGTTCACACACATACCCGCCATAAGGTTGTTGATACGTATGAGGACCACAATATTCCGTAGGATATTGATCATACCCAATAAATTGATTTTGATTACACCCATGGAATGGTTGAAAGTTGTCATATTGTTGAGGTTGGAAGCCGTATCGATGGTTCCAATATGCTTCATCCATGAGAAATAAGTACCTGAAACACGATTCTCAAAACAAGGTTAAAAACTAGAAAATAAAAACTAAAAAAAAAAACAAAACAAAAAACAAAAACAAAAACAAAAACAAAAACAAAAAAACCAAAAACAAGTGACAACCGCTGCCTCCCCGGTAGCGGCATCAAAATTTGATCCCTGTCGTATGCGTAAAAAAAAATTACTTTCTCACTACTCAAAATATTATATTGCAAGAGCAAGAAAGGATCGTTCACACAGAGAGGACGTGGTTGTCAATATGTTTTGGATCCTATTTAAAACAATGGGGGGATTTTCTGATATTAATGTATCTAAAGTAAAATAAAAGCAAACAAGAAAGTAAACACGCAAATCAAGGATATTTGAAAGTATTGGTCAAGGATTTCGTTTTCATTCACTAACATGTTCTTGTCTTAATAACTAGAATTAATATTTAATCTTGTCTTATCAAAACCCTAGGATACCTTGATCGCAAGAGTATCCCGCATATTTCCTCTTGTCATCAACAAACACATTAAAAGATGTGAATATAAATTCTACCACGAAAACAACCTAACATATAAAAGAACTTATCAAATTTAATTCCCGAGGAGCATTAAGATTTATGAAATAAGGTAAATCAAAGCAATCGAACGTGGAAAACGTACTAATCCGATTTAACAAAGGTTATAACTCACTTGTGACTACTAGGATGTATCACTACAAGCAATATTCACAATTGTGCTACTTGTATTCAAGGTGTATCACGTTTACGTGTAATAAACCCCAAACTAGCAATAGATATGATTACGAGTTCTACCAATTTGCAACTTGACAAAACTAACAATCAATCATACATGGCGATATTTCCAGCGAATCATAATCGATAATATTGAGACAAAACTAATGTATTAAAACAAGAATCATGCTTGCAAAATCAAACTAATCCATAACCAATAATAAGATTAGCTCATGTTCAAGGAATTCATAATAAGAAGAAAAAGAAAGGTTTTCATGTTTCTAAACCCTAGAATAGAAGTAGTGGTAAAGACATGATAATCGAATAATATAGAACCCTAGAGAGCTTATATATCCTTCCTTGTAGTGTGAATTGGCTTTACTAAGATATAAGACTTAAAGGTCTCGATCAAGCCTGACCACCTCCACCATATTTACTAACTCACGTTTTAGCCCACTAGGCAGCCACAACCCAGTCAATACAAGCCCATGTAGAATTCACTAAGCATGTCAGTCTTGTGGAAATGACTAGGCATTCATCCCTAGAACAACCTTAGCCTGCACTTCCACAAATCCCCACTAGCTACAACAATGCACTTTACTATAACACTGCAATTGCTAAAGCTTAACTGCAACAACCACCATCTCTTCTTTTTCACCTTAATCAACCCTGCAACACCTCAATGACCAGTTGCTGCACCATACAGCTTAACCTCACATCCATGGCGGCAAGCACCAACACCATTTATGTCATCATATCTTCGGTTCTATCCTGTAATCTCAGTATTATCCAAGTCCATGGCTTCACTGTAAACAAAAATGGCACCAGTTCCACAACCTACAATGTCTCAAATCCCATCCAAAATATCACACCATTTTGCACACCATAACAACCACCACCTGCATCTCACTGCAAAACCTGAAGCAACAACCAACAACATCACAGACTGAACCATTCTCCATCCACCTGCACCATCTCAGACTCAAGTCTATTATGGACTTAGCTGCATCAGGTTAAGTTCTCAAGGCTAACTCCATGACTCCCTTTCAATCAACCACCAGAATTCATTAAACCCTGTAACCATTACCATAGCAACAAACTTCATTATCTGACCAATTCAATTCATTCAAACACCAAAATACCAGCAACCTCAACTCTTCCATTCATTCTCTGTCTGCACGTGTAATTCTCAGTACCACCTGTTTGCACCATGGCTTGACTGCATCAACTGAAGTTTTCTAGACTTCAACAGTTCCATAATCTCACCTGCAACATCAATATTACTTCCTCTAGCTCATGCAACTCAAGAGCTCCCATCAGTGCTACCATCTTGTTCTATCTCTTGCGGCTGCAACAGTTCTGTTCACTGCAATCAGTTCAACCACCAACTTCAGTTCAGTTCCTCATACCAGGGTGAGTTCTCACCTGAATCACCATGTCCATGGCTGCAAATCAGCACTCAACCATTGTACTGCCATGTTCCAAGTCATTTCCGTTCCTGCATCTCTTAGTGACACATCATCCACCATCTAAGATTCAAGCTTCAAAAACCATTGGCAGTGATATCAGTTCTTCTTCCAATTCTCGGTAACAACCTCAACAATAACACCATCTATTTCTTCGACTTCAACCCATGTCTTCTAATCACGTGCAAGCATTATATCCCTTAAATCTATCCTATAATTCTACCTCCCTGATATATCAGTCAAGAACTCAGCCAAACTCTCTCATGGAAGCAACAAATTTAGTAACTTCATCTCCTCCTAATTCTCCTCTAACCCATCTCTGACTCATACATGATCAACATCTCCTCCAAGTTCAAATCAAAACCTAAATTCATCACTTGAACCCTAATTTCTCTACTGAATCTATACCCAAATTCATTCCTCTTTGAACTGTAATCACAGCACTGATGTCAAGAACTTCTTCTCCTTTCAATTTGATTTCAGTAACAACCTCATATTCTTGATCTCTCCATGAATTCTCTTGATTCACATCTCAATTTGGTATTGGTGTTCTGCAGCCGCAACTCTCCTCTGATTCATAACAGAAATGATTGAGAGAAATGATTTTCTCCCAATCCTAGGGCTTTGATAGGAATAAGAATCACTCAAGGAACCCCATCCACCTGATAAGGGATACCATGAAAATACCCTTATCTTCCATTGTGCTCCCAATAGTGCTTGTAACGAAATGACACTTCTGCCCTTCTTGCTTCGAATGCAATTTCTTTTTCTTTTGCTCCAGATGACTCCAAAGTACCTAAAAAGCTCAAAAGCAACATAAGATACATAATTTACAAGAAAACTTGCAAAGAAAGCATAAACAATAGATAAATATCAAGGTATTTTAGAAACCTATAAGCAGTAATACCACTTCTTTTATTTGGTTCACACATCCATTCCTCCCTGATCTCTCGCTGCCTAAAACTGTATCCAAATCCTTCCCTTCAATCATTAAGTCTATATACAAATCCAGATAGAACCCAATCTTCCTAAACTGTTTTCTTCTAACTCCTTATAACTCCACCAGTTCAATTTCCTGAAATGGTTGCTTGAAATACAGCAACACCATCACCATTTCTACGCATGCCTTCTCTGTAATACAAAATTTCTTCACAAATTCGATATCCATCCGTAACTCAAATACCAACAACACATCTCTCCATTCTTGCTTCTGAAACATCATCAATTCTAGCCAACAGTACCCTGTCCATATCAGCCCCTAAAATCACTTCAAACCCATCAACACAGTCCGTGATTCAGCCACGACAACAACAGCTTTAGGGTCCTTCTTTTACTGAATTTCCGGCCAAGAATTACAACCAAAATAACTCACACACTTGAGACGTTCCTCCTCCTCCATGTTGACTTCTAAATCCTCTCCCAAGGCTGTGCAAAGACTCATCACTTCATGGCAGACTTGGAGCAACAAACTAGTAGCTGCTGAATTTGAGTTGTGAAGAAACATTCTCACATGCATTTTCTTGAACACCTTGTGTGTATAAATCTGGTAATGGAGAGATATCCCTTTTCTTTTGGTATGAGCATCCTCTACTCTGCTTTGTTGGTTTATGAAACCTATTTTCATTCAAGCAACGCACATGTGCGCTACCCATGATGGGTACTCCGTTCAAGATTTGAACTAATTGATGAGACTTATCGATCAACAACTGTTGTTAAGTCTTGAGCTAGTAATTCATAATTGCCAAGAATTAACAAAGATTTGCATATCTCTGACCTCAAATACCAAGAGAACAAAATTCTCTTTTATCTCCAGTTTCTTCGCCAACGTCCTTAGTCTCCAAGTTACTGGGATGAGCTTTAACCGTGTGTACTAATATGACCCATTTATTTTGATGCTTTTTTTTTTCCTTTATTCAAATTCAATCCATTGTACCTAAAAATATATAAAATTGTTGATGGGTGAAAACTACTCCTGCAGAATTTGGTAATTTGGGGTGTGAATGAGGAATGAATCTAAACCTTCAACAAATGCACTTTGCGCGGTGAGTGCTTGTAGATTCGAGAGATCAATACAGTGCAAGTCCGGCCTAAACCAAGAAATGCCGTTCCAGACTTGTTTCGGTCACAAAGTGAAGGAGATGGGGTTGATCTTAGGGAGGGAAGCGAAGAAGGTGTTGATATTGTGAAGGTGTTGGCTTGCTTATGACTTGTGACAGAAAAGTGAGCAGGCTTACGGTTAATGTAAGGAGGCTCGGATGTTGATTTTCCTGTCTTGTTTTCCTTGTTGTTGTTGGAAATAGGGTGGAGACCCTATTTATACAAGTCATTGAGCCTCATTCACGTTTCGTGGGAAGTGGAGGTAGTGGAATGATGGAGTAGTGGAGTTGTGTGTCGGTAACACACCACCGTCTTGCCCACTTTTCCTGTTCATCTCTAACCGTCCATGACTTCCTAACACGTTCTTGTGATGGCGCGTTGCACGCCGTACGCCTTTGTAAACCACCGCACCAATACCCCGTAAGTATCCCCGGTTTGTGACATGATTGATGTCTGGAATGTGGATCGTGGATCCACGAAAGATAGCATGTAATGCTGAACTGAATAACTGCGTTATTCAAAAAGTCGATACTTGTGAAGTACCGTGTGTATTTTATGCAGGTACTGCATTGCGGTGTGGTAAAGTGATGGGTAATGACTCCTCACTAACCAAATAACTTCGACCAGGGTTGTATAACCAAGCTGGTGAAGTCGGACGGATGAGATGATGTTTGAGACACTCATCTGCGATCAGTTGATGAAATTAGGGTTTTAAAGAGGTGCGCAAGCATCACTCTTTAGCTTGGTCGAAACCAAGCATGGGAAAGGTTTTAAAGAGGACCGAGGGCATGTGTGTAGACAACACGCCGTGTGCACGTCCATACTTCACTTTCCCAAGAAGGCGCAATCTAAGCCACTCAATTTGACCTAAAGTTGAGTGGTTGAGATCGATTGCGATAAGAGTTTGATGCCGCAAAGAAGCCGCGCGCCATGCTCTCTTCCTGCGTTTTCCAAGACGACCTAGCTTGGTCGGTCTTGGCCAGGTTGGCAGGCGTGAAGGTGGCGGGCCGATGTTCACGCCCATGTCTCACCGTCTCATGAAAACGCGATCTAAGCCACCCAATTCGTCCGGTGAAGTTGAGTGGTCGAGATCGATTTGAATTTGGGAAGTGTATCCACGCATGTTTGAGCGGGCGTTTTGGATTGGCCGGGCATGATATGCCTTGGCCGACCGCATGGAGAGGTAGATGGGCCCACGGTGGTCATCTTTGGTATGACCGGACCTGCTCGATTTGATCTCGTGACCCTCCATTTGTGCCGGAGAAGATGGACGCGCGTGATGGCTCGAACCCTAATTTTGGCTTTCAAAGCCGCGCGACCATGCCATTTCGGTGGACGATTGTGTTGTAACCAACCATGGTTGGTTTTGACCGGTTGGTCAAGTGTGTAGGCGGTCACATGGTGATTGTGTCGACATGCTCCGGGCCTTTTGAGTCTATATCTACACCCTCCATCTATACCTGCGAAGATGGATGGTTGAGACCGCCATGCGGCACATGCAATATGCCGCAAACCCTAATTTAGGGTTTTCCGCCCATAATGCTTGGTATGGACGGTTTCTTGGCAAGCAAAGGCCAATGGTCGACCATGCGGGGTCGGGCCGTGTGTATTCCATACCGCTTGGGGGTGATGGAATTGATCTCGTGGTCGTCCAATCATGCTTGTAGAGTTGGATGATCGCGATCGAATCATATTCGGCAAGCTAAGGCCGTGTGTATTCCATACCGCTTTGGGGTGATGGAATTGATCTGTGGTCATCCAATCATGCTTGTGGAGTTGGATGATCATGATCGAATCATATCCGAGACTGATACGGTAAGTCCTGGATGCTCAATCCAAGCTAGTATAACACACCGAGAGGGCTCGGGCTAGTATAACACACCGAGGATCGGCATGTACGGGTATTTCGTACATGGATTCATTATAGTGCTTGGAGGTTTGTGTTACTGCGTAAGAGTAACACTCGATCGCCATGCCACACTCGATAATGGGGCACAGAAATACAAGGGCGATATGAAATTCACAGGAAGGGATTGTTGCTACATGCTCCAACCTCGGAAGAATTTCATGTATTCACGAGACGGGGATTGTTGTTACATGCTCCATTCTTGGTGAATTAAGTGAGGAGTATCCATCACCTACAAACGGCTTTATCTTTTACAAGATGTCGGCGTATGATTATTGGTTTTTACAAATTTAACCTTGAACGAAAAATCCACCATCAACATTAAGTCCCTCACCTAGCACATAATGGTTACACTATTGTGTGGTAGGCATGAGATGGTGACATACGAAATGACCAAGCTTGATTGAATACATATTTACTCTGGATAGTTTCACATTGTCGGGCGTTTCCCAGAACTGGTTGGTCTTGATTGAGGATGCGAAGGAAGCGGGACTTGATCCGGTGAGTCGCTTTGGTTCCTCTTGTACATGTATGAGCTCGACCGCCCTTCGGGTGTTTGAGTCGTGATAGGATTCTTCTTCTACCGGATTAGGCGCGGGTGCTTGCACATTGCCGGTTGAATTGTTGTGTCCGGATGCTCTTGCGGTTCTTGATCGGGGCTCAAAAGAAATCCTGACTTGGTCGGCGTTGAATCCTCATATATCGGGGCGCCGTAATCGTTTTAGGGTTTCCTCGCATTTATGTGCGGGTGAAGAGATTTTTTGATCCGTTTTTACAATGAGAGCTTCCTTGCAAAAACTCTATTTCCCGTCATGTCTAACAACAAAGGATCATCTTCTTCATACCATCCAGGATCTCCCGTTAGCGTGTACGACCCGCGTCGAACTTCATGATCGGTCCTCTGTTCGTGTTCTTCGAGTCAAGAAGATCATCTTAGGTTTGTCTCTTCCTTCTTTTCTCAAACATTGTTTGTTCTTCATAACGGTCGGGTGAATAATCCCTTCATTCTTGCAGATATACCCTACCGGAACATGTGTGACGGTCATTGACGATGATGACTTAACCATTCCTCTCCATTCAAACTCAAACACGCCTACCCCTGCGAACCTCGAAGACGCTGACCTGGGTGTCTCATCTTATGAATATCCGAATGCAGGTCTTTCATTCGATGTTCGCATGAAATGCTTATCCTCCAGCTACCGGGATGTCGGTGGATTCTTGGTGCGGAAGGAGTTTGTGGGTTTGTACACCAAGTTGTGGAGGAAGTACGGCCATATCGCAACCGGGAATGTGGTCCGACATTGCTCCTCTGCCTTGGTTACCGTGGTAAACTGCCTTCTTCCCATGATTGCGAGATTGAGAGTATTTCTATCCGCAATGTTCTTTGAATCAAATCTCGAAAAGTGGGAGAATATGGTATCTACCCGTGAATCCATGAAGTTCAACGTGGGCTGGTTGCGGCAACGTCTTGATGTCATCAAGGTTGATCGAGTTGGTATCCTCGCAAATGTTGTTCTTCGAAAGCTATCTTGGAAGAGGAGAAAGCTGCGGCCGCAGAATCGAGAAGGTGGAGCAAGTCAAATGCGGGACTTGAAGAAAAGAACGGAGAGATATCGGGCTAGACTGAGATGATGCTCTCAAGGAATTATAATCTTCTAGTGGCCTCTTCTAAGCTGTACTCCCTTATTGTTTATGTCAAGAGTTTTGAACATCTTTGCGGAATAAATTGCATTGGGTTTTTGATTGGTGAAACGGTTTTTCATTGATACATCTCTGAATATAGTTGATGATTCAAACATGTAATGAAAATAAATGCCTGTATTGTGACACGGCGAGATAGTGGTCGGAGTGTAATATGCCTTGAGCCACTTTCCATTGATGATGCTTCAAACTTGCCTCCGTCTACCTTAATGATCTTGTAGTAGCCGTCTTGTAAGCCTTGGTGACTTGCGTAGGGACCTTCCCATTTCGGTGAGAATTTTGGTGCGAGACATGTCTTGTTGGATGTGTTTGGCTGTTTTCAAAACCAAATCTCCCACCTTGAAAACGCGTGGTTTCACAATTTTGTTGTATGCCCTGAAATTCGATTCTGTACACCCGAGCGCGTTCTTACCGCTTTATTCCTTCTAAAATCCAGAGTGTCTAACTCTGCGATTCTAGAGTCGAGATTTCGGCCTCGTTCCAGTGGATCCCGGTTCTTCTTGCAATCTGGCTGATGGGATTATGATCTCTGCCGGGAGAATTGCATCCGCTCCGTAGACAGTGAGTACGGCGAGACCCCAATGGAGCTTTTGGGTGACGTACGGTATGCCCATAGTGCCATTGGTAATCGATCATGCCATTCCCTGGGATTGTCGTGGTACTGTTTGATCGATGATCCGGATCAATGTCTTGTTGGTACTCTCGGCTTGCCCGTTCCCTTGAGGATAGTAGACGGTGGAGAAGACCTGTTTAATGCCGTATTCCTCAAGTAACTCCCGTACTTGCTTGTTGGCGAAGGGAGTGCCATTATCTGTGATGATATGCTTGGGCACGCCAAAAACGACAAATGATGTATTCTTTAATGAAAGCCGCAATTGTTGCTCCTGTAGTTCCTCGTAGGGGAATGGCCTCTACCCATTTGGTGAAGTATTCCGTTGCGGTTATGATGTACTCGTGCTGCTTCGATGACGGTGGATTAATCTTCCCGATAATGTCCAGTCCCCAGCAGTAGAATGGCCATGGGCTGCTTATAGAATGCAGAGGGGTAGAAGGCGCATGAACAAGATTCCCATGAATTTGGCATGTGTGACAGCTTTGAACGAAAACGGCTGCATCATCCTCCATGGTCGGCCAATAGTATTTCTCGTGTATTTGGAGGAACAGTTTCCTCTTCCCTTGATGTTCTCCTTCGTGTATGCCTTCGAGATGACCTGGATTTCTCCTCCAGCCAGGCACCGTAGCATATCACCTCCGAAGCTCTTGCGGTATAAGATCCCTTCATGGAATATGAACCGCTTGGCTCTCTGCTTCACCTTAATAGCGTCCTTTTGACCGGCAGGAATTATCCCATCACGGAGATAGCTAATGTAGGGCTCTCTCCAGTCCCCAGCGCGGTTCACATTAAAAATCTCCAACTGGTGTGGTGGTGTCTGGCAATTCGAGCAGGACTTTTGAAGTAGTCTGGATTGAGCTTCCATCTCTGGCCAGTAATAACCCAGGCGTTGAAGTCGCCGGTAAGCGTTACCATAGATGATTGTCCACAAATTTCATTGTGGATACGATCCACCATGTATTTGTGCTTCGTCACCTCCCGAGACATCTTGACAGGGAGCCGTCTGATTCCGATGTCAAAGATACCATGAAGCATGAAGAAGCTTTGCGGGGTTTTGAGACCGACCTTTCCTTGTGAGAGTGAGCTGTTGAGCTCTCGAATGATCGGAGTTCGCCAATCGTCGGTCTTGGTGTCTTTGTATTGTGATAGCCATGTCGATTCTATGGTTCTTCTCTTTACTGGTCAAAGTTTCTTCCGCCCCTTCGAACTTCGGCTTGGAAGCCAATGTTGCTAGGCAATCGGCGTGTTTGTTGTTCTGCGACTAACATGGGTTATGGTTGCATCGGCAAAGTAGTTTAGTAACCTCTCGTGCTTCCGATTGGTACGGGGCCGGTGTTACTTCTTTCAATGCGTATACTCCGTTCATTTGATTCACCGGTAACTTGGAGTCACCTCTTATCTCCAGGGCGTGTGACTCTGCTTGTTTAGCTATTGAAAGCCCTATGAGGAAAGCTTCATATTCTCGCGAGTTGTTGGTGCATTCGAAGTCTAACTTGAAGGAATGTGAAAATACTTCTCCGGTTGGAGAGACTAACACCACGCCTGCTCCTCCAGTATTATTGCTAGGGGTAGCGGAGCCGTCAAAATACAAAAGCCACACTTCTTCTTCCAGAATAGAGATGTTCGGGAATTCTCCAGGGAGTTCTTCATGTAGTCCCGTAGTACCTTCTCCGGGAAATGCCGCCAGTAAGTCTGCAACTGCTTGACCCTTAATAGCTCTAGGCGATGCGCACGTTATGTCTAGTTCTGACATTTGGAGAAGCCATTTCCCCGTCCTCCCCGTCAGGACCGGCTTTGAAAGCAAGAACTTTGCAGGATCGGATTTAGACACGAGTATCACCCTGTTGGATAGCAGGTAATGCCTAAACTTCTGAATGGAATGGATTAAAGCTAAACACGCTTTTTCCGCTCTGGGATATCGGAGTTCGGCATCTCTCAATATTCGGCTGAAATAGTATATGGGACGTTCGATTCCCTCGTCGTCTTCCTGAGCGAGTAAAGCCCCTACGGCGGCGGCCACTGAAGGCGGTGTAGAGGACCAATGGTTTCCCTTGTACAGGAGATTTCATGACGGTTGGAGATGATAGTATTCGTTGGACTTTCCGAAAAGCTTCCTGTTGGGTTGCGGTCCAAACAAAGCTGGCTCCCTTCTTCAGCAAGGGGGTGAATGAGGCGGTAAGTTGGGCTAAACCAGGTATGAAACGTCGAATGTAGTTTACCTTGCCCATGAAACTCTGGAGCTCTTTCACAGTTCGGGGAGGCGGCATTGTGAGGATAGCCTGAGTCTTGGACGGGTCTACTTTTATTCCTTCTGCGGTCACTTGGAATCCCCAAATTTACTAAGGAGGAGACACCGAAAGCGCATTTTAAAGGATTCATCTTTAACTTGTATTCCCGACACCTCTCAAATACTTGCCGTAAGACGTTGGTGTGATCAGCTCGAGCCTTTGACTTGACCACAATATCATCCACATAGTCTTCTACTTGTTTATGCATCATGTCGTGGAAGATTGCCGTCATAGCACGTTGGTATGTTGCGCCAGGCATTCTTTAAACCGAATGGCATAACGGTATAGTAGAAATTGCCAAGAGGGTTCGGAAAGTCTGTCTTACTTGCATCATGCTCATACATCCTTATTTGATTGTAGCCATATTTGTAGCCATCCATAAAGGAAAACATGCCGTGTCCGCTAGTGGCGTCTACTAACATGTCGATGTTAGGCGGGGAAAGTCGTCCTTGGGGCAGCACTTGTTCAAGTCTCGAAATCCACGCAACATCGAATCTGTCCGTTTTCTTTTTAGGGACCACATTGGCTAACCAGTCGGATGATGAATGGGTTCGATGAAGCCGGCGACTAGCAGCTTCTGAATCTCATTCTTGATTTGTTCTTCTACCTCATGTCTGAATTGCCTCGGAGATTGCTTGATTGGCTTGGATCCAGGCATGACGTGTAAGTGATGGGTGACCAATTTTTCATCTAGACCAGGGCATTTCTTCGTATGTCCGGGGCGAACACGTCTTGGTATTCCTTGAGTAGTCGAACAAGGCTCGTACGTTAAATACGTGGATAGAGTCGAACTCGATAGAGACCGGCACTGGAGATTCATCAGTCCCGATGTTAACAATCTCGAGCTCGTCGGTCGTGGAATTGGTTCTGTCTTGTAGGCTGTCGCGGGCGTCCAATACCTCCTCTTGTATTCCGTCGTCCTTGCGGCATCCAATTGGGCGGAGAGATGGATGGTCTCTCTGCTAATTGCTACAATGGGGCGCCAGTATATTGTCTTCCCTTCTGATCACGGCTTGCCTCGAAAGAGCGCTCCCTTTTGGCGTGAGGATGGGCTGAAGTTTCACCGATTGGAGATGGACGTCTCGGCGGAGAGAGTGTGTCGTGGTGTTTGGCCCCCAGCGATGTAAGTCGGTCTTCCTCCTGGATTGAAGCCCACGTGGGTAGTGGAGTGCACATGATTTTGTCGGACTCTCCCTGCGGAGCATCTTTTGACTCGAACAGCTCCACTCCACATATTGGCGCGTACGGAGACAATGATGCGGGAATACGGACGACCTCCTCATTTAGCACGGTCTTCAAGCACTGGTGATATGTTGAAGGAATGACCTTGTTGTGGTGAAGCCACGGTCTCCCTAGTATCATGTGGTAGTCCGGCTCCTTTTCTATGACTTCAAACTTTGCTCGTGACTGAACAGGTCCTACCGATAAATTCAAATTGACATACCCGTATGTGCTGGTTTGATTCCCTTCGAAGTCCGTCATCGTGGTGGGCTGTCGTACAATCTTGCATGGGCTGACCTTGGCTGTCTTGAGAGTCTTGAGAGTAATTACGTTCGAAGATGCTCCCGTGTCGACGAGGGCCCTCCGGAACTCTGAACCCTTGATGTGTGCGGTAACATGTAGGGCTCGGTTGTGACCTTCCTCTGCCATCATGTCATCTTCCGTGAATGTAACATTATTTATAGATGTTTCCGCTGCAGTCGAGACTCCTGGACGAGAAGGAGCAAGGTGTGCGTCCAGAGCTATTTTATTGACTGCAGCAAACGTCTCTGCCCGTTGATCTTTTGAGAGGTGCAAGAGTTCACACAAGTCTTCCACTAGAGACACGACTTCCCGATCTACCGGCCTCTGGTTCGTAGTAAAATCTGTTGATCCGAGGGGACTAGTCCCCGGTGTAAAGGTCTCAGCACGCTCATTTCCGACGTCATCTTGATGAGGAGGTCAAGTATGCCGTTCCGCTTCTTTGATTAGCTCCATGTTCCTCGTCCGAGTCTCGAGTATCCTAAGCCAACTCGCTCATAGTTGGGATTCCTCCTGTTGCGCCAGCAGATACGCCATTGGGAAGAGAGGCATCCTCGTTGGAGGAACTTCGACCGGGATTTGAAGTTGTTGAGGAAGTCCTAAGACCAACCATCTCGGAACTTAGCCAAACAGGATTGGGTATTGAAGAAATCGATTTCACAACCGAGAGATTAATCTCCCACTGTGGTCGCCAATTGTTGATGGGTGAAAACTACTCCTGCAGAATTTGGTAATTTGGGGTGTGGATGCGGAATGAATCTAAACCTTCAACAAATGCATCGGCTAGCAGCGGTGAGTGCTTGTAGATTCGAGAGATCAATGCGTGCAAGTCCGGCCTAAAACCAAGAATCGGCCGTTCCAGACTTGTTTCGGTCACAAAGTGAAGGAGATGGGGTTGATCTTAGGGAGGGAAGCGAAGAAGGTGTTGAGATTGTGAAGGTGTTGGCTTGCTTATGACTTGTGACGGAAAAGTGAGCAGACTTACGGTTAATGTAAGGAGGCTCGGATGTTGATTTTAAATATCTTGTTTTCCTTGTTGTTGTTGGAAATAGGTGGAGACCCTATTTATACAAGTCATTGAGCCTCATTCACGTTTCTCGTGGGAAGTGGAGGTAGTGGAATGATGGAGTAGTGGAGTTGTGTGTCGGTAACACACGGCCGGTCTTTGCCCACTTTTTCCCTGCTCATCTCTAACCGTCCATGACTTCCTAACACGTTCTTGTGATGGCGCGTTGCACGCTGCACGCTGTAAACCGCCAGACCAATACCCCAATAAGTATCCCCCAGTTTGTGACATGATTGATGTCTGGAATGTGGATCGTGGATCCACGAAAGATAGCATGTAATCTTTGAATTGAATAAATCACTGCGTTATTCGTAAAGTCGATACTTGTGAAGTATCGTGTGTATTTTATGCGGTCTGCGCATTGCGGTGTGGTAAAGTGATGGGTAATGACTCCTCACTAACCAAATAACTCCCACCAGGGTTGTATAACCAAGCTGGTGAAGTCGGACGGATGAGATGATGTTTGAGACACTCATCTGCGACCGTTGATGAAATTAGGGTTTTTAAAGAGGTGCGCAAGCATCACTCTTTAGCTTGGTCGAAACCAAGCATGGGAAAGGTTTTGAAGAGGACCGACCGGGCATGTGTGTAGACAACACGCCGGTGTGCACGTCCATACTTCACTTTCCCAAGAAGGCGCAATCTAAGCCACTCAATTTGACCAGGTAAAGTTGAGTGGTTGAGATCGATTTGCGATAGGAGTTTGATGCCGCAAAGAAGCCGCGCGCCATGCTCTCTTCCGGCGCGTTTTCCAAGACGACCTAGCTTGGTCGGTCTTGGCCGGTTGGCTTGGCGTGAAGGTGGCGGGCTGATGTTCACGCCCATGTCTCACCGTCTCATGAAAACGCGATCTAAGCCACCCAATTCGTCCGGTGAAGTTGAGTGGTCGAGATCGATTTGAATTTGGGAAGTGTAGCCACGCATGTTTGAGCGGGCGTTTTGGATTGGCCAGGCATGATATGCCTTGGCCGACCGCATGGAGAGGTAGATGGGCCCACGGTGGTCATGCTGGTATGACCGGACCTGCTCGATTTGATCTGTGACCCTCCATTCGTCTTGGGAGAAGATGGACGCGCGTGATGGCTCGAACCCTAATTTTGGCTTTCAAAGCCGCGCGACCATGCCATTTCAGGTGGACGATTGTGTTGTAACCAACCATGGTTGGTTTTGACCGATTGGTCAAGTGTGTAGGCGGTCACATGGTGATTGTGTCGACATGCTCCGGGCCTTTTGAGTCTATATCTACACCCTCCATCTATACCTGCGAAGATGGATGGTTGAGACCGTTTTGCGGCACATGCAATATGCCGCAAACCCTAATTTAGGGTTTTCCGCCCATAATGCTTGGTATGGACGGTTTCTTGGCAAGCAAAGGCCAATGGTCGACCATGCGGGGTCGGTAGTGTGTATTCCATACCTGCTTGGGGGTGATGGAATTGATGCGTGGTCGTCCAATCATGCTTGTGGAGTTGGATGATCTAGCGATCGAGATCATATTCGGCAAGCTAAGGCCGTGTGTATTCCATACCGCTTGGGGGTGATGGAATTGATCTGTGGTCATCCAATCATGCTTGTGGAGTTGGATGACTGCGATCGATTATATCCGGAGACTGATACAGTCAAGTCCGGATGCTCAATCGGGCTAGTATAACACACCGAGAGGGCTCGGGCTAGTATAACACACCGAGGATCAGCCTGTACGGGTATTTCGTACATGGATTCATTATAGTGCTTGGAGGTTTGTGTTACTCTAAAGAGTAACACTCGAGTCGTCATGCCACACCGATAATGGGTACGGGAAATACAAGGCGATATGAAATTCACGGGGAAGGGATTGTTGCTACATGCTCCAACCTGGAAGAATTTCATGTATTCACAGAATGGGATTGTTGCTACATGCTCCATTCTTGGTGAATTAAGTGAGGAGTATCCATCACCTACAAACGGCTTTATCTTTTACAAGATGTCAGCGTATGATTATTCAGGTTTTTACAAATTTAACCTTGAACGAAAAATCCACCATCAACAAAAATATATGTGATATACAAAATTACAAGAAACTAATAAGAAAAATGGGAGATATCGTTATTGAAATTGGGTGTTTTAGACACCTATCAAATTCTCCCACACTTAGTCTTTACTAGTCCCCGAGCAAAAAAAAAGATAAATATATACAACAACTCCCTTTAGTTGATGTTCGGGTTAAACTTAGCATGTATAACAAGCTTTTAAACCCCTAGGTGTCCCTAGCGGACGAGTTATAGTCTTGTGAGGGTTTACAAGAGGTATACCCACAAAACCTACACTTCCAACTTCTGTCTACCTGTGTAACATCTAGGAATGACACTAAACAATCTCCTCAGTTGGCATACTCTTACCGATCATTTGGAGGGGAAGTACACTTGATGTGAATCCAATTCATAGATAAGTGACAAAGCTCTACTGTGACAACCCGAATCAATACACATAGTCCGGACGGCCCTATTATCAGTAATTCAAGGTTTTCAGTACATGAACATAGATTCACATAACTCACACTAGCTCAGAAAAATATTTGTTTTAAATAAAATAGTAAAGAAAGAATTTTTATCACAATAACAAGTTATGAAATAAACTAACACATTCCACTAATGAAAGAATTACGTATTAACAAAGTTTCGACAAGAAAACAAGAAAATAATATTTAACAATGTGATAATCTTGTTGAAAATAAGGGAAAACAAATTCAGAACAAAACTTCATCAAGGAAGGGGTCCCACTTCTTCCCAGATACTGCAATAGAAACTCGAGAAAACTCAAAAATTAATCACTTACTTACTCATCTACCTGAAACTAAAAATCAACACAAGGTCAGAGCCTTGTAAATTGCAAGTTTACTCTTAGTCCATCAGTTCAACCGTTGAATATAAAAAGCATCAAAATATCAGGTAAGAAGTAAGAATAACTACATTAGCTATGAGACAACATCGTTTACGCTAACAAAGTTCACTAGTTCGTAACCTCCCACAAAGATCAAGTTCAGTAGCTTGAACCATTTATTTACCATGTAACTCTTTAAAACCACATACACATAAGACAATAAAATACATAAGAACATACCACGGAGACACACAAGCTATTTATTGACTAATTGTATCCCTGACCTCGGCGAAAATCAAGCTAAACATACATACTACCACTGCCCACCGCGATGCACAAGCTTTCGATAATGCATAGTTGTGGCCATGATCTCGGCAAATAAAAAAATCACACCACATCCCACCGCGACGCACATGCTATTTTCAATATAACAAAACATACAAGTCACCACTGCCCACCAGACTCACATACATGTATCCCTGATCTCGGAAAATAACAAAACATACAAGTCACCACTGCCCACCGGACTCACATACATGTATCCCTGATCTCGGCGTATTATATAATCAAACCCCTGCCCAACGTGACTCACATTCTATTATATTATGAATGTATCCCTGAAAAAGCGGTGGTCTAACAACCACACTCAATATTTCGCTTAGGAATCTGTATGGACAACTACAATATAATTCCAAAAGAATCAACTAGACAGTCAGACTCAATCAATGGAAATATATCCAACAGTTGTATCTCTGTTTCACAATGGAATCATCAAATCAAACAGATAGAAATCCGCGATCCTGATTATTATGTGAAACAACTTGAACGGTACCACAGACCAATGTTCAAGTGTCAATCAATATAATCAACAACCAAAGGTTGGATTGACAATTGATTGAACTTATGCACAACCTGTGATATTTCAATTATATAAGAAAATATAATGCGGAAAAGAAATAACACGGACACAAGAAATTTTGTTAACGAGGAAACCGGAAATGCAAAAAAACCTCGGGACCTAGTCTAAATTTGAACACCATACTGTATTTAACCGCTACAGACACTAGCCTACTCCAAGTTAACTTCAGACTGGAATGTAGTTGAGCCCTAACCAATCTCACACTGATCAAGGTATAGTTGCGCTCCTTACGTCTCTGAATCCCAACAGGACTCTACGCACTTGATTTCCTTAGCTGATCTCACCCACTACTAAGAGTTGCTACGACCAAAAGTCGAAGACTTGATAAACCAATCTGTCTCACACAGAAAAGTCTATTGTATAGATAAATATGTCTCCCACAGATGCTATCAATGTTACCTTGGTAACAAAGCATTCAATATTCACCGTTAGATGAAAACCTGATTAGACTCAAACTAATATATTTCAACCGTTAGATCGAACTTAGCTTGTTACACACAAATAAAAAGTGACTTCATTTAGATATGAGTAATCGTACCTAAACGTGTGCAACTTGTTGGCTCAACAATAGTTAACCGAAGTTAGCCATAGGAACACTTTCATATCAACCTTATTCATCTTAACCATAACTAGTTCAAATGACTCAAATGAAACTAGTTCTAGAGTTGTTCACAGCTGTCTACATTTTCATACAAATATCTGGGAGTTATACTTAATCCAGGGAGAGTTAAATCACATCAAGTATGGGGGATGGTGGAAATGATGCAGAAGATGCTTGCATGATGGAAGGGAAAACTTTTGGCATTCTATGCTAGACTGACTCTTGTGAAATTTTTCCTATGTAGCATGCCTACCATATGATTAAGATTAACTGAATTCTTAGGATGATTCGACATGTTTTCTCAGGTTAAACACATGTCAGTCTATAAGTGGCCTAAGTCTGTGATACAAGTGTGTGAAAGGATTATAAGGAATTTTTTGTGGTCTGGTGACCCTGCTGTGAAGAAACTAATCACTGTAAAATGGGATGCAGTTAATGCTCCTGTGGAGGAAAGTGGATTAGGCTTGAGGAGATTTGAAGTTATGAATAAAGCATTTCTAATGAAACTGTTATGGAAGATAGAAACTGAGGATGAAGAATGGGCCCTTTTTATGAGAGCTAAATTTAAAAACAAGAAAGGGGACTGGATAGAATACTACAAGCAGTCATCTATATGGCCTGACATTAAATGGGTGATGTCATATTTCCAACAAGGTACTAGCTGGCTGGTAGGTGATGGAAGGAGTATTTCAGTGTGGAAAGACAAATGGATCAAAAATTACCCTTTAATTGAGAGACACCATGGTGAAGCTTATATAACACAAAACTCTGTACGAAAGTTCAAGATTTGATTCAAGATGGTAAATGGAAAATTCCTGAGCAAATGTTACAATTTTTTGAACTGAATGATTTACTAGTTATGGGGAGTGGCAAGGATAGGAGAATATGGACAAATGATTTGTGTGGAGTTTTTACAGTGGCAAAAGCAGCTCAATTTGTGAGCAATCATCATCCTAAGGAGAGTTGGACTCATCAGGTATGGCATCCATGTATCCATACTTATACATCAACCAATTTATGGAAAATTTTGAAATGAGCATGTGCAACTGAGGAGGCAGTTAGAAAGAAAGGTTTCTTTACAGTATCTAAGTGTTATCTTTGTGGTAACAACAATGACACAATGCAACATATTCTGTGGACCCGTGAATTCAGTTCAAGGATTTGGCACCGGCTGAGTGGAGTATTTCAATGTGCAAGTCCTTCAAACTTGGATGAAATTTTAAACTTTGCCAAGGGGAAAAGTACTCTACTCAAGGAGGTATGGTATAACAGTACATTCAACACTATGGTAGAATTGTGGTTTGCCAGAAATGCTGTGATATATGAAGGTATTCAACTAAATGTGGAGAAATTCAAGAAAAAGATCATAAGGTCCACAAAGGAATGTAGGGTAAGAATGAAAGGTACAATGTGGGGTACTATATATGAGCTACAAAGTTTTCAATATATTGGTATCACAGGATACAAACTCACAGCAATAAGGTGAAAAAATGTTTCTTCAAATTGCCTGCACAAGATCAAATCCTTATTTGTTGTGATGGTGCCTCCAAAGGAAATCCATGGAAAGCCGGGAGTGGATTCATAGCCAGAACTAGCAGTGGTGTGTAGTAGCGGGATTTCCCACACTACACCCCTTACTCGATTTTGCTTAATTAGCCCATTGAAAGATGTAAGATCAAGAATATTTATTGATTGAATCCATGAATTGTTTACACAAGAATATAGAATTACACTTAGAAATTAAAACACTCTTAAACTTTCTCTCTCCTAATGACTTGCCCAACAATTCCAAAAAGATCTCCCTTCTCGACAGACTCATTTAGCCCTTTATATAGGGTAATACATAGTGGATGACAGCTAAGCTATCCTTTATTTTCGGGAATGTCCCGCGAAGTGTCGCAAGTGCACAAACATTCGTTCTCGCGACACTCCTTAACCCTCGCCAAGTTTTACGTCTCCTTTATGTTTTGCTTGTCGTTATTCATTGCATCGTTTATTTTAGCTCTCTGCATCGCCTCGCGACATCGTTGTTTATTAACCCCATGAGCCCCGTACGTTGCGATATTATGATCCTACATCTTGCCTCTTTTTCCTTGAATATTGCTTGAAGAGCGATCTTTAAGGAAAAAAATCTGTTGTTGTAATAATCTTTGGTCTTCGATGATGAAGGAACAAGCGAGAAGAATACTTTTTATTCTTGAAAAGTACGTACTTGCCTCTATTCTTTTGTGAAGTTCAAGCTTCTTTGAGATGTACATTTAGTATCGTTTCTTGTCTTTCCTCATATTTCTCCCCGAAGGAAGAGTATCATGAGAGTGATTCTTTTGATTTGCCGCGACTGCTTATCTTTCAATTTTGTACTTTTACACGGATTTTGATTATTAATGTCTTTTCTTGACACGTCTCTTTCAACCGTTTATTCTTGACCGTTCATGTCTCTTCTCGCATTAAATGACCTCGTTTTTCTCGAGGATCTTTTTCCCTATATAGTTTTCTTTTCCTCTCCTTTTCATTCTTTAGTTTCTCTCTGCAACTTCTTTGATTTTCTCCTTCCGCAATTTGCGCTTCTGCTACTGCAAATCTTTTCTTCGTATTTTCTAACGCTGATCCTAATCTTTAACCTCCCATCCATTCCCATACTGATAATGGCTGCCATTAATCGTGCATACAAAGCTTCTTTTGATGAAGTTCAACAGAAGTTGCTCGAGAAGGGTTTCACTCTATCGACCATTCCCGATCAAGAACCTTCATCTATCCTTTCAGAAAAATTTGTTTTCGATCATCAATGTGATGATCAAAGGATTATAGTCTCGCTAGGTCGACTTCTCGCGGGACTTCCCATTCCCTTATACGATCCAGAGTTGCCTTTATTTTATGAAATTTTGGCCCATGAAAAATTCTCTCGGGCTGTTTATCAATTAAGTGGCGATTGCATTCGCCTGATGCTTGAGTTCGCGAACCGTGGTGCAGGCAAAGGATCTTTATACCCTAACTCTGTCAGAAATCCCAAATTCGCAGATCTGGAAATAGCTGCGGAGAAGTACACTGTGGAAATCTTTTTTGACTAATCGCTTTAAACGAATGTACCTTGACTCGAGAAGAATATCAAGACTTTAAGGAAGAAAATTAGTAATCTCATAGATGAGAACGATCGTGTTACTAACGAGAGGTGCACGGGCGTTAGCGTAATTCCACAAATCTCTTCTTAGTGTGCAAGTTGAACGAGATGAACTCCTTCATCAAAATACCATGCTTAAACGAGAAGAAGAGCAAGTTCGCTCTCTTCTTGTTATTAATAGTGATGATGAATTCACCTGGCTGCAAAAGTTTTAGATAATGCCGGGAATAACCTAGGTGTTGATGTTAGTCTTCACGCCGAGCATACTTCCTTGATTAAAGATATGATATCGATAGAGAAGGTTACTTATTACACTTTACTTGCTTCTGTAGTATTGCTTGTAAATTATTAACTTGTTGTTACTTATTTGCAGAATCTGAGAAGAGGCTTCAGGTTAGAATTAGAGAGCTTGAATCTGAGAAAGAACAACTCGCCAGGAATTTTCCCGCGAGAATTGAAGAACTCGAAACTGAAAAACAACAGATCGCCAAGAGTTTCTCCCTTCGCAATAACAAGTATTCCAAGTTGAAGAAACAATTTGAAACGACAGTGGCGAATTTTAATAATGATGCAGTTCGCTACCGCAATGGAGCCATGGAGTATGTTTGTAAAGACCACAATATCCCTCTGCACTCATATCCTGGCTCCTTGAAAAAGTTCCCGAGAATCACTTTTTGTCTCGGACGTTTCGATAGCGAGGCCGGCGAAGAAGAAGATTCTCAGCGATGAGAATAATAAGACGAAGAATCGGATGGAGGAGAAGAATCACCAAAGAGATAACTCTTTTTGTTTTCTTTCATTGCATGTAATATCTCGTACATTTCCGTTGTTCATAAATTCAATCTTCATTCCCCTTTTTTGCGCTTCTTTCTTGTAACATTATTGGTTAGCATTGTTGATGTATAATTCTTTCATCGGAAGATGAATAACAATATTCCATCTTTTCCATTCCCATACTTGCCTCTGTTATTGATCTTCAGAGGAAAGATTTCAATTGTCTTCATGTATTTGGTTGGATAATGGTTTTATTGTTGTTGAAATGTATTATTGCGACGAGGTCGCAGGTATCTTCATAGATCAAGAATTTTTCTTGCCTTGTCTTATCTTCATAAATGTATTTTATCTATTCTCATTGCGACAAGGTCGCAAGCCGCCCTTACATTTTCAAGCAAGGGCCCATTGACCTTGCCTTATCACTTTTGTGTGGTCTTCCGAGTTAGACCTCCCTAATTAGAGGTCTTCCCCTGCCACCTTTCGTTGCGACAAAATCGCAGGACGTCTTTACACTTGCATGTAAAGACCCATTGATCTTGCCTTATCATTTTCCAAGTATTTTTGCCTCTGCAGGATGTTTTAGTTGCGACAATATGACAGGCCTAGATATCCTTGCGAACATAAAGCCCCATGACATTGCCGTCGTGCGGCGAAATCGCCAGACGTCCGTACACTTTCGTGTAAAGACCCATTGATCTCGCCTTACCCTCGCGTTAGTATTATTGCCTCTGCAGGATCATTGCACAAATATGACGAGCCTAAGTTCTCTTGCGAAAACATAGCCTTATGACATTTGCGTCTGTTTTGACACTCCCCCTATTGGAGAGCGTCGCCCTTATCATCTCCCCGGTTGCCCCTTCAAGGAGGCGAAACATCGGCCATACAAGACTAGCTCCTCCCATCCGGTCTTAACAACAACCAGTTGTTTTCGCAGCCTCTTATCCCTTATACCTATAGGGTTTATGGTTACGAGGCTGCACCCTAAGTGGAGTTTTCTTCGGGCGAGTGCAACATATGCCAAGACTTGCCAAGAATGGCCGGGGTAGGTTCATCCATCCAGGCACTGGCTCAACCGTGTACCTCGGCGCCTTGAGCATACACCGACTCAAGAAGAGACCCTGGCCGCCCAACCAGGGTATAACCTACATATATAGTTGGGAAGCCAAGGTACCTCCTCCGGATAGGCTTTCATGGGCCCCAAATTTTCATGACTCAGGCTTCAGGAGCGGTGTAACCTTCCCCCTGAGCCATGTCGAGAGATACCCCCTTATATGACGCACTTTAGGTCTTACATTTGCCTCTTACGAAATGTTATTCGCGAACTAGGGTGTACGCCATAAAGGTTCGTCCCATTCATTTACTCATTCATATTTGTTAAATCATTCAATCATTCATGTTTCATCATTTGCTGATAGTTGTTTGCGAAGTATTCGCACAATTCTGTATTTTCATTTTTCTTTTTTAACTGAATTCCCATATACTCTTGGCTGCGAGATTTTCGCACAATATTACTTCAACTGCTACTTTTCCTCCTGCTTTTGTTGATTATTCATTTCTTATGCCTTTTGTTCCTCATATCCTTTGCTTCTTTATCATCATAACATTCGCCTATTTCTAGGCATTCATCTCGCGAGGTATGTTCAGTCCTTACTTCTATAGCATCCACCATTAGTTTTCCCTTTCTCTGCTCATCTCTCACATGTTGCTTCCAACCCTTTCTTTTGGCATTTCTTTCTTCGCAGACTTTCTACATCAACCTCATGACATTCTTTGTGACTCCTTCCAATCTCCCTGTATAATACCAATGCCGTTTGGATGTGGAAATTTTATACATTGATGGTACGTTGATGCGACTCCCAAGATTTCGTGAAGCCATGGCCTCCCAATCAGCGCATTATATGGAGATTCTACGTCAACCACACAGAATAAAACATCCGTTGATAATCCTTGTAGAGGTATTCTCATGTGAACCTCTCCCTTTGGTTTGTTTGCAGTGCCATTAAAGCCATATATTCTGTATGTCGAGGGGATCAAATCCTCATCTTTCCCTCCCATCGTCTTGTAAGTATGGTAAAAGAGAATATTCACCGAACTTCCAGTATCGATTAGGATTCGGTTGATCGCCCAACAAGCTTCTGCTTCATCATCTTCCCCATCAACTGGTTTCGGGTTAATTTCTAGTTTCACAACCAACGGGCTGTCATGTGTTTCTCTTCCTTTTGGCACTTCATCTGCAGAGAAAGAAATAGTCTTCAGCTGCCACTTTTCTAACTGCGTCGTTCTCGCCAGACTCATTATTTCTTTATCGTTAGCATCTCTCGCAAAGACTCTACTGAGCACGTTGTCATGAAAATCTTCGATTGTGCGATAAGAGTGGATAATAGAGTTGCAATTCAAATTTTTAGCCTTTGTTCCGACTTCTATCACAAATGTTTCCTTTCCTTTCGCTGTCACTGTTCTGTGCATCTCTGGTGGTGGTGGTAATGTCTGGACTTTTTCTTCTCCCTTTAGAAAGTGATTCAGTTTCCCCTGATCAATCATCCTGAGAATAATTCTCTTTATGTTTCTACAGTCATTCGTTTGATGTCCATGGAAGCGATGGTAAGAACAAAACTCATGACTTCTGTCGCCTGGGGGTGGTTCCATTCCCGCGTTCCAAGGTGCTGGTACATCTTCCATCACAAGTATAGCTTCCCAGATCTTTTCCACACTAGCATTCAGTGGAGGCATCTTAATCTGTTCCCATACTATTCTGCGACTTCTTTGCCCTCCATGGTTATATTGCCTTCGTCCACCGTAAGTTTCTTGCGCATGATCTAGCCTCTGAATCTTATTATTGCTGTTACGGTTGTAGTAGTTCCTTTCTTGTTCAAGCTCTTCTTGGTCGTGGCTTCCCATGGCTACTATCTTTCGCTGTCCTTCATCAGCCTTCCCTGCTTGCTGTCCTTGCGAAGTACTCGCCACTGTATTTATGAATTGAGGCAACAAACTTGCGTTCGCAGCATTCGAGCTTGTGTTCGCGACTGGATAATAATTCATTTCATTCTGTCTTTCTTCTAAGGCAATGTATTCTTCCTGTAACTCTCGCAGTTCTGCCATTGTGATTGTATTTTTGATTCTAAAAATTTGAATGTACAACAAGTTAGTCGCGAAGAGAGCATTCACAAATGAGAGGATGAGATATCTTTCCTCAACCCGTCCTGCCATTTCGCTACACATGGTTCTCCATCTTATTGTCAACTGCCTTAAGCTCTCGCCAACCCTTTGTTTCAATCCGAATACATCTTCAATACCTGGTCGCGAAGAGCTGTTACTTATGTAAGCTCCCAGGAATGTGGCTTGTAAGTGGTTAAATGATGTGATTGTGTTCCTTGGCAGACCTTCAAACCATTTTAGTGCTTCTCCTATTAGGCTTGATGCAAAATATTTGCATAATATAGCGTCATGATTCTCCCATTGTAACATACATCTCATATAAGCCTTGATATGTTGTACCGCACAAGTTGTTCCATCAAAGATGTTGGTTAACGCAGGTAGATTGCACTTAGGAGGTATTCCTCCCATCTGTACTTCTAGCGTGAAGGGGTTCTTCGCGGCTTCTGCGATGGCTTCGTCTAATTGTCTCCTTCCTCCTTCCCTTCTATCATTCAAGAATCCTCTCATTTCAGCCAATTCTCTTAAGATTTGTTCATTTGCCTCGAGTTTGATTCTCTTTGGTCTTTTTAACTCGCTTCTCTCCTTCTTCGCTCGTGCCTATTTTGACCTTCCCGCTCGTTATTTTCTCCTCTTCTTTCCCACGCGACGCTCTTCTTCGTTTCTTTCACACCAGCACGCCATTATATCGGTTGTTCTCTCTTCTTGGTTGTCTCTCAGCTCTCATCTGCACCCTCTCATATTCTTCATTAATATTTCTATTGGTACGATTTTGTTCCCTTCTCCTTTCGCGGTTGTCATGGTTATTTTGTCGGATCGCTTCTTCCATCTCTTGATTTTCCATTTCTTCTCTTATCCTTTCTCTCTCGCGAGCTAGCCGCGCTTGTTCAATGTAGTGTCTCTCAATGTCATCCTCAATCTCTCGGTTTCTTCTCAGTTCTTCTCTCCCAGCAAGATTATTCTCCCTTCGATGGCTTGGGTCATTCGGTTCTTGGAGTTGCATGTTTCCTTGATTTTCCCTATTCCGCTCATTTTGAAGATTTTCGGGCTGAGGAGTGTAACGATCTTCTATTTCCCCTCTTCTCTCGCCATGTTCTGTACTCGGATTTTGTGTTTCTTCCTCGGTACTTTCTGTTGGTAAAGCTCTCATTCTTTCTTCCCTATTCGATCTTGAGCTTGATCTCACGCTACTTCTAGATCTTCTATTTTGCAACCTCATATTTTCCATCCTCAATTCATGATTCTGTCTTGTTAAGTTTGCTCGTTCTTCCGCCTCTAACCGTCTCTCTTCGTGTATTGTTTGTCTCAATCTCTCTAATGTTTGCGATTTCTTCGTTTTCTCCATTCATTCCTTGCTCTCCTTGTCCGGTGTTCACCAGTTCTTTGCTCCTCTTCCCTCTCATCTTCGTAATCGGACCTCCAAGTGTGCACACTTACTCTATCATAATCAACGGCCGCGCGTTGCTACTGGGAGACCGGAGGTTGATTTTGATCTTCTCCATCATTTCTCATATTCATCCTTGACGATTCTCCAGCTTCATTCCTTCTTTCTCCAGCAAGTCTCCCACTTCTTCTTACAGTCGTTTGTTGCTCTTGTGCATTTCTTCTTCTAGCCATTTTTCGTTTTCAATGAATTCTTGAGTATCTTTTCCAAATCTTTTCTCTGTTAATCCAAATTCTTTCCAATTTCTACGTCAATCTTTGCTCGATCCCTGTTTCTAGCGCATATGTAGTAGCGGGATTTCCCACACTACACCCCTTACTCGATTTTGCTTAATTAGCCCATTGAAAGATGTAAGATCAAGAATATTTATTGATTGAATCCATGAATTGTTTACACAAGAATATAGAGTTACACTTAGAAATTAAAACACTCTTAAACTTTCTCTCTCCTAATGACTTGCCCAACAATTCCAAAAAGATCTCCCTTCTCGACAGACTCATTTAGCCCTTTATATAGGGTAATACATAGTGGATGACAGCTAAGCTATCCTTTATTTTCGGGAATGTCCCGCGAAGTGTCGCAAGTGCACAAACATTCGTTCTCGCGACACTCCTTAACCCTCGCCAAGTTTTACGTCTCCTTTATGTTTTGCTTGTCGTTATTCATTGCGTCGTTTATTTTAGCTCTCTGCGACTGCCTCGCGACATCGTTGTTTATTAACCCCGCGAGCCCTGTACGTTGCGATATTATGATCCTACAGGTGATTGTATTGGAGATGCTTCAGCTGGTCGTGGGATTGCTACAAACTATTTGGCTGAATTTATGGCTCTTATCATGGCAGGTGAATGGGCAGTAAGTAAACAGTTGATGGAGGAATGTTTCAATCTGGATTCAAAGGCAATATTAATGGATTTTACAAATGACAGAATTCCATGGATTGTTCAAAACAGATGGGATAAGATAAAACAATCAATACCATCTATTTCATTCAGACATTCATAGAGAGAGACAAACTTCTCTGCAGGCAAGATGGTCAAGAAAGGGGTTTTGCTCAATTGAGATGAAGTTATCTACTATGATGAGAAACCATCCTTCCTAGGGGATTTGGAGAATGAAGATGGTTTATACTTTAGATTTTTATAAATATAATATTCTTTTGCTTTTAGTTTTAGTTTTGCACTATTAATTGCCTTGAAAAACTTCTTGGCTCTTTTGTAATCTGAAATTTTGGTAATAAAATTCATGATTTAGAAGAAAAAAAATTGTGTATATTCTCATAGAAGTATACAAGACACAATTGAAGCAAAATCGATTTTGATTCACATGAATTAATTCATGAACATTATAGTCACGGTTTGCAAAAGATTGCATTCCTTAATATATAAAAATATATATATATAAATAAATGTATTAGTTCATGAACAAACCGATTTTACAACATTATCCACTTAGGTATGCATACGGGTACACGTACCTAAATGGCCGTACTAAGTTTGGGTTTCGCCAGTACGCGAACTGGTACGCATACCTTCCAAACTCAGCAGAAATTCCCGGACTTGAACCTTACGCTAGTACGCGTACCGGTACGCATACAAGGTTCCCGGACTTCACAAAACCAACCAGTACGCATATGGGTATGCATACAATGGTTCCCGGACTTGGATTACATATATGCAAGTACGCATACTATGCTTATATCCAATTGTTCTAAACTTTCATTTCAACCATTGAAACATTCTTGGAAGACGATAATAGCTTTCTCACACAAACTATTAGCTTCAAAGCAATTTTCAAGTGATCGAATGATCAATACGAAACATTCCGAGTCTACATCAAATGACTGTCTCACACAAATCATGTAAGATGTTACCGGGCGATTTTCACATGATCATCTTTTGACTTTCGTCAAGAATATAAGATGAACTTGGTTAAAGCGAAATCTTACCAACACATATTTCGAGAAATATGTAAGCGAGTTAAACTCATCTCGAAATATCAAATGTGTATAATAGAAGTCTATATAGATATACGACTTTTGTCTCAAATAGGAGATAGAGTAGATAGACTTTTGAGTGATAGATGAGTTCAAGTCTCCACATACCTTTTGTTGATGAAGTTCCACAAGATCCCCTTAGTAGTTCTTCGTCTTCAATCGATGAACGCCGTGAAGTCTAATGCTCAACTACACTTTTTATCCTAATCCGAGACTTAGCTATAAGTAGACTAGAAATCAAGACTTATAGTTTTGGCAACTAAACTTAGCAACAAGCTTGAGATAGCAACGCTTGCGAGTTCGACCGATCAGTGGTGTGCTCTAATAATATCCCCCTTTGTCAATTTTAGTGACAAAACTATCAATACATATGTAATACAAAATAGATAAACTTTGTAGCTCTCAATCCAAATACTTGATTTCCTTGGTTCTTCAACATTACTCGAAATCTTCGTCACTTCCAAGTACTCCAATGATTCTGAACGTGTTCAACTCAGCATCATAGTTTTTGAAGATCCGTATCTATAACAATGAGAAAACAATTGCTCTGAATCATTGATATACAGTGTCATAGTATTATTACACAACATCAAAGTTCATTTGTATCACAACTTTGACAACAATACTATGGTGATATGTATCACTCCCCCTTAGTCAATACTTCATCTCACACGAAAACCACTTCCCCTTACATCCGCAAACCATATGTATTTGTAGTGTGAACTACACATTAACTCTCCCCCTTTTTGTCAATAAAATTGGCAAAGGTACGAAAACTAATGGGATCCTAATGAAATTTCCATAGAGATACTTCATGACCAAAAGAGAACAACATGTCAACTTTGTTTAGATGCAATCATATAGCCAATACTAAATGCATTCATCAAGGAGTTTATAAAGATACAAAATAACTCCTACAATATTCCACAACCGCACTCCCCACAAAGATTTGGCAATTAACCACAAGTTCAATTAAGAACTCTCCCCCATAAAATGTCATTCCCGAAAGAAAAACAAGAGCGACCTTACTTTCACAAGAAAAGAAGAATTTCTTTGGATATTAACAAATCATATGAAACATGAATTTGTATCCAAAATACTCAATTAAAATAAACAAAAGAGAACTCATGATTAATTTAATCGGAAATGCTCACATCAGAGAACTTACGGAGCCATACATATGTGGATCATGGAAAGACCAATACTACGGAATATTCAAATATTCATTCTATTTTTCATCAAAGAAGACATATAATAGACTTAATCTTTGTAGACAAAAGTTCATCCTATCTTCCATCAATATTTGCATAATGACATAATAGGCTTAAGTTTTGTTCGTCAAAAGTTAATTCAATCTTTTATCAATATTTGCATAATGACATATGAAAGACTTAACTTTTGACATATATGGGACAATCATAGTTCACGAACGCAAACACACATATCCCATAACAAGTTGCAATATATGAAACCATAAAGATTAATACTGCAAAATCATCTTCCAAATAAACTTTAGAATTTAAATAAATAAATCTAATAACATTGCAATATGAAAATCGTCGGAAATAGCTATGTGTACTCACAATAATGGCTATTCCAAACCCTAGTTATCCTTCTTAAAACACAATAATAAATTCTCATAAGAAGTTTCCTAGACATCAAGATAAACTCGTAATGCACATACAAGATGATTTGTCCTTTGAAGGTGGAATCAATCCTTTTCGCACGGATTTACACCAAGAATAGCTACCAAGGGCGTATAAAAATATTTTCTTAACAAAGACGAACATACAAAGTCATTAATGACCATGCGCCATAGTTCACATAAAATGATTGTGAACATTCAAGAATCATATACCAATGCGTACTACTATCCATTCTTGAACTTTATTCTTTGTGTTTCACCAACAAAATTCTTTTAAAAGCTACAAATGAGCTTAGAAGAAGTACTCAAAGAATCCAAGTGCCCAAGTACAAGAGAAGTGGAACAAGTGCTACGAAACGGAGCACAACACTCAAAAACAAGAGACGGGACAAATACCAATCTTAACTCATCCAAATTCAAGAATTATTATCTAAATTTTGAATAGAATTCAAAGAGGAAGATAACTCAAAAAGAATGAGGTCATTTCGTGTTCGGACGAAGAAGTTACGGCCAAAACAAGTTTACCGAATATCGACGTCTACATGCCAATATGCATATGGGTATGCAGACGGATTTTCAGTATGCAAACTGGTATCCAAACGAATTTCCATGGATTTTATTACAAAAATTCATTTGTAAACTGGTATGAAAACTGGTATGCATACCGGAAGTGTACCATGAAGGCCAAAACATACCGAACAACTATTTTCAAACCGGAACATTTAAGAACCTTAAACACAAATCATGTTAGGTAGACATGAACGAAACACAAGGTACATAGATCATCATAAAACCTGCTCAAGTTTAGAGACATACCTTTTTGAAGAATCCGATCGAATTTTATAACGTTACCAAACATTCAAAATCATACCCAACATAATATGTGTGCCCCAATTCTTGTGCTTCCCTCCCCGTATACATAACAAGGCATTTCTTGGTGAGGATGCACTTTCAAAATAATCAAGTTGTGTAGAGGTGAACAATGTCTTTCTCACCATGGCACCAAGAAAGAGTTTCTTTCCAACTACTTTTGCATTCAACAAAGTTGAGAAACATCCAAGAATCTGTTTTTACAAGTTTTACAAAAGACTTAAGAGAGATACCCAAAAATTTGAGTCCATGATGTCTCAATAAAAACAGTGTCTGCAGATAATGTTTAGTACTGCGTAAGGAACCTCTTTTGATAAAAAGAGACGTCTAACTCTTTCATAAAAGAAGACAATACTATTATCTTGACTGGGTGTATCAGGAATTGACCAAAGAGATGAATCATGCTTTGAGATGATGCAGTCTGAAGACTGAGATTTAAACTCCTCTTGTAATTTGTTTACTTTGTCACAACCAAATGGATTACCCAGAGGAGGAGCATTGCTCTTACTAATTAGTAAATCAAGATGAACTTCAACATGAATATTATTTATCATAACTTGGTTTGGATAGTCAAGAGATTCTTTCTCTTTATGGAGGTATAACTCAACATCAAGAGATAAGCTCTCAAGCATCTTTTCAAGCCCTGAAAACACTTCAAGGGATTTTAAACCTGGTGGAGGTTTACATAGAATTTCTTCAACAAATTTTATTAAATCAATCATGGAAGAGAATTCTGAAATCCCTGGATCTGGTGGTGCGTTTATTGAGATAACACTATTGTCCATAGAGTAAGATCGCTACAAACACATACTTGTAAGGTCTTAAACGTGTTTGCCTGCTCTGATACCAATTAAAATAGCGTGGGTCTAACAACCACACCCAATATTTCGCTTAAAAATATGTATGGACAACTCCAATATAATTCCAAGAGAATCAACTAAACAGTTAGACTCAATCAATGGAAATATATCCAAGAGTTGTATCTCTGTTTCACAATGTAATTAGCAAATAAAACAGACAAGAATCCGCGAGCCTGGTTATTATGTGAAACAACTTGAACGGTACCGAAGACCAATGTTCAAGTGTCAATCAATATAATCAACAACCAAAGGTTGGATTCACAATTGATTGAACTTACGCACAACCTGTGATATTTCAATTATATAAACAAATATAATGTGGAAAAGAAATAACACAGACACCAGAAATTTTATTAACGAGGAAGCCGCAAAGGCAGAAAAACCCCGGGACCTAGTCCAAATTTGAACACCATACTGTGTTAAGCCGTTACATACACTAGCCTACTCCAAGTTAACTTCTGACTGGAATGTAGTTGAGCCCTAACCAATCTCACACTGATCAAGGTAAAGCTACACTCCTTACATCTCTAAATCCCAGCAGGACTCTACGCACTTGATTCCCTTAGCTGATCTCACCCACAACTAAGAGTTGCTACGACCCAAAGTCGAAGGCTTGATAAACCAATCTGTCTCACACAAAAAAGTCCATTGTATAGATAAATCAGTCTCCCACAGATAAACCTATGAGTTTTGTTCCGTATTTTGATAAATCAAGGTGAACATGAACCAATTAATATATATACCGGACTTATATTCCCGAATAACTGCCTAGAAATATCAATCATCTCACAATAATCTTAATCGTATGGTAGCGAAACAAGATATTGTGGAATCACAAACGATGGGACGAAGATGTTTGTGACTACTTTTTATCTTGCCTATCGGAGATTAAATCTCGAGAAAATGTTAGAGAAGATAGTACTCAATACGATAGAATAGAGCAAGATCAGAACACGCAACTACAGAGAAAATAGTTGTGTCTGGCTTCACAATCCCAAAGAAGTCTTCAAGTCGTTAACCTACAGGATTTCATGAAAAACCTAAGATTAAAGGAGAATCAACTCTAATCGCAACTAGTATCACACAGAAGGTGTGGGGATTAGGTTTCCCAGTTGCTAGAGTTCTCCTTTATATAGTCTTCAAATCTGGGTTTGCAATCAATGTTACCTTGGTAACAAAACATTCAATATTCATCGTTAGATGAAAACCTGATTAGACTCAAGCTAATATCTTTCAACCGTTATATCGAACTTAGCTTTTTACACAAAAATTAAAAGTGACTTCATTTAGATATGAGTAACCACACCTAAACGTGTGCCATATGAACACTTTCATATCAACCTTATTAATCTTAACCATAACTAGTTCAATTGACTCAAATGAAACTAGTTATAGAGTTGTTCAATTGTTTATATTCTCATAGAAGTATACAAGACACAATTGAAGCAAAATCGATTTTGATTCACATGAATCAAGTCATGAACATTATAGCCACGGTTTGCAAAAGTTTGCATTCCTTAATATATAAATGTATGTATTAGTTCATGAACAAACCGATTTTAGAACATTATCCACTTAGGTATGCATACGGGTACGCGTACCTAATTGGCCGGACTAAGTTTGGGTTTTGCCAGTACGCCAAACTCAGCCGAAATTCCCGGACCTGAACCTTACGCCAGTACGCGTACCAGTACGCATACAAGGTTCCCGGACTTCACAAAACCAACCAGTACAGATACGGGTATGCACACCATGCTTCTCGGACTTGGATTACATATATGCAATTACGCATACTATGCATATATCCGATTGTTCTAAACTCTCATTTCAACCATTGAAACATGCTTGGAAGACGACAATAGTTGTCTCACATAAACTATTAGCTTCAAAGCAATTTTAAAGTGATCGAATGATCAATACGAAACATTACGAGTCTACATCAAATGATTGTCTCACACAAATCATGTAAGATGTTACCAGACGATTTTCACATGATCATCTTTTGACTTTCGTCAAGAATATAAGATGAACTTGGTTGAAGCGAAAGCTTACTTACACATATTTTGAGAAATATGTACACGAGTTAAACTCAGCTCAAAATATCAAATGTGTATAATAGAAGTCTATATAGCTATACGGCTTTTGTCTCAAATAGGAGATAGATTAGATAGATTTTTGAGTGATAGATGAGTTCAAGTCTCCACATACCTTTTGTTGATGAAGTTCCACAAGCTCCTCTTAGTAGTTATTCGTGTCCAATCGATGAACGCCGTGAAGTCTAATACTCAACTACACTTTCTATCCAAATCCTAGACTTAGCTATAAGTAGACTAGAAATCAAGACTTATAGTTTTGGAAACTAAACTTGACAACAAGCTTGAGAAAGCAACGCTTGCGAATTCGACCGAGCAGTGCTCTAACAAGCCCTGATATCGACCATCGTAACAAATTTGAAACATCCAAGCACTCAACACATACCAAGAATGAATATAACAAAGTGAAACAAGCAAAGCAACACAAGCAAAGCAAACTGTATTGTCTAACCATCCGTAGCATCAACTGACATTACGCTTAACTGACCGTCACAATATTTTTACAGGAAACGCACAATGATCTAGAGTGAAACATATAAAAATGTCAGGGCATTCTAACGGTTGAGTCCTGAGATACCATGCCTTATTTAAGTCTGTCTTAGGATGAAATTCTGTAGTAGGCTAGAGTCTATAGCGGCTTAATACAGTATGGTGTTCAAATCTGGACTAGGTCCCGGGGTTTTTCTGCATTTGCGGTTTCCTCGTTAACAAAATTTCTGGTGTCTGCGTTAATTCTTTTCCGCATTATATTTGTTTATATAAGTGAAATATCACAGGTTGTGCGTATTTTAATCATAGTTGATGAATCCGACCTTGTTTATTGGATATGACTTGATTGACACTCAGACATTGGTCTTTGGTACCATCCGAGTTATTCTCATAACAATCAGTCTCACGGATTTCTATCCAGTTGATTTACTGATTATATTGAGAAAGAGATAAAGCTCTTTGATATCTTTCTTGATTGAGTCTCACTTTTAAGTTGGTGCTCTCCGAATTATATTGGAGTTTAGACCACACAGATTGCCGAACGAAATATTGGGTGTGGTTGTTATACCCCCGCGTTTTCAGAGGTACCTACTAATGTCCGATCCTCATGAAATATCTACAGAATATTGACAAGTCTAGAAATTACCATATTATCAAAAATTTAGCAGAATCTAACGGCTGGATAATCCATAGAAGAGCTAAATCAATACTACCCGGCATCAGAATTCTGTAAAAACGCAGTTAATAAAAGCAATTGATTCAAGGACTTAACATTATCCGATCTCCCTAAAAATTTAAACAAAGCGATATAACATAAAAATGTACACCATATCAAAAATTCAGCACGAACCAACGGTTAAAAATCTATTTACAGGCTAATTTATTTGTGCTATATTTTGTACAATTTAGGGTTTCAAGGATATGATGATTTTGATTTACCCTATGAAGATTTATGAGCTACCATGATAATTTAGAATCTTAAATAACCAAAATCAACCTGATAAAGCAAGAATAAACTTGCTTTTTGACGAAGATGAAGCAAGAAGCAAACCCATAAGATAAGCAAACCAAATCAAGTTATTCCAAACTCTTTGTTCCCTTTCCTCCCGACGGCGACTCGATCCTTTCAACTTTCCCCATCTTCTCCCGTCAAACTAGGTTTATAAGTTCTGTAAATTCCTAAACATCTTATATACCCTTCCTACCTCACGATAAGGTCTACCAACCAATCTAATAATAGACAAGTGATCTTACACCCTTAGTACACCTTTACAAATTATGGATTTCAGTTAATAATTCATAATTATTGACTAATGGGGTATTACATTCTTCCCACCTAAAAGAAACGATTTCTTCCTCAAAATCATCATACCTCGGAGTGGAATAAAAATGAATATTATCTCCAATATGACACTGAAACCAACCATGTCAAGCACAAACATATCAGTACGTAAGTATAAATATCCTAACAACACAATACATCCTCTAAATATACGCATGAAATCCAAATGCCAAATCACAAAATCAAAACACTAATCTTTTAAACCAAAACAAAACCGATTGCAAAATCCCGATGATCAAACCTCGTAACACACTAAATCAGTTACTCAAAGATTTAAAGAAAAATCAGCATATGATAAAAACATAATTCTTTTACACGCAACTATCGAAAACTGGTAAGTCCATACGCACAGTCCGAGTAAATCAGAACCGGGCTCTGATACCAATTGTGACAACCCGAATCAATAACAATAGTCCGGCCGTCCCTATTATCACTAATTCAAGGTTTTCACTACATGAACATAGATTCTGAAAATACGAGGATACCCTAATACACCACAATCTTTAAATTATCCACCTATAAGTCCTCTTACCGAAAGTGATTGTCTATGGACAAAGTCGAGACAATACTACAAATCGGTATTCACATTTTGTGTGATCGTCTATGGATACGAGATCGAGACAATACAAAAATCAAAGTGTGATTAATTGATAAAGGTTCGAACTTAACCAAACTCTATAGGATCACTATCAAGTAATACGGAGTTAACGTTTGTGTAATTTACTTTTAATTATAATAAATAATTATAATTGCGGAAATAGAAAAGTAAAAGACACAACAATATTTCGTTAACGAGGAAACCGCAAATGCAGAAAAACCACGGGTCCTAGTCCAGAATTGAATACTTTCAGAATTAAACCGTTATACAAAATCTAACAAACTTCGTATAGTTGAGAACAAGCAACTAAACCTATTGTTCACCTAGTTTCTTCAGTATCCCTGCGCTTCCGGCATTCAATAAGTGCACGCACTGGAACAATTCCTTTGGATTGTATTCCAAACAGTAAAGGAACAACAAATCTGTTGTTTTTTCAGATTAAGATATCTCAAGTCATAAGCAAAGGCTCTTCTGTTTAACAAATAAACTCATTTGCCTGGTCAGATCAATCTATCCAACAACTAGCGAAGTAGCAAAGTTTAGATTTGCAATCAATCAATATAAAATCAAACAAGAAACTATAAGGTGATGTCGATCTTACACAACTAACCAATCGAATATTCTTAGGATATGCAATAAATTCTCTTAGGATGAAGTTTGCCAAGCTCTTAGGATGGCTTGCTCGAAATACAAACTTGGGTATTTATAGACCAAGGATGTTTGAACACCAAGGAATTTCCAAAACCGAATATTCTTAAGATATGCAATAAATGCCAACTCGGTTTTCATAATTTTTGGAAATGCTATGTCCAATATTTCCAAAATCTCACTAGAAAATCTCTAATTAGTAAATGCACATTACCAATTTTTATTTTCGAGAGATGCATTTAATTGCTGGTAATTAAAATCATATAAAACTAACAACCTTAATTAAAAGATTCTTAATTTATTTCGGTCCGGGATCTCCTTGAGTAATTAAGGAATATCTTTGAACAATAAAAGATAAGAGTTACTGAACATGTTAAAAGTATGTCGACATCTTTTTCTTTGTAAATCCTCTTTCATATTTACAATCTTGGAATCGATTATACCACACTTCCAAACAAGTTTAGAATTGGTTCATCTGTATTACAAGAACAACTATGTGATTGATCAAATATCAATACACTAATCATGGGTTTACGGTTTTACCAAACACAAGGATCGGTTCTACCTCAATATGGTTACTGGGACCGGTTACATCAGTTACCAGGATCGGTTACATCAATTACCAGGACCGGTTACCATATTCTTATGGTATTACTTGTGATCGGTTACACAAGTCACTAGGATCGGTTACACCAATTACCAGGACCGGTTACACCAATTGCAAGGATCGATTACACATACTCTTTTGTGATTGGTCATGCCAATTACCAGGATCGGTTACACTAATTACAAATATCGATCATACCATCTTAGGTGATTACTTAGGATCGGTTACACTAATAAATGTCATACCAATACATAAGTCATGCACTGTGACTAGTTTTACCAAGATACATAACAAGTTATGATCGGTTCTACTAACTCACACATATTGGTAAACTGAAGATATGCAATGAATAACAATACCAATAAGCCTAGCGATCTCCCTTTCGATTCATAAAACAAGTTCATTAATGTACTTCCTTTAAACAAATGTAAACATTGTTTCCTAGGATGAAATCTTCACCTTTACCCATATACATAATCACAATAGCATTCATACGATTATGTCGATGTCTTATATACGAAGTTCAAAAGATAAGCGTTATACTTCATATTCTAATTCCTTAACACCATGTCTCACTACTAGAGTATAATCGTTCACAGCTTCGCAGTTATCTTTTCAATATAGCACGACTTGAAAGATACATTAGGAATGAAACAGTTCAAGTAAAAATATTACTAACCTCAAGAGGAAGGATGATGTCGTCGTTGTTGCTTGTTACTTTTTCACATTCTTCAAGTCTTCGAGTAATACTTGTATGCCTCATAATCCGAATCTTTCTAGTCTAACCTATACGAAGTTGTCTCTAGTTACATAATCAAGCGACTCTTTAATTGAGTTTTGATTCACTAAATATGACAACCAAACTTGACATACCAACGCTTGGTGGGTTCAACCGAGCTATGCTCTAACAGATTCACATACCAATTGTGACAACCCGAATCAATAACAATAGTCTTGCCGACCCTATTATAATTAATTCAAGGTTTTCACTACATGAACGTAGATTCACATAGCTCACACTAGTTCAGAAAAATATTTGTTTTAAATAAAATAGTAAGCTTCATCCTAAGAGCAAACCATTCTATTATATTATGAATGTAGCCCTGATATCGACCATCTTAACATACTGGAAACATCCAAGCACTCAACACATACCAAGAATGAATATAACAAAGTGACACACGCAAAGCCACACAAGCAAAGAAAATTGTACTGTCTAACTGTCCTTAGCATCAACTGACATTCCGCTTACCTGATCGTTGCAATATTTTTACACGGAACTCACAAGGATCTAGTGTGAAACATATAAAAACTTCAATTCATTCTAACGGTTGAGTCCTGAGATACCATGCCTTCTTTAAGTATGTCTTAGGGTGAAAATCTGTAGAGGCATCCAACATTTCAAGAGAAATTGAGGTACCTACGAATGTCCGGTCCTCATGAAATTTCTACAGGATATTGATAAGGTTAGAAATTACTGTATATAAAAAATTTAGCAGAATTTAATGGTTGGATAATCCATAGAAGAGCTATAAAAGTACTACTCGACATCAGAATTCTGCAGAAACGCAGTTAATAAAACCAATTTATTCAAGGACTCAACAATATCCGATCACCTTAAAAATTTAAACGAAGCTATATAACATGAAAAGGTACAACATATCCAAAATTCAGCACGAACCAACGGTGAAAAATCTATTTACAGGCTAATTTATTTCTGCTACGTTTTCTGCAATTTAGGGTTTCAAGGATACCATGATTTTGATTTACCCTATGAAGATTTATGAGCTACCATGATAATTTAGAATCTTAAATAACAAAAATCAAACTGATAAAGCATGAATAAACTTGTCTTTTGATGTAGATGAAGCAAGAAGCATACCCATAAGAAAAGCAAACCAAATCAAGCTATTCCAAACTCTTTGTTCCCTTTCCTCCCTACGACGACTTGATCCTTTCAACTTTCCCTGTCTCTTGTTCTCCCGTCAAACTAGGTTTATAAGTTTTGTAAATACCTAAACATCTTATAACCCCTTCCTACCAACCAATGAAATAATAGTCAAGTGATCTTACACCCTTAGTACACCTCTACAAATTATGGATTTCAGTTAATAATTCATAATTATTGACTAACGGGGTATTACATCTACTCATATAGTCGCACAATATATAGAATCAAACAAATCACATGAATATATTAAGAAGATGGATATAGAGATAGATGGTTTGCGAATGTTGACTGAGGTGAACGGTGTTTCCCATATCTGTCTGAAGGTCGCTATCAAGAGAAAACCTATGATCCAAAGGGAACCAGTGGTCAATAATCCTAATTCTAGATCAACTCAGCTGGCATATACAAGGAAACCAATGATCGATTTTACTAATAGAAAAATAATAATAATAAACTTTTTTTTTCATTTTTTTTTCATTTTTTTATTCCGATTGGTCTAATTGGTCTGTTTATTTTTTCCAAAGTAACTCAATCACTCTACTTCACCCCGAAAATGATAGCAATTCGATGCTGGTGCCCTACCAAATCACTTAGAGAAACAAAAATTTTGCAAAAATAAAAGCAGAACGTAATAAGATGACTCCGAGATAGGGTGAAACTACCACGTTATTTCTAACATCCGAGCCTTGTCCTTCTATGAATTTCCTTAACTCCTACAACCAAGATGTTTCCATCCACTTAGCATGTTTAGTGTTATCCTAAAGGCACAAGTTTCTAGACTTTGGAGATTATCATGTATGTTTTTTTCAAGGGAAAATAAATTAAAGGCTAGAAACTCAATATGATAAACACTCCGCCACACTTAAACCTTACATTGTCTTCAATGTAAATTTAGTCATTCAAAGGACAATTCAAGGTAGAAAATTCATAAAATGATATGCATCAAGAAATCAGAAAAAAAAAAAACCAAACAAGACAAGAAAATAAATAGAAGATAAGAGATACAAAACCAATGGTTTGCCTCCCAGGAAGCGCTTGATTTAAAGTCGTCAGCCCAACTCACATGTAGACTCCTCATACACCAACAATCTGAAAAGTTAGGGATCTTCCCATAGTACTTGTTTTGCAACCACTAGCTTCACACAAATATTAGTAATAGAAAACAGATATCAACCGATAAAAGGTCCCCCCATACTTATTCTTGTCCACACTTGGAAGTATATAAAGAACATAGTTCTGGGAACTTCTATGGTTTCTTTTCCCAAAACCTGTATAGTATGAGAATCAAGTATCTCTAATGGAGAATATCGAGAAATAAAGTCATTTAACAATGTTTCTGAAGCACATACATTCAAACCAATAAGAGGTAAAGGAGAAGAAACAATATGCAAATGGTTAGACATACCTTGCACAATCTCTTGTAGAACGGAATCCTCTTTATCCTTAAAAAATTCAAGTAAATTTTCCACCTCTTGTATATCATGGTCCTCTATTAAACCTTGCAACCATTCTTCGTCATTTTTTGCCGTAACCAAAGTCTCGACATCATCATTACAGTCCTTTGCAAGCTCAATTGGGTATTCCACAATATTGATCAATCCAATCTCATTCTCAACACACTCCACTTTATTGTTCGACACATACTCATTTGCGGAAGCAATTCTGTCCATAAGGAATTTCTTTAGAACACTCATTGCATCATCATCAAGCTCTACCTTTTGAATAGGTAATTGATCATTATAAAGATCAAGGCTTGAGTAAGTTACTGTTAGAACATTGATCGGTTGAACCCACTAGCGTTGGTATGTCAAGTTAGTTGTCAATTTTAGTTGCCAAAATGCATTCTTGATTTGGTATACTAAAGATAGTTTGGGACTAGATTAGGTCTAAGAAGAACTATTCTTAAGGATGAAGACTGAAGATTACAAGAAGACATCAACAAGGACTTCATCAACAAAGGTATGTGGTAATTGATTTCATTTGGATTCTTGTTCAATTCTACCTTTCTAATCTATCGAAACAAATGCTCACTCCATGGAACAATTCCGATGACGGTTAATGTACATTTATGTATATATACTCGAGGTTATTTAAGCCACGACTTTTGTGACAATAATCTTTATCCCTGTAAGGTTCTCATGTTATAGTGAATGAGCTTACGAATTCAATGAGCCAAGAATCACTCAATTCCGAGTTATAATGATGAAGTTATGAGTGATTTATCAAAGTAACAATTATAAGTGTTCAAGTAATTGTTACAAATCGTTAGTAGGAAACAATCCATGGACTGTTTGTAACGGTTCACGGACTTGGGTCCAATTACGTGACTAAAAGGCATTTTTGGTCAAGTTGGTGATGTTTCCTTATCTAGGCAAGATGGATATTAATCCAAACATATTTGATTACCATATTAAAGTGTTTGTGATAACTTTAAATTCCTGCCTAAGTTAAAATGTGATTTATTCACATAAATACAATATGTGATAATTAATTATTTATTTAAATATATTGGCAAGAGTTGTAACTTAGGAAAGACTCCCAAAATTAGGAGAGTCTTGAAAAAGGAAAATATCTATGCTTAGCTTTCAAGCTACCTTTCACTATAAATAAAGGGTTTGTGAGTGCTACACGTTATCATCCCATTTGGAAAATTGGTGTAAGCTCATAAGGTTGTTTTCCATGTCTTCTGTTCTTCGTGAACAAGAGTGAGATAAAAGTCTTTGTATTGGGGATCACAAAGCCGAGTTGGATTAATCTTTGCGATTGGTTATACAACTTGTAATCTTGGTTTTTCACCTCTTGTCTATTCCAAGGTTTTCTCTTCTGATATAAAACCATTCAAGAGTTGTTGATCATAAACCCTAGGTTTTGATAGATTTCAGTTTCCGATCGTATACCAACTTTTGTTAGTCGAAATCGGAAGCTAGAAAGAAAACTTCGATTAAGGCATCTCGTAAAAATCTTTAAGAAGTTTTAAACAAGATATCTCTAGATTTATTCTAGTTGTTCTTGTTGTAGAATAATTAGGTTTCTCTTCCATTATTGAAGAGTATAATAATCCCTAATCTACAAGTTTGTTTTGATATTACTTTTACCTAGTAATTGTTTTTATCAAAATAAACACAAGATTTCAAAAACCTTGATTCACATCTAAAGGGAAATCAAACCGGTGTTTTGTGCAAACAAAATATCGAATCGTATCAATCGCGTTGTTGTATCTTCTAAAGAGATCCTTGGGTTCTTCTAGAAGATTTACGAGAAGAATTCCTAAAGACAATCGGTGTTGTGCTAGGAATTCTATTTGTGCTGAAGAAGTTATTACATCTAGTCCGAATAGGTAGTAGTAAATTGGTGTCACAGCTTATAATCAGTGTGTGTTTATTCTGGACTAGGTCCCAGGGTTTTTCTGCATTTGCGGTTTCCTCATTAACAAAATTTCTAGTGTCTGTGTTATTTCTTTTCCGCATTATATTTTATTTATATAATTGAAATAATACAGGTTGTACGTTAATCAATCATAGTTGCTAAATCCGACCTTGTTTGTTGGATAAGACTTGATTGATATTGAACACTTGATTTTGTTATATTCACATTGTTAGACCAGTCCAGGACTAACCACTGTTTCAAGTGGACACCGTGTTCAAATATTCCTTTAGTGATTGTTGCTTAAAGAGGTTTATACACGGTAGATATTAAATAGGTTGTGATTAACGTAAGGTCGCTCTTGTTGTTCTTTCGGGAATGACATATTATGGGGGAGAGTTCTTAGTTGAACTTGTGCTTAATTTACAAATCTTTGTGGGGAGTGAGGCTGTGGAATATTGTAGGAGTTATCTTGTATCTTAATAAACTCCTTGATGAATACACTAAGTTTCGACTATGTGAAATCATCGAAACTGAAAAAGCGGGGGTCTAACAACCACACGCAATATTTCGTTTAGGAAGTATGTATGGACAAACTCCAATATAATTCCAAGAGAATCAACTAGACAGTCAGACTCAATTAATGGAAATATATCCAAGAGTTGTATCTCTATTTCTCAATGTAATCAGAAAATCAAACAGATAGAATCCGCGAGCTGATTATTATGAGAAACAACTAGAACGGTACCAAATACCAATGTTCAAGTGTCAATCAATTTATGTCAACAACCAAAGGTTGGATTATCTAATTAATTGAACTACACACAACCTGTGATATTTCAATTACATAGAAAATATAATGCGGAAAAGAAATAACAGAGGCACCATAAATTTTGTTAATGAGGAAGCCGCAAATGCAAAAAAAACCTGGGACCTAGTCCATATTTGAACACCACACTAAAAGAGAACTATGATTATTGCTTCCTTCCATAACCCACGCCTGCAAAGTCCGTTAATCAGAGAAGTGTAAGTATATATATTCGCAGAAACTCCTCGACTAGACATGCTGTCAAAGACTCTAACTGCCTCACCTATCCTACGGCTAATCGCAAAGCTTAGTTAATGAGAGAGCTATAAACAATGACATTTGGTACAATTTTCGAATCATCTAACATTTCAGAAAACACATTCATCGCCTCGTCATGGTTAATTGCAAGGTTTTAAAAATCGTACGAGTTACGAGTCAACTCGTACGATTCAAGTCATTTTTTTGGATTTCGATTCGACTCGTGCTGGTGAATCGAATCTTCACCTGAATCGTGAATATTCTTTTTTTTTTATATGCGATTCACAACTTTCTTGTAGATTTACACTTCTTAAACATCAAATATAAAATGAAAAGTTAAGATAGGATTCGAACCAGAGACCTCTGGTGTCCACGTATGGGGTCATAACCACTGCACCATGTTCCACTTTTGTGAAATACAATGAAACCATATAGGTTTTATAATAAAATTGGCAAATAATATGTAACCAGGGTTAAATTTTTCACTAAACTTGATTATTTATTAGCAAATATACGATTCAAAATCATCCATGAATCTACGATTCACGATTCAATATACGATTCGATTCTTAATATTTGAAAAACGATTTACGTTACGATTCACGATTTCACAACCTTGGTTAATTGTTTTAAACTCCCGTTTAAATCATTGAAACAATCTTAGAAGACGAGAATAACTATCTCACACAAACTATTAGCTTCAAAGCAATTTTCAGGTGATCAAATAATCAATATGAAACATTCAGAGTCTACATCAAATGACTGTCTCACACAAATCATATAAGATATTACCAGGAGATTTTCACATGATCATCTTTTGACTTTCGTCAAGAATAAAAGATGAACTTGGTTAAAGCGAAAGCTTACCAACACATATTTCGAGAAATATGTAAGCGAGTTAAACTCAGCTCGAAATATCAAATGTGTATAATTAAAGTTTATATATATAGCTATACGACTTTTGTCTCAATAGGAGATATAATAGAAATAGACTTCCGAGTGATAAATGAGTTCAAGTCTCCACATACCTTTGGTTGATGAAGTTCCACAAGCTCCCCTTAGTAGTTCTTCGTCTTCAATCGATGAATGCCGTGAAGTCTAAAGCTCAATTATACATTTTTTTCCTAATCCGAGACAGAGCTATAAGTAGACTAGAAATCAAGACTTATAGTTTTGACAACTAAACTTGACAAACAAGCTTGAGATAGCAACGCTTGCGAGTTGGACCGAGCAGTGCTCTAACAGAAACAAAGTTGATATGTTCTCTTTTAGTAATGAATTGTCTCTTTGAGAATTTCATTTTGATGTCGTAGTTTTCGTACCTTTGCCAATTTATATTGACAAAAAGGGGGAGAATTATTTAGTAGTTCACACTACATATATATGGTTTACGGGTCATTATGTAAGGGGATTGATTTTCATTGTGAGATGGAAGTATTGACTAAGGGGGAGTGATACATATCACCGTAGTATTATTGTCAAAGTTGTGATACAATTGGACTTTGATGTTGTGTGATAATACTATGACACTGTATAACAATGTTTGAGAACAGATGTTTTTCATATGTTTTCTTATTGTTATGACTGCGGATCTTCAACAACAATGACGCTGATTTAAACATGTTCATAATCGCTGAAGTACTTGGAGTGACTAAGAATTCAAGGAATGTTAAAGAACCAAGGAAATCAAGCATGATGGATGAGAAGCTACAAAGTTTATTTATTTTGTAATCCATATGTATTGATAGTTTTGTCACTAAAATTGACAAAGGGGGAGATTGTTAGAGCATTGCTCGGTCGAACTCGCAACCGTTGCTATCTCAAGCTTGTTTGTCAAGTTTAGTTGATCAAAACTACAAGTCTTGATTCATAGTCTACTTATAGCTATGTATCGAATTAGGATATAATGTGTAGTTGAGCTTTAGACTTCACGGCATTCATCGATTGAAGACAAAGATCTATTGAGGAGAGATTTGAGGAACTTCGTCAACAAAAGGTATGTGGAGAATAAAACTTATCTATCACTCATAAGTCTATTCTATTATATCTCATAATGATACTAAGTCATAGCTATATAGACTTTTATATTATACATATTTGATATTTCGATCCGAGTTTATCTCGCTTATCTATTTCTCGAAATATGTGTTGGAAGCTTTTTGCTTTAGCTATGTTCATCATTATTCTTGACGAGTTTAGTTGGAAACAATTAATTTTTTGGAAACTAAATAATAAGTCAAAAGATGATCATGTGGAAATTGCCTTGAAACATCTTACATGATTTGTGTGAGACAATCATTTGATGTCGACTCGGAAAGTTTCGTATTCATCATTCGATCATTTGAAAATTAATTATAAGCTAATAGTTTGTGTGAGACAGCTATTATCGTCTTTTAAGGATGTTTCAATAATTGAAATGGGAGCTTAGAAAAAAAACCTTTGTCTGGATACAATACAGTATCCGTACCTAGCATGCAAACTGTTTTGGTATGATTCAGGACCGGGAACCTTGTTTGCATACCTAGTATGCAAACGGTTTTAACTGTTATGTCCGAGAACCTTGTTTGCATACCAGTATGCGAACGGTTCTACATGAGTTAGGTCCGGGACTACTATTTGCATAAGTACGAAAATTATAGTTTTCGTACCTGTTTGCAAACTTAGTGGTTAAAGTTCTAAAATCGGTTAAGTATGTCTTTCATACTCAAATACATTTATGAATTAAGGAATGAAATCTTTGCAAACCGTGGATTAATGTTCATGAATTGATTCTTATATAAGTATTTTGTACGATTCGAATCAATCCGATTTTGTTTCAATTGGTTCATATATATTTCTATGAGTGAAACACAATTAGATTCATTTGATTATCATTCATGATTGATTGATCATCATAGTTGATCTAGATGTGTTAGATGAATGTGGTTAAGACAAAAGTGTTCATATGGCTATCTTCGGTTAACTGTTATTGAGCCAACTCAATATACATGTTTAGGTACGGTTACTCATATCTAAATGAAGGTATATTTCATTTTTGTGTAACAAGTTAAGACCATCTAACGATGGAGAGATATTGCTTTGGTTTTAAGCAGACTTAGCTTGAATCTTAAATCAGGATTTCATCAAGTTATGGTGGATAGATTTTCCTATTTGTAGAGATATTGCTTTGGTTATTATAACACATGTTAATTTAAGACCATATCAACAGGCGTTCCGTCTTGTAAATACGGCATATCTTGTCTAGGCAAAATTTTAGAAATGATACCTTTATTCTTATGCCTTCCAACAACTTTATCCCCTACTTTTATTTCACGTTTCTGTGAAATATATACACAAATCATTTCTGGATTATAACTAGAACCCCCCTTTTTTTTGGATCCATCTCACATCAATAACTCGACCTCTGCTACCTATAGGTAATTTTAGACAAGTTTCCTTTGATGTGGATACTTGAATGCCAAGTATAGCCCGTAATAATCTATCTTCCCGGCATATGATGATTCTTTCGTCATCTGAGGCGTTAATTTACCTACTAAAATATCATATGTTTCTACCCAAGACCCCATTATCACAATTCCATTTCTATCTAAATTCCGGAGTAAGTGGGCTTCTAAATGCGGTATTTCATTAGTGATCCTTTCAGGGCCTTGTCTTGTCACATGAGTCTGAATTTCATATTTCCGTATATGAAAAGAAGTATAAACATCTCCATATACTAGACGTTCACTAATAAGTACGGCGTCTTCAAAATTTTAGCCTTCTCATGGCATATAAGCTACTAATACGTTTTTTCCCAAAGCTAGTTCGCTATCAACTGTAACAACACCATCTGCTAAAATGTGTCCCTTTTTAATGCAGTTACCCCGTTGAACTTGGGATTTTTGTTGCATACAAGTATTTTTGTTGGAACGTTGATACATAACTAATGGAATGCTTAGAGTGTCTCCATTACCTTTTTTTTCTAAATCATATAATTTTATTACTCAAGGAAAAACCAAACAAAAACTAGCTAATACATTCCAAGGCATAGTTTTATTGCACTCAAGAAAACAAAAAAGAGATACAAATTTTTTTAACACTTTCAGTAGAATCTAAAATATTTAGTATTCTCATCTTCCATACTTCCTATAAAATCTGGTTTATTCTCATATCTCACAATTTCACCTCTATTCAAGGTAGCCCCTTTTTTGGAAATTTTATCTGCTGAAAAATTTGCTTCTCTGTAAGCATGTTTGAAAGCAATTTTTTTCAGCTGGGAGAGGACTTTCTTCCATCTGTTAATGATCATCCAAGGAATTTTGTTACCAGTAAAAGCCTTCAACACAACTTGAGAATCCAGACTGAAAACCATGTTCAAGAAAGATTTAGATACTGCCCATTTACCTGCCATTACTAGAGCCATCATCTCTGCAACAAAGTTTGTAGAAATTCCTAGACCTCCAGCCATTGCTCCCACACATTCATTGTCATTATTTCTTCCAATAAATCCAAAACATGCAACCCCTGGATTACCTTTAGCGGCTTCATCACAACAAATCAATATTTGATTGTTTTCTGGCATACAGAAATGAATCTCCTTAATCCTTGTAGTTTTACTTCTGATCCCTTTTAGCCCAAAGTACATAATGATATTTAGATCATAACTACAATTATATATCATTCCCTTAATTCTACTGTTGCATATTTTAGTAAACCACAGTATCTTTTGCTTAACAGTCTCTGTGTTTGGATCCTCATCATCATACAGTTTCCTATTTCTAGTCAACCATACTTCAGCCATCAAGGTATAAGCAACAATGTACCATATTTCTTTTACTACAGGACTTTTAGATTGTACCCAGTTGAGGACTTCATCAAAATTAGAAGGATTTAAGAGTTTGAATATACCTCCCAGCCAGTACCAAATCTTCTTACTGAATGAGCATTCCCATAGTAGGTGTGACAGTGTATCTTGACCATTGCAGCATATGTAGCATTTTGATATAGTAGAGAAACCTTTCTTTCTGACATTGTCCTCTGTAGCGATAACACCTCTCATAATTTTCCACAAATTTGGATGTATACAAGGTCTCCAGATCTTCCTATCCCATGAACATTTAGAGAGTTTTTTCTTATATCTTGTGCTGCATTTGCAACAGGGAAGTCCCCAGTTAAGCTAGTTTCCCAAATTCTTCTATCAACTCCATCTCCAATACATGGTAGTTCATCTTCATTGATATAAGCAGTCATCTCCACTGGTATTTGCCATTTACCATTTTTAATTAGCTCACACACTTTCATCTCCTTATTCTGTATGACAAAACTATCTTGAGGATATATATCACATAATACATGAGGTTTCATCCATTTATCCTTCCACACTGAAATTGCTTGACCATCACCAACAATCCATCTAGTTGCTTCTTCAAAGTTATTTAGCACCCATTTCAAACCAGTCCAAATAGAAGATTTTTTATATGTAGTAATTCACTCCCCTTTCTTGTTTTCATACTTCTCTTTCATGAACTTAGTCCATTCTTCATCCTCTGTTTCAATTCTCCATAGTAGTTTCAGTAGGAGAGACTTATTGACAATTTTCAACCTCCTGATACCAAGTCATCCTTCTTCCATTGGAGCACACACTCCATCCCACTTGACTGTAATGAATTTTTTGACTGCTGGGTCACTTGACCACAAGAAATTCCTTATAATACTTTCACGTTCCTTGATAACTTCACCAGGCCATCTGTATACAGACATATTATAAATTGGTATACTGCATAGTACACATTTCACAAGTGTAAATCTTTCAGAGAAAGCTATTATTTTCCCCATCCAGCCAGCTAGTAATTTTTGTAACATTTCTACAATGCTCCAAACTTGACTTTTCTTTACCTTCCCTGGCTTCAATATTACTCCCAAATATTTGTCTGGGAAATCAGATAATTCCATTTGTATAAATCCAGCAATTTCCCTTCTTCTACTTTCAGTGACACCCCCAACAAAGCATTTACTCTTCACTTTATTCACCATTTGCCCTGAAGCTTGCTGGTACTTCAATAATAATTGCATTAACTGATCCAATGATTTCTTGTGTTCATTGCAGAAAACAAAAATGTCATCTGCAAATAGTAAGTGAGATGGTTGACAGCCATTTCTATTTACCATTGCTTTGATATTGCCTTCCTGAACCATTTTAGTAATATTTCTACTCAACACCTCCTCAACAATTATAAAGAGTATTGGAGACAAGGGGTCACCTTGTCTGAGACGCCTACCTACTCCAAAGAAACCATTAGGCCCTCCATTCACCAAGACTGAGAGTTTAGCTGACAAGAAGATTTTATGTAACCAATGAATAGTAGTTTCTGAAAAGCCAAACTGTGTCATTGTCTCAAACAAAAAATTCCAACTCAGAGAGTCATAAGCTTGAGTTATATCCAACTTTAAACCCACATTTCCACCTCTTCTTTTTATTTCTAATTCATTTACTAGTTCAGAAGCTAGAACTATCTTTTCATGAATCCCTCTCCCTTTAATGAAAACTCCTTGTTGTTTAGAAACTACCTTTTCCACCATACTCTCCATTCTTGTAGTTATAATTCTAGTGATAATCTTGAAACAGAAATTTGCAAGACCAATTGGTCTAAATAGATCAGCTCTTCTTGCTCCTTGCTTCTTTGGCAACAAAAATAGAAAGTTGGAGTTCATTCCTTTGGGTATAAATTTACAGTCCCAGCAAAACTGTATTGCTTTTACTAGGTCTTGACAAATAGTATCCCATGCATACTTGTAGAAGCTACCAGGAAAACCATCAGGACCAGGTGAAATTTTTGCATTCATGCTAAAGACTGCATTTTTAATTTCCATTCTGCAAGGTGTAACATCCAGCATATTATTATCTTCCTCAGTAATTACTTTAGGGATTACATCAAAAATCTTCATATCCATGTTCACTGGCTGTGCTTCAAATTTTTTCTGAAAATGAGATACCAAATTATCTGCTATTTGTTTTTTGTTCTGTGATCACATTACCACTATTGTTTTCCAGCTCTGCTATAGTATTATGTGCTTTTCTGATCTTCATTGAAGCATGGAAAAAGGCATTATTAGCTCCACCATCTTGCACCCATTATACTCTGGATTTATCTCTCATTAGTTCATTGTACTTTTGAGCAACCATTTCATGCTTCCCTCTAGCAGTGACAAGGTTGTTTAATAAATTGATATCCTCAGGTTGGGCATCGGATAAAATAGAAGCAGCCATTATTTCCTCTTCAGTTTGTTTGATCTTTACTCTCAAATCACCAAAAACTTGCCAATTCCATAGTTTAATACAGTTTTTAAATATTTTTAACTTGGAGACAAACACAAAAGCTAGATTACCTTCACATTCTGCTTCCCAAGACTCCTTGATCAATTGTAAAAAACCAGGATGTGTAGTCCATACATTCTGATATTTAAATGGTACATTTGCTGGTTTTGGAATATCAGTTGTACTGCCCATAATTGGTCCATGATCAGATACTCCTCTTGCACCCACCTTATAACATCAACCATCATGAATATCTAGCCATTTTAAGTTGAAGAAGGCTTTATCTAAATCACATAGAATTCTTTTGTTCCCCACTCTATTATTACACCATGAAAATTCAATACCAGTTTTATTTGCTTGAATTAGTTCACAAGATTCCAAACAATCTCTAAAATCTGTCATTGCTTGTTTTAAAGGACTTCTACCTCCAACTTTTTCATCACAAATTAAAACCACATTAAAGTCACCAAGAACAAGCCAAGGGCAATTGAATGAGCTTATTCTTTTAAGTTCTTCCCATAACTCCTTTCTATTAGCAGCAAGACAAGCTAAATTCCTGTGACTAAAACCTCTCCCACTTTCACAGTTATTGCCTGTTTTGTAGTTGAAATAACAAAAGGATGAAGTAAAGAAGCATGCCAAAATAACCAAATATTACCTTTAGAAGTAGCAGTAGAGTTGTGGATCAACATTTGACTCATACCAGGTAATCTCAAATTCTTAATTTTACTACCATCCACTCTTATTTTTGGTTTAGCAACCCAAAGTAAGGAAGGATTAAATTGATTCACTAAATTATAGAGTTTATCTCTGGCTCTTATTCTTTTCAAGTCTCTTATATTCCAATAGAGGACTCTCATTGAAAAAGATTTGGTTGAGAAGATGCAGGACTTCTCCCTCCTTTGTTTTTTGCTAAAATTTTAGGAGCTTGCTTTCTAGTTGTAATAAGGGATATACCAGATTTGGTTTTTGATATTTCAGCTTCCTTTGAAGTATTAGCCTTACTAGCTTGAGATTTATTATTTATATTTTCCATGACAGGTAGCTCTGAACATTCTTCCACTACATCCATCAAAGTTTAAAATTTACTTGCAGAAGCATAAGTACTCTTTTCCTCCAGACTAGTATTCTTTGAAAGCCCTGCAGAAGAAATTTGAATAATATTTTCCATAGATAACAATGGGAATTCCACCAAAGAAGCAACACTACCATTGAAAGTTATTTCCCCTTCTTCCAAATCTTTGTTAATAGAATCATCTTCTTTATTGTTTATGGAAGACTCTATTGGATAAACATCATCTTGAACTAAATTTTGTAAGATATGATACTTACCTGAATTTTCTTTGCCAGAAATTGTACCTTCTTCAGTAACTTCCCCCATTGAAGGAGAAAAAGAATCAACTATCTTGTCTTCAGTTAAGATATCATTCCCATAGTCTTATTCTTCTGTGACTTTGGAGTGAAACATATATCAAAACCTGTCTGTTTTTGAGGATTCCTCTCCTTGAGTTTCCATACCTTCCTTTGTACTACATTAAGGACTGCACCACTTGTATCAGTTTGCTCATTAAGCTTTTTTTGCACTCTACATTCAGTTATTAAGTGCCCAACCACTTTACAATGATTACAGAAACTAGGAATTTTTGGTATCTGTACCTCTTGCTCAAAACTTCCATATTTGGTAGTAACTAAAACTTGATTAGGGATTTTGTTCGCTAAGTCCACTTCCACCAAAACACTGGCATAATATCCTACTTCTCTTTTAAGACTTGTATCGTCAACTTTTATAGCTCTTCCAAAAGCATCACCTAGAGACATGAGAATTATTTCTTTCCAATACTCAATAGCTAGACCATGAAAATTTACCCACACAAAAGCTGTAGAAGTTTTTTGAGCAGCAGGAATAAAATTTGGTTCCCAAAGTCTCAGTTTCAGAATTTGAGCCTCAACCTTCCAAAAAATATTCCAGATATACTTCATATCTAACTCATTTTCTAATTTAATGATAAAAATACCTTTCCAAGGGGAATTAGTTGATAAGTACCTGAAGTTTTCCATTGTTTCCTCGAGGATTCTTCAGCAGTAGCAAATTTCATCTTGGCAAAATCTAGTCTCCCAATTAAGCTAAAGTTGCATTCACTGAGACTCTCATCAATATCTTCATTAGGTATGTAGAGAGATGGAACTACACTAGAAGTTTCACTCTCAACTCTCTTCTCACTTTGATCCGATAAAAAACTAAAGTTAGGGTTCTTCAAAATCGATCCCATTGAAGAAGAAAAAGAACAGAATCCACTAAAATAAATTTTTCAAATGATATGAAGATTCAGACAAGGATCGAAGAACAATTAACACCAATCATTAGAGATCAACAACGATGATTCACTTGAATTAATGAAGAAAGATATTGAAATTTGGAAACAGAAAATAAAAAAATTGCACTGAGTTCGTCGCCCGATTTGCAGAGCGTGACTCGCCCGATTTCCGGGATCAATTGACTTCAAATGATTACTGATAATAATCTGAGTGTCTCCATTACATGAGAAAACAATCTTGTCAGTATCGGTAGAAACGACTTTTCCCTCGTGTTCCGCTATAGCGAAAACTCCTGAATCTAGAGCTACTTGGCGTTCCAACCCAGTTCCAACAATGCACTTTTCGGAACGAGAAAGCGGAACTGCTTGACGTTTCATATTAGAACTCATTAAAGCCCGATTCGTGTCATTATGTTCGATAAAAGGAATAAGGGAAGCGCCAATATAAAAATATTGGAAGGGAAAAATGCTTCGAAGATGAATCTATCCCATGCAATGGTCAGATATTCTTGACGGTATCGAGTTGGAACAACCAGTTCTTCTTGAATGCCCTGATTCAACGCCAAATAATTTCCTGCCTACACCATATAGTATTCATCTCTGCTTGGCGATAAATAAACTACCCGTACCCCTTTGAATCTCTCATCAATTTCAAAAAACAGACTTTCTAGAGACCCCCAATGACCAATCCTAGCATGAATAGCTAAGGATCCAAGAAGTCCAACGTTAATTCCTTCGGATGTGTCAATTGGGAAAATACATCCATAGTGACTAGGATGGATATCTCGTATTCGAAAACTAGCAGTTCGACCTGTCAATCCTCCATGACCTATATAACTCAATTTTCGCCCATAAACTATTTGTGTCAGAGGATTAGTTCGATCCAAAACATGAGATAAGGGGTGTAGACCGAAAAATGATTCATAAGTGGTTGTTAATGGAGTTGATGTTACTAAATTATGGGGAGTCGGGATAAATTTATGCCTAATTGCTCCACATATAGTTCCTCGAACCACATTTTCTAAACGAATTAGAGCCAATCTGAATTGGTCTTGTAACAGATCCACTACAGAACGAATACATTTATTTTTCAAGTGATTCATATCGTCAAGTGTACCCATTACAAATTTCATTCCGATCAAATGATCCGCCGCTGCCAATACATCTCGTGGTAACAAAAATGTATTATTCTGAGGTATATCAAAATTTAAGTCTACGGTTCATATTTCGTCGACCAATCCTTCCTAATTCACATCTTTGTTGATTTTTTTTTTTGTTGTAATTCCTTACATAAGGACTCAGAAAATACCGGATCCCTGCCGACACAAGCAAACTGTTGATAAAATTCCAAAATGGCATTTTCTTATGACCCAATCTTTTTTTTCTCCTTATCGTTGGGAAAGACAAGAAAATTTCAGGGTAGCAAACATTATCTAGGAATTATCTTAGATTCGAACCCATAGCTGATGATAGAACTAGAATAGATATTTTTTGTTTCCGACTCACACGAGCCTATATCCTTGCTTTTCAGCCAATCTCTAATTCTGATCTTCCTCCCTAATCAGATATTATGGTGGCGGTATTGACCGAAATTCCGTTATGGTCCAATTCTGAACGGTAATAAATACCAGGGCTTTGCAATATTTGATTGATTACATTTTGTATATTCCATTTACCATAAAGGTTCCCAGGGAATTCATTAGAGGAATGTTTCCAATATATATTGTTTGTTCTTGTATATCCCTATCAGTTTTCCAAATTAATCCCGCAGGTACATATAATTCAGAAGAATATGTCAGTGATTCATACACAACATCTCTTTCTTTTATCAAGGGTTCTACCAATTGATAAGTTTCCACAAATAATTGAAATTCAATTTCTTGATCTATAGCTTCTATTTTTGGAAATTTATAAAGTTCTTGCATCAAGCCCAGATCAATGAACCTACAAAACCCCTCAAATTGTATCTGACTAAACCCAGGTATTGTAGACATTCCCTCATTTCCATCCCGAAGCATCTTAAGCTTCCCATTTATAGCAAAATCCCATTATTGGCTCATTCTTCATCGAACCATATGGATATATCGATCTAGCAATGATGGAATGTACATTCTGTTTACTGAATCACATGAAATTTTACCCAACTTCATACTATTGAGCAGAGCAATAAGGATAATTTTCTATTTGTAGGATCAGAATATCGCAACACCAACACCTCTGCGAAATTCATAAACGTTACGTAGCGAAGGCGTCGCAGACGAGTAAAATAAGTGACGCAATGGATGACAAGAGCCAGAACACGAGAAAGGTGTGAAGACCTAGCGAGATCTAGGAGTGTCGCGAGATTATGCATTTGTACACTTGCGACACTTCGCAAATCGTTCCCGAAAATAAAGGACAACTTAGCTGTTATCCATTATGTAATACCCTATATAAAGAGCCGAACAGGCCTATTGGAAAGAGATCTTTTTTCAAGTGTTGAGCAAGTCATTAAGAGAGAGAAAGCTTATAGTGATTGTATTTTCTTTAGCTCTTTTCCATTTATCTTTTAAACATTCAAGAAATTAATCAACAAAAATTATAATTGTTCATCTTCAATGGATTGATTGTGTGGATTCTTGTGAGGGGTGTAGTGTAGGATTTCCCGCAACTACATATTGGCGCTAGAAACAGGGAAACTGAAGATTAGAGATTGGATATTGTCATTAAAATTGTTCAAATCAGGAGTATGATGGATAAATTGGTTAAAATGGAGAAAGCCAGAATCAAAGAGAGTAATGGAGAATTGGAATGTAATATGATTACAAAGACGATGGTTAATAAATTTCATGAAAGTATCGTAGGAGAATACACAAACGAGATTTTGAAGGAAAGAAAATTGTAACAACAGAGAAGGCGTCACCCTTGAAAGAATGGTAAAAACAGAAGATTACGTTTACAGCAACAGAGATATCAAGAGAGAATTTAAATCACACATCCCCACTAGTGATTACGATAAGCGCAAGCAAGGAAGAAGGAGAACCAACAAAAACAGTGGACGAATGGGCAATAAATAGAACTTTGGTGGACACGGGGAGTTTAGTGAATATAATGTTTTATCATGCTTATAAAGAATTGGGGTACAAAAATGAAGAAATGATTTCCTCAACATATCATATCCATGGTTTCGGCAAATCTATAACAAAACCTAAAGGGGAAATAAAAATGCGAATTCTGTTGGGAGAAATTAAAACACAAGTGACGTTATGTGTAGTGGATATGGAATCGCCATACAACATGTTGTTGGGAAGACCATGGGTACATGCAATAAAAGCTGTAGCCTCGACATTTCATCAATGTGTCAAATTTCCTATGCCGAGTGGGATTGGCGAAATCATAGGAGATACCGATAAAGGAAGGATATATCATCAAATCGAGGTAAAATATTATGAAGAACAGGTGAAGAGGCGAAAAGATCGCAAAAAGATGGCAAAAGCAGCGAAAAAGGAAGAAGAATTTAGAACTTGCATGATAAGAGCAGAAGAAGGAAAAGGAATACCTGGCGAAATCTCGGAAGAAGAAAATGAGCTTGCGAAGGAAATAAAAGGACCAACGCCTATGGGAGAACCGAAGGATAGCTACACCGAGGCAGAGCCGACAAAGGAAGTGAACGTCGGAACTGAAGAAGAACCCAAGATGTTAAAAATTGGGACTAAAATGGAGGCAGATGAGGAAAGAAAGATTGTTGATTTGTTGCGAGATTACAAAGACATTTTCACATGGGATATGGATGAGATGCCTGGAATAGATCCATCTGTAGCGTGCCATAAATTGGAGATTGACAAAAATGCAAGACCATTCAAACAGAGAATTAGAAAAATTGCAACAAAGATATCACCCTCAAATAGAAGAAGAATTGCGAGAAGATGCTTGACGCAGAATCATTAGACAAGCAAAATATCCCGAATGGATAGCAAATATGGTCGTAGTCCCAAAGAAGAAAAAGGGATAAGAATTTGCATAGATTTTACCGATCTAAACAAAGCTTGTCCGAAAGATAGCTTTTCTTTGCCGATATTCCCCAAATGGTTGAGTCGACGGGAAATGAAAGGATATCCTCTCTTGATGGATACAAAGGCTACAATCAAATTTCCCTCATTTGAAGAAGACCAAGAGCATACTTCCTTTTCTCTCCAAGAGGATTATACTTTGTTATACCAAAATGCCATTTGGTCTGCGAAATGCTGGAGAAACATACCAAAGGATGGTAGAAAAGGTGTTCGCGAAATGGATACATAAAACACTAGAGGTATATGTGGATGACATGTTAATAAAAAAGTAAAGAAGCAAAAGACCATGTACGGGACTTGAGGGAAATTTTTGAACAAATGAGGCATTTCAACATCAAAGTAAATCCAGAAAAATGTACCTTTGGGGTTGCATCAGGAAAAAATTTAGGTTACATTGTGTCAAAATAAGGAATACAAGTCGACCCAGAGAAAGTACAAGAAATTCGCGATATGCCAACGCCAGCAACGGTGAAAGATGTGCAAAAGTTAAATGGATTATTAGCTTCACTAGGAAGATTCATCTCGCGATCATCTGATAAGTGTAAACATTTTTTCAACATACTTAAAAAGGGAGCGAAATTTAGATGGACAGATGAATGTGAAAAGGCTTTACAAGGAATAAAAGAACATCTAATGGATATATCAATTTTACAAAAAGCAGAGCCAGGGGAGGAGTTATTAATCTACCTTGCGACAACCTCGCATGCACTAAGCGCAATATTATTGCGAATAGACGCAGGAGTGGAAAAGCCAATCTATTACATCAAAAAACATTCAATGCCGCGGAGAGGAATTATTCAAAAATTGAAAAACTAATTTTGGCATTAGTTTATGCAACATTTAAACTTCGCATATACTTCCAAGCACACACAGTTAAGGTAATGACAAAAGTAGCGATTGAGTCGGTAATGAAAAATTCAAAAAGGTCAGGAAGAGTTGAGAGATGGAATGCTCAAGTAAGTCATTGCAAAATCAAATATGAAATACTATCTTCACCAAAATCACAAGTTGTCGCAAATTTTTTAGCAGAATTTCCTTTGGAAGAGGATGAAGCAGTGGAAGAAATGATGGATATAGAAGAAGAACATGGAAATCCAAGGGATTTATTAACTGAGCCAAACAGATGGGAAATATTGGTAGATGGATCATCAAATGGGGAAGGCAACGGAGTTGGGATCGTTCTGATTTCGCCAGAAGGCAATAAAATGGCTTTTTCTTTCAGATTGGAATTTGCATCTACCAACAATGAAACAGAATATGAAGCTATAATACATGCTCTGCAATTCGCAATAGAAATGAAGTTGGAGAATGTAAGAATCACCAGTGATTCCCAATTAGCTATTCGCCAGATAAAAGAAGAATATACTACAAATGAACCATCTTTGAAAAAATACAAGAAACTTGTTGAAGAATTGTCGGCGAAGATACCAAAAATAAAATGGAGACATATATCAAGAAGAGACAATAGACTCGTAGATGCTTTCGCTTTTATATCAAGTATGATGACAGATCCAGCTGCGAGATGCATAAAAATACAGACACTTCTATCACCATCAATCAATAAAGAGGAAGACTAAGAGACAGAAGTGATGCTCATAGAAGATGGAGCACAAAGGCCCTATAGTGAAGATTGGAGAGCCGAACTTCATGCATATCTGATGAAAGGAGAAACACCAAGAAATAGATTAGAGACGCACAAATTAAAAAGCCGTGCAACAAATTATGAATTAAGAGACGGGTACTGTACCGAAGATCCTTTAATGGACCCTCGCTTAGATGTTTAACACGAAAGGAAGGAGAAGCAGTGTTAAAGATGTTACACAGTGGGGATGCTGGCAATCACAGTGGTGGAAGATCTTTGGCACATAAGGAGAAAATGCAAGGCTATTATTGGCCATATATGCATGAAGATGCGAAACAAATATCAAGGCGTTGCGAAGATTGTCAAAGGCACGGAAAGAAAATACATGCACCAGGAGCACCATTAACGTCTTCAACAAGTGTATGGCCTTTTGGAAAGTGGGGTTTAGACATTGTGGGGCCATTTTTACTGTGCGGGGCAAAGAAGGTATCGATTGTCGCCTCAATTATTTCACAAAATGGGCAGAAGTAAAAGCGGTACAACACATTCGCGATAAAGATATTTTTACCTTCATATTCGAAAACATCATATGCAGATTTGGAATCCCCGCACAGTTGGTATCTTACAATGGGAAGCAGTTTGATGGACAAAATATAGAATTGTTGCTTAATGCATTTCAGATAAAGTGTGGGAAATCAACTTCTTTATACCCGCAGGCCAATGGACAGGCAGAAGCAACAAATAAAACAATTGCAGATATACTAAAGAAGAAGTTAGAAGGACATAATAGGGCATGGTGTGAACAAGTGCATAATGCAGTATGGGCTTACAATACAACCAAAGTAGAAGCTACGAATGTCACCCTTTTGTTTAACATATGGAGTTGAAGCTGTACTTCCGACAGAAGTTATTATTCCAACAACAAAGAAAGAAGCTTGGGAGAAAAATATTAGTGCGGGTAACATTTTGATCAAGTTAGATGAATTATAAGAAAAAAGAGAAAGAGCACTACATTATATGGAGAATTACCAAATAAGATTATCCGAGAATATAACAAACGTGTCAAGACACGCGAATTTCAACCAGCGATTTGGTATTGAGAGAAACACCAGTATATCAGCGAGAAAGTGGTGGCAAGTGGCAAAAAATGGGATGGACCTTATATCATCAAGGAGATAGTCGGAACAGGGGCATATAGATTAATGGATCCCGAGGGCAAAGACATGGGCCACAGATTGGATAGACCGTGGAATAGATTATACTTGAAGAAATATTACCCGTAGAAGATTGTGGGAAAAGAATAGACTAAATAAATAATGTATGGTTGAAGAGAAATGAACTTATATGAAAATGCTGCGAAAGAATCATTGCGAAATTGCACGAAACAAAGAAAGAACATGCGAAGATCTCGCAAAGAAAATAACAAGAGATAACCAAAAAACAATGACATATCAGAATGGGACGAACCTGCTATGGCGTACACCCTAGTTCGCGAATCAAAATTTCGTAAGAGGCAAATGTAAGACCTAAAGTATGTCATAAAAGGGGGTATCTGTTAACATGGCTCAGGGAAAAGGTTACCCCGCCCCTAGAACCTGGGTCATGGAGATTTGGGGTCAATAAAGCCCATCCAGGACAGATACCTTGGATTTCCAACTATATATATAAGGTTATACCCTGGTTGGACGACCGAGGGTCTCTTCTAAGGAGTCGTTGTATGATCAAGGCGCCGAGGTACACGGTTGAGCCAAGAGTGCCTGGGGAATTTGAAGTGTCTCGGCCATTCTTGGCAAGTCTTGGCATATGTTGCACTCGGCCCGAAGAAAACTCCACTTAGGGTGCAGTCTCATAACCATAAGCCCTATAGGTATAAGGGATAAGAGGCTCACGAAAACAACTCGGTTGTTGTTAAGACCGGATGGGAGGAGCTAGTCTTGTATGGCTGATGTACGCCTCCTTGAAGGGGCAACCAGGGAGATGATAAGGGCGGCACCCTCCATTAGGGAGATGATAAGTGTCTTAAGACGCAAATGTCATGAGGCTTTGTTTTCGCAAGAAAATTTAGGCTTGTCATATTTGTGCGATGATCCTGAAGAGGCAATAATACAAAAAACAAAGATAATACGAGATCAATGGGTCAGTACATGAAAGTGTAAGGACGTCCTGCGATTTCGTCGCAAGACGACAATGTCATGGGGCTTTATTCTCGCAAGAAAATTTAGGCCTGTCATATTGTCGCAATAAAATTATCCTGCAGAGGCAACAATACTAAGAAATGATAAGACAAAATCAATGGGTCTTTACATGAAAGTGTAAAGACGTCCTGCGATTTTGTCGCAATAACAAGAGATGGCACAGTAAGACCTTTAACTAGGAAGGCAAAATAAGACCATATGACAAAATATTTATAAAAATTAACTATTATTTATGCAGGTAATTCATCGCAAAGAAGAAAGTAAGAGACAATAAAGAAAACATAATATTTCTTACAAAAAAGTGCACTTCAAAAGGAAATAAAAAACATCATATGCAAGAAGTTATGAAGATCAAGAAACTAAAGGAAATGAAATTACAAAAGAAGTTCATTTCTCAACATTAATTCTTTCATCTTCAACAATTTTATCGGCTTCCCCAGCTTCCACTCTTTCGCCAGTTGTTGCATTCCCGCCAGAACCCTCTTCACCTGGATTATTATTGACAGCTTCATTGTTTGATGGGATCACTTTTTCATTAGCGAGATCTTCGCCGCTTTCGTATTCATTGTCACTATCAGGAGAATTAGGGATTTCATCATCCTCAACTTCAAGAGGTTCGACAGATACAGGGTCAAGAGATTTGGACAATAAGACATCATTCAAAAGAACTTCAGCTTTGAGATGAAATTGGCGAAGAAGTGTCTTATGATGATTTCTACTCTGTATATCTTTGGAGTAACTGAGGTAATCAAATCTCCTTTCGGCCCGATCGCGAGAACGAGCGAGAGTAGCGGCAAGAATCGCATTTTCTTTGCGAATCTTGGCATAGCTAGCCTCCAAAGTAGAAAGGGAGGAACGAAGATCTTTCTCAGATTCTGCAAAAATGAAGAACAACAGAGTTATACAAATAAAGAATTCGCAAAAAAAGGATATCATAAGAAAACTAGACAAAGAAAAAAACGGGTGAGGCAATCCAAATTTTATGACTACCTTCCTTTTGCGAGATAAGATGTTGGGTCAAAGCCAAGCAACTACTCTTCAAATGATCCATGGCACTATCAAAATTATCTCCAACCAGACCTTTTAATCGAGAATGCAAACTCTTTTCGTTAGAAACAAGTAAGGTATTCTCCTTAGCAAGGGAGGCTTAGGATTCTTTTAACTTGGAATATTGATCCTTGAGTTGGCTTGTTTTCACACTTAAAGTTATTCTACCCCGAATAAGCTTATCCCTCTCAAAGATGACTTCTTTGAGTTTACTTCTCAGCGAACAGAGAGATTGTTCTTGTTCATTACACATTTTTTGACAGACATCAAGCTGTTGCGAAGAAATCGCCACCTTATTTAACAAAACTCGCTTCTCTTGAGATAGAGTTCCATTCTCATCTGATAAGGTTTCTAACTCCAAATTAGATTTAGCCAAAGAATAAGAGAGATGAGATAATTCATTACTTAACGAGTCTTGCTTCTGAACTAAGTGAGCATTCTCTTTGGTAAGGTTATCTATTTGATCAACAGAGTACGAATGAAGATTATCTAGTTGGTTATATTGCTCCATCCAAGCATCCCTATCCATTCGAGTTTCTTTAACGACAGATTTCAACTGATATATCTCCATTTTTTGCTTCTAGTTTAAAGCTTAAAAGGCGAACAAGGTTTTAAAAATAAATAAAAAAATGGAGAGTGTAATACCTTTTAATTCTTCGTTCTTCTTGCAAAGATTATCGCGATCCAATGGAACGTTTTGAAGTTTCTGATTCTCAATATGGAGAGTGTCACACTTCGCAGTCATATCTTGAAGATTATTCTTCAGTACTTTAATTTCTTGTTCTAAAGACATTTGCGACATCCTGTCAGAACTAAAGTATTTACTCAAAGACTCGCAAACACTAGACTTGATGGGATCAATGGAGGTCTTCTTGGTGTCATTCATGATATCTGATAAAACTTTGAAAGCTACATCCATTCCCTCCAGATTTTCTTTAGTAAGAGGAATAGACTCAGAAGAAGAGGTAATGATGACAGAAGAGAGGAGAGTTGAATCATCTTTGGTCATAGGAATGTCATGAGAAGAGGAAACCAGCTGAAGGTCAATGATTGGGGGTGAGGAAGAAGCATTGATAATAGAAGAAGAGAAGGGTTCATCTTGAGGGACTTCATTTATAGAAAATTCAGGTATAGGAGGAAAATCGGCAGCGACATTTTCAGAGATAACCAAAGTAGAATTATCTTGCGAAGATATCGCAGGAGGTGTTGGTTTATCCTGTGAAGATATCACATAAGGTATTGGTTTATCTTGCGAAGACATCGCATGAGGAGTTTTGAGCTTGAATACAGGAAAGGAAACAGAAGATTCAATATTTTTAGAACGACGAGGTTTCTTGGGGGATCTATCAATATTTTTGTCATCCTGCGAATCACAAGTCAAATAAGAAACAAAGGCAACAATATTGTTATTAGAAGAATAAGTGTTTCTTAATACCTTGCTATTCGCAGGCTTCCTTTTAGTAACAACGATTTTCGGTTGCGAGCCCACGGGAACATTAGGGTTTAGAACTATGAACTTGGTGTTAGATTTATTCTTACTGAAACAAAAACAGCACGGGAATCATTAGAGAAAGAATAACATTAGGATAAAACAATTTCGATAGAAGAGATAATCACAAAAATATCAATTTTGGCAAAATTAACAAACCTTGATGGCTCCATAGAAACGGTAGCAGAAAGATGATGAGAACAGTAGCAGAGAGACAATAGCAGGAAGACGATGAAGAATTGCAGAAATAAAAATAGTAGTAAAAAGTTGCAGAAGATGAAGAAGATGAAATAAAAGAAGGAAACATCCTCATGGAGAATTTCTCCTTAAATAGACAAGAAAAAAGTGACCGGTTAACATTAAATGTACCCCAAAAGGGGGAGATTTTGACACGTGTAGGCGATTACGCCTAATTCACGGAATCCTGGCGGTAGATTGATGGAAAGAAATGAACAGTTGCGGCAGCTTGAAAATAATAATTCTCATGACATTCTCTTCTTCGCAGAGAAGACATGAGAAGAGGAAAGATGTAGGATCAGAATATCGCAACACCAACACCTCTGCGAAATTCATAAACGTTACGTAGCGAAGGCGTCGCAGACGAGTAAAATAAGTTACGCAATGGATGACAACAGCCAGAACACGAGAAAGGTGTGAAGACCTAGCGAGATCTAGGAGTGTCGCGAGATTATGCATTTGTACACTTGCGACACTTCGCAAATCGTTCCCGAAAATAAAGGACAGCTTAGCTGTCATCCATTATGTAATACCCTATATAAAGAGCCGAACAGGCCTATTGGAGAGAGATCTTTTTTCAAGTGTTGAGAAAGTCATTAAGAGAGAGAAAGTTTATAGTGATTGTATTTTCTTTAGCTCTTTTCCATTTTATCTTGTAAACATTCAAGAAATTAATCAACAAAAATTATAATTGTTCATCTTCAATGGATTGATTGTGTGGATTCTTGTGAGGGGTGTAGTGTAGGATTTCCTGCAACTACACTATTCAAATTCGAATTTGCAATAGGATAAAACATTCCTGGAATCATAATTATGTCGATTATGCTTTTTTAGAGTCTTGTATAAAGTATCAAAAGTAATCCAATTTCTACCTATTATTATGATATTACAATCTGGTTGGGTACCCAAAAAAGAAATGATTCAAGGTTTGATCCGTTCTCTATGATGAGAGAAAAACAGAAAAATCAGGCATAATATAGAGTTTTTTTTTTTTTTTTTTTTTTTTTTTTTTTTTTTTTTTTGCGAGGCACTTTTACCTATAGATATAACAACCTATCCATCCGGATATTTCCTATATCAGCTATACTTGGGGCAACACAGGAAGTGCTATATCATAATTTCTATTTTAGATTCAAAAAAAAAAATGGAAGCATGATAATTCCTTATAGACATTTATGGCTAAGATACCTAATTAGGATATCTTTGTAACAATCTTTCCGGGGTTTACATATATATAATTGTTGTTATAATGTAAATTTAATTAAAAAAGATAGATTATTGAAAAGAATTGATACTAATAAGTATAACTTGTATATCAACTTTATTTTGATGTCGTTGTAAAGAACTCTTCATGGATTCAAGTCAATAGTTAATGGTTCCAATTTGCCCTGCATTTTTCATTCTGTAACTGAAAATGCACATTTACATTTGATTTTGAAAGATAAAAAAGGGGAAGTTTTTAGGTGTTGTTTATTTTGAGAGTTGAGATACCATACACTCAACTCTCAAAATAAGCATCTCTTGTAAAATGTGAGCAACGCCAAACCCCTCTAGAGCCCAAACTTCCATTTCTCTTACCCGTTGGCCCCCTTGCTTATCCCTTCCCCTAAGGGGCTGTTGTGTAACAAGGAACGCCCATGAATTTTATCATAAACTTGATGAATTCATTTTAGTATATAAGATTTTCTTATTATAACGGGTTGTTCAAAAGGATCTCAGGCGTTCCGTCTAGACATCAACTTGATGAAATCCTGAACGCCTAGAGAAGATATGCCGTATTTATAACGGGTTATTTAAATGGTGCTTTGAATTTTTAATTATATATTGTACATTTTTTTGTCTCTACTAATCACAAAGTCTCTTTATAAATCACATTTATTTTGTCTCCACAAGTCACAAAGACTCTTTAAAACACTCTCAGAAAATCATTAAAAATCTCTAAATTTTCAGCTCGTAAATCATTCAAATAAAAAATCTATAAAAGCTTATACAAATCTCATTTAGCTACACCTATTAGAAATAGTTACATGTTAAAACGTCACAAATTATATTGCGGACAAGTTACGAGAATGACATTTAAATGAGGCAATTTTTTACCTTCGATTTGGCATCCTAACGCCATTTAAATAACCTGGCATTTTTAGGGGCGACCCCAAAAGAATTATGGGCGACTTTTTTATTCCCAACCCATATACAACTGTTGATGGTGGATTTTCGTTCAAGGTTGAGTTTGTAAAAAACCAGAAAAATCATGCGCTGACATCTTGTAAAAGATAAAGCCATTTATAAGTGTTGGATACTCCCTCACTTAATTCAAATTTTGTATTTCCCGTACTCATTATCGCTGTGGCATAAGACTCGAGTGTTACTCATACAGTAACACGAACCTCCAAGCACTATAATGAAACCATGTATGAAATACCCGTACAAAGCCGATTCTCTGTGTGTTATACTAGCCCGATTGAGCATCCTGACTTGACCGTATCGGCCTCCTGGATATGATTCGATCGCGCCATCCAACTCCACAAGCATGATTGATGACCACAGATCAATTCCATCACCCTAAGCATGGTATGGAATACCCACGGCCTTAGCTTGCCGATATGATTCGATCGCAGTCATCCAACTCCACAAGCATGATTGGATGACCACAGATCAATTCCATCACCCCAAGCTGTATGGAATACACACGGCCGACCCCGCATGGTCGACCATTGGCCTTTGCTTGCCAAGAAACCGTCCATACCAAGCATTATGGGGGCGAAAACCCTAAATTAGGGTTTGCGGCATATTACATGTGCCGCAAAACGGTCTCAACCATCCATCTTCGCAGGCATAGATGGAGGGTGTAGATGCGGACTCAAAGGGCCCAGAGCATGTCGACACAATCACCATGTGACCGCCACACACTTGACCAATCGGTCAAAACCAACCATGGTTGGTTACAACACATTCGTCCGCCCGAAATAGCATGGTCGCGCGCTTTGAAAGCCAAAATTAAGGTTCAAGCCATCACGCACGTCCATCTTCTCCTAAGACGAATGGAGGGTCACAGATTAGATTAAAGGTCCCACCATACCAAAGATGACCACCGTGGGCCCATCTACCTCTTCATGCGGTCGGCCAAGGCATATCACGCCCGGCCAATCCAAAACGCCCGCTCAAACATGCGTGGATACACTTCCCAAATTGCAAATCGATCTCGACCACTCAACTTCACCGGACGAATTGGGTGGCTTAGATCACGTTTTCATGGACGGTGAGACATGGGCGTGAACATCAGCCTACCATCTTCACGCCAAACCAACCGCCAAGACCGACCAAGTCAGGTCATCTTGGAAAACACGCCTAAAAGGGTATGGTGCGCGACTCCTTGCGGCATCAAACTCCTATCGCAAATTGATCTCAACCACTCAACTTTACCGGTCAAATTGGGTGGCTTAGATCGCGCCTTCTTGGGAAAGTGAAGTATGGACGTGCACACCGCGTGTTGTCTACACACATGCCCGGTCGGTCCTCTTCAAAACCCTTCCCATGCTTGGTTTCGACTAAGTCAAGAGTGATGCTTGCGCACCTCTTTTAAAACCCTAATTTCATCAACGGCAGACGAGTGTCTCAAACATCATCTCATCCGTCCGACTTCACCAAACTTGGTTATACAACCCCGGTCGAGTTATTTGGTTAGTGAGGAGTCATTACCCATCACTTTACCACACCGTAATGCAAAACTCCGCATAAAATACACACGATACTTCACAAGTATCGACTTCCTCAATAACGCAGCTTATTCAATCCAAAGATTACATGTTACCTTTCGTGGACCCACGATCCACATTCCGGCATATCAATCATGTCACAAACCGGGGGATACATACCGGGTATTGGTCTGGCGGTTTACAACAGGCAGCGTGCAACGCGCCATCACAAGAACGTGTTAGGAAGTCATGGACGGTTAGAGATGAACAGAAAAGTGGGCAAGACCGGTCGTGTGTTACCGATACACAACTCCACTACTCCATCATTCCACTACCTCCACTTCCCACGAGAAACGTGAATGAGGCTCAATGACTTGTATAAATAGGTTCTCCGCCTTATTTCCAACAACAAGAGGAATAACGGAGAACAACACAAGTTCAGACGACAGAAACCAAGTGTTAATACAAAAACCGTATTCAAACACCCAGAGCCTGCTTGCATCAACCGTAAGCTTGCTCATCTTTCTGTATAAGTTATAAGCAAGCCAACACCTTCACAATCTCAACACCTTCTTCGCTTCCTCCCTAAGATCAACCCCATCTCCTTCACTTTGTGACCGAAACAAGTCCGAACGGCCATTTCTTGGTTTAGGCCGGACTTGCACAGCATTGATCTCTCGAATCTACAAGCACTCACCGCGCAAAGGCATTTGTTGAAGGTGTAGATTCATTCCTCATTCACACCCCAAATTACCAAATTCTCGCAGAGTAGTTTTCACCCATCAACAATTGGCGACCACAAAGGGAGGTTGATCTATCGTGTTGCACAAAATTGAATTCTCAATTCTTCTGTTTCGGCTTATGATGCATCCTCATCAGAAACCACAAAGTGTTCGATACCATGGGAAGTGTAGATAGAATGCTGGAGGATGTCTTGGCAAATCAAGCCGGTATCACTGTAAGGTAGAGCGAAACATTCCGCCTTTAGAATGATATAACATCACAATTACAAGAAGGATCGTGACATCTACTCCAAGCGCAAGCAAGAAATGTCAATCCTTAGTCGAGTCACACCTTACTCTGGAGAGGCAAAAAGAGCGTTTAACCGCAGTGACTCAGAAAGATGAACAACATGGTCCAATCAACAATGAAGAACCGAGGCAACTCCACAGAGGAGAGGACTTGTCCTGAGTACTACAACATCTACCCATAAAGAAATGGAGCCCTGCAGCCTTCACGGATCCTCGCCGGAAGATTTACATCTCAAGACCCTTGTCGAAGCCGTGAAGAAACGCTTGAGGAAGGAGAAATCAATCAAGTAACACGTGAGTACAGAGGATGGGAACGATCAATTCGATCACTCCAGCCGATATTACAACACCTCCCATCACTGCAGCCGAGCAACAAGCAAGTCCCGGCATCTCATCAAATGTAACACCTCCGGTAGTCACCGCAGCAACAACTTCCACTCCTTCATCAGACGAGGAACCGAGGGGCGAGAGGAGGACCATCTCCCATTATTGCAGACTTGATGGAAAAGGTGAAGTTCTTGTCAAGACTCAAACGGATATGGCCGCAACTCGGAAAGAGGTACTCACTTTTCTTAAGACATTAACTGATCGATTTCCACATGACCCGCAACAGCCCCCGGGAGCCAACAAGGAATGAATTCAACGCACCGGAGAAGGTACTTCAATGGCACGGACCTACATGGACCTGATCAAAGAAGCGACATCAGATATGAGCGGTCCTGTCATGGAGGCTCCTACACCGGGACCGATCCTCACAACGATCTTCCGAGTCAATAACTTCACTCTGGTTCTGGGTCTGTCCCGTCATGGAGGCTCCTACACTTGGGACCGATCCTCACAACGATCTTCCTCGAGTCAATAATTTCACTGTTCAAATGGTCCCGTCATGGAGGCTCCTAACCGGGATTGATCCTCACAACGATCTTCCTCAAGTCAATAGTTTCACTATGAACCGTGAGGCCGGTGGATCGGGAAGCGGTTTTCTAGTGGAAAGTTTATGCAAACTTTCACATCTCTCGAAGAATCAGCGCGGAGACATTTTGTCGCTTCTATCAACCGTAGGAAGGTCACGACCGTGACCTACATGTCACCGCACGCATCAAGGATTCGAGTTCAAGACGACCCTTATCTACACAGATCGTCTTCATTACTCTCAAGATTCTCAGACATCCAAGGCTCTCCTGTGCAAGGTCGCATCAAGCCTACCACAATGACGGACTTCGAGGAAACCAAACCAAAGACATACGGGAGAAGCTCCGTGGAAAGAATCGACAAGTTCGTTGCATCCCACTCCCCATGTGGGCGCTCAATTCAGAAGAAGACCGACTTGCATCATTGAGGGCTAGTACCCACGATGCATCTTTGCCGACGAAGCATTCTTCTCCATACTTGTGAAGCCACAACCCACGTTCACACGAGGAGGGAACGAACTTTTATGGCGAGTCGTGCCTTAAAGGAAAACGGTATACTCAAGATCGCCATTATCAGCAGAGGAGACCGTTACCTATCTCTCCACCTAATGGAATGCTACAACAAAGAACGAACCACAAGAGCAAGTGCTAGATGCTCCACAACAAACCGCAAGATGGCACCAACTCTACAACTGATGAAATTGAAATCGTTGAGGAATCTCCTAGGCCTATCTCCATCAACTCAATCTTGTGTACGGATAAACGCACGAAGCTCGTGCAACTTCTCAAAGAGTACCATGACATATTTGCTTGGAGATATGAAGAAATGCTCGGATGAAAATTGGTCACCCATCATATACATGTCATACCCGTATCCAAGCTCTGCTAAACAACAGTTCATACATGAGGAAAATGGATAGATCGATACAACCAAATGGACACGGCATGTTCTCCTCCATGGATGGATGTAGCGGCTACAAAACGATAAGGATGTACGAACATGATGCAAGTAAGATATATTTTCGAACTCCTCTCGGAAATTTTTATTATACCATGCTGCCATTTGGTTTAAAGAGTGCTTTGCTCAACGTATAACCGCTCTATGACGGTAATCTTCCACTGAGCCGATACCTCAAGGGAGCAGCCTCAAGAAGATAACGATGTCCAACCGTCATATCGAGAGAGATCCGGCGAGTTACTCCATCGATGCTGGTCGAACAAGATCCGGGTGAGTCACTTTATCGACAAAGTACATGTCTATCACGCTATATTGAGAATCCGCGCTTTTGGTCATCCTCCCGAGCCGTTGAACGCTCATCTACAACAACATATGCCCCGATAGAAAGAACCAGTTGCTTAAGAGCCTCATAATGTTTGTAAGGGCATATATCTCACCAACAAAGCGGTACAACATTCAGCCTTCAAGGGGCCCTTGAAGCAGCAAGAGGAAAACTACCAAGATACAACATCATGCGCGTCCATCAACTCCAACTCCAGTACCACGTGCACGAATCCCACAATGATGAAACAACGTCCAAGGTATTCCATACCGGCTCGAAAACAACCACTACGGACAAACCATGTAAACCACGCTTTGGGGATCGAGGCTCGGCATGAAGTTCCTTCACCGTCACCAAGGACTTCTTCAACATGAGAAAGATGGTCAGTCAAGAATCATGGATTCGCAAGGTAATCGAACCGAAGAGGAAGCCACTTCAACGCTCCCTCCAGCAGAAGCTGCTTCAATGGTCTATTCAAGAGCCGCGCAACGCTCTCTCTCCGAGACCCACGTTCGCTTTAATAATCCTTCTTCAACACTCTCTCCAGACCCACCTCAACGGCCGCATCGTAAACCACTTTAACATCCTCTCGAGACGTTTCAACACTCAGGCTGCATCAATAATCTGCGCTCCGGTCAAGTTATCTTTGATGTACTCATTGCTCAACATACGTCTCATCCATCCTTCATGAGGACCCAGCGGAGCATGAAAAACCCTGAAGTCGATAGGAGGAAGGTTATCCTGTGGAACGGATGTTTTCATATAGTTGAAAGGGCGCGGTGAAAAATCATCATCGATGTTCGGCATATATCTTTGAAGATGTCAACACTTCCGACTTGGCACCAGCATTATCTCCATAAGACATCTCAACAGGATTCTTTCTACCGCAATGAAATAAAAGACAGGAGTTAGAACTTGTATGAAAGATATGAGAAGTGTCGCCACACACGGCAAGACACAACTCACACAATGGCCAGTCCAAACATCATTCAAGTCCTGATTGTACAAGCCTCAAGTCCTGGTATTGCTCAAGTCAAAAGGCTGGTATTGCTCAAGTCGCAAAGGTCAAAAGTTAATCACGACATAAGGCTGGTATAATAGGCGCACCAAACAGGCCGGTTTGGGCCGAAGCACATGGTCGACGTTTGAAGCATGTACACAGAGACCCACTTTCAACCGAAGGACACAACAAGCCCACGTTCGATCAAGCAGGCGCAGAACCCCACGAACGAAGCAAAGCAACAGTCGGTCGATTAGGCACATCCCCACGATTAAACGAAGCAGCGCATAGCCCCTCGACCAAGCAGTCATAGCAAGGTCGATCGAAGCAGGCAAGACCGACATCATGCTAGGGGAACACTTTTACGGACGTCTCTTGAACGTGACATGCTCGAAGGACAGACGACCTGTCTCTCCCGGTAACATCTAACATTGTCTCATAAGTTTTATCTTTAATCACACCATCTCATGCCTACCACACAATAGTGTAACCATTGTGTGCTAGGCAGGGACTTAATGTTGATGGTGGATTTTCGCTTCAAGGTTGAGTTTGTAAAAAACCGTAAAAATCATGCGCCGACATCTTGTAAAAGATAAAGCCATTTATAAGTGTTGGATACTCCTCACTTAATTCACCTTGTATTTCAGTACTCATTATCGGTGTGGCATGAGACTGAGTGTTACTCATAAAGAGTAACACGAACCTCCAAGCACTATAATGAAACCATGTACGAAATACCCGTGAGACTGATTCTCGGTGTGTTATACTAGCCCGAGCCCTCTCGGTGTGTTATACTAGCCCGATTGAGCCCCTCTCAGTGTGTTATACTAGCCCGATTGAGCCCCTCTCGGTGTGTTATACTAGCCCGATTGAGCATCCCAGACTTGATCAGATCGCCTCCTGGATATGATTCGATCGCAGTCATCCAACTCCACAAGCATGATTGGATGACCACGCATCAATTCCATCACCCTAAGCATGGTATGGAATACCCACGGCCTTAGCTTGCCGATATGATTCGATCGCAATCATCCAACTCCACAAGCATGATTGGATGACCACGATCAATTCCATCACCCCAAGTAGGTATGGAATACACACGGCGACCCACATGGTCGACCATTGGCCTTTGCTTGCCAAGAAACCGTCCATACCAAGCATTATGGGCGGAAACCCTAAATTAGGGTTTGCGGCATATTACATGTGCCGTGAAACGGTCTCAACCATCCATCTTCGCAGGCATAGATGGAGGGTGTAGATGCATCAAAGGGCCCTGAGCATGTCGACACAATCACCATGTGACCGCCTACACACTTGACCAATCGGTAAAACCAACCATGGTTGGTTACAACACATTCGTCCGCCTGAAATAGCATGGTCGCGCGGCTTTGAAAGCCAAAATTAAGGTTCAAGCCATCACGCGCGTCCATCTTCTCCTAAGACGAATGGAGGGTCACAGATTAGATTAAGCAGGTCCTGGCCATACCAAAGATGACCACCGTGGGCCCATATACCTCTTCATGGGTCGGCCAAGGCATATCACGCCCGGCCAATCCAAAACGCCCGCTCAAACATGCGTGGATACACTTCCCAAATTGCAAATCGATCTCGACCACTCAACTTCACCCTGACGAATCGGGGTGGCTTAGATCACGTTTTCATGGGACGGTGAGACATGGGCGTGAACATCAGCCTACCATCTTCACGCCAAACCAACCGCCCAAGACCGACCAAGTCAGGTCATCTTGGAAAACACGCCTGAAAAGGGTATGGTGCGCGACTCCTCACGGCATCAAACTCCTATCGCAAATTGATCTCAACCACTCAACTTTACCTGGTCAAATTGAGTGGCTTAGATCGCGCCTTCTTGGGAAAGTGAAGTATGGACGTGCACACCGGCGTGTTGTCTACACACATGCCCGGTCGGTCCTCTTCAAAACCCTTCCCATGCTTGGTTTCACCAAGGCGAAGAGTGATGCTTGCGCACCTCTTTTAAAACCCTAATTTCATCAACGGTCGCAGATGAGTGTCTCAAACATCATCTCATCCGTCCGACTTCACCAGCTTGGTTATACAACCCCGGTCGAGTTATTTGGTTAGTGAGGAGTCATTACCCATCACTTTACCACACCGTAATGCAAGACTCACATAAAATACACACGATACTTCACAAGTATCGACTTCAATAACGCAGCTTATTCAATCCAAAGATTACATGCTACCTTTCGTGGACCCACGATCCACATTCCAACATCAATCATGTCACAAACCTGGGATACATACTTGGGTATTGGTCCGGCGGTTTACAAAGGTGCGGCGTCTGCAACGCGCCATCACAAGAACGTGTTAGGAAGTCATGGACGGTTAGAGATGAACAGAAAAGTGGGCAAGACTGGTCGTGTGTTACCGATACACAACTCCACTACTCCATCATTCCACTACCTCCACTTCCCACGAGAAACGTGAATGAGGCTCAATGACTTGTATAAATAGGTTCTCCGCCTTATTTCCAACAACAAGAGGAATAACGGAGAACAACACAAGTTCGATTTACGAAACCAAGTGTTAATACAAAACCGTATTCAAACACCCGAGCCTGCTTGCATCAACCGTAAGCTTGCTCATCTTTCTTACAAGTCATAAGCAAGCCAACACCTTCACAATCTCAACACCTTCTTCTCTTCCCTCCCTAAGATCAACCCCATCTCCTTCACTTTGTGACCGAAACAAGTCCGGAACGGCCATTTCTTGGTTTAGGCCGGACTTGCACAGATTGATCTCTCGAATCTACAAGCACTCACCGCGCAGTGCATTTGTTGAAGGTTTAGATTCATTCCTCATTCACACCCCAAATTACCAAATTCTGCAGGAGTAGTTTTCACCCATCAACAACAACGTTAAGGGATGTCCTAAGGGTTAGTAGAATACGTTAATGCCCTTCCATAATCGGAAGTTATTTTGTGCCCGATTGTTAATACTAAATCGGGAGTTAAGTAATGCAAAGATACTACCGATTGATATAAATTTGTGCCAAATGCGTATCTGGCTTCTACCACAATCGGTAGAAACATGAACCTCATGAGACTACCGATTGTTAAAGTATAGAAATAAGAAATCTTAAGAATTATGCTATATTGAAATTTGGGGCTACTATAAAATCGGACGAAAAAGAAAATGTATAAACCAACGATTAGGAAATTCGAGAAATTCAAAAAAATTAGAATTTTGCTTAATTGAAATTTGGGGCTACTGTAAAAATCGGTAGATAATGAGATGGTATTAACTGCCGATTATATCGTTTGACCGATATAACCAATGTAAACCTAAATCCATTTTATTTATTTTCTTTTCAACTTCAACTCCTCTTCTCCTCCAATTGCAGAGAGGAAAATTTTTTCCCTTGTTCAACTCCGCTTCAATATATCGTTATCGTTAATCGTCGAATCGAATCATCGTCGATTATTCTCTATAAAGATGAAAAATAAGGAACGTAAGAAAGCTCGAACCAAAAATGTTTTTCGTGGTGACGATCCAAACATTGGACTGCATGCCCGTAATAAAGATATTCTCATTGAAGAACACGAAGAACGCGAAGAACGCGAAGAAGATGAAGAAGATGATGTCCCTGATGTAGGTGATTCTAATAGCCAAACTCTCAAGCAACTTTAAATGTCCCCGATTAGGTAAGATTTTACCATTTTTTTGGTTTTTATTGCTTCAATTCGACGAATCCATGATTTTTTTTTTTAGGGTTTTCGGTTATTACCCAGAATCGGTAGTTTAGTTAATGTTTTTAACTTCCGATTGTGGTCGAATTCTTCATTCCACAAGAACGTTGGTCATATTCGGGTGATAAATTTTTAGGTTTCCTAACAATTGTAGAACATTGTTTATTACTGAGCCCTAAATTGACCATAATCGGAAGTAAAATGTGTTTTTGCCTTTCGAATATACTAGGGAATTACAAGTTATAGAGACGCAGTAATCAAATGATATTTTTTGTAACTTGTTTTTAGGCTCAACAACTTAAGTATTTTCTGGACATAAAATGATGCATATTCGGTAGAAATTAGTTTTGTATGGCTTCCGATTGTTGTTTATTCGGTAAGATAGACTCTCTTTTGGCTTTCGATTATGTTTATTCGGAAGATAATGTTGAAATATGTCTTCCGATTATTATAGATAGTTTAGGTTGTTTGTTTTTGGATAAACAAATTCGGTAGAAAAAACTTTCCTTTTGTTTCCGATTATTTATATTCGGCCGCTTATGTTGAACTCAAACTTTCGATTATGAATAATCGGAGGCTAATGTTTAACTCAATCTACCGATTATGTATATTCGGGATTTTGGATTTAGATTAACTTCCGATTGTATATATTGTACAGTTTGCTAACATATGTTTACCAATATATCGTACTTTATTTTGTTGTTTAGGTATATGCGAGGTAAGAAAGCCGAAGATGCAATTGTCTTAGATAGTGCAAGGAGGGAAAGGCGTAAGAACTTGACAGCTAGTGCAAGGAGAACAAGGACTGCTAAAGAAACATCAAGTGCTCAAGATGGAACTCAACAACGCAGTCAAGAAACTGTAGAACCAACTGCTCCACCAGTTTAAGAAGGTGTTCAACCAACCGCCCCACAAGTTCAAGAAGGTGTTCAACCAACTGCCCCACAAGTTCAAGTGACTGTAGAACCAACTGCCCAACAAGTTCAAGAAAGTGTTCAACCAACTGCCCCACAAGTTCAAGAAGATGTAGAACCAAGTGCTCCACAATCACAAGCTGAAATTCAACATAGTATTCAACCAGAAGCACCAGAACCTAAAGTACCAGAAGTAGGACAACCTAGCGGTACGCAAGAAGGAGAGGCTGAAAAGAAAAATCTTCCTCGAAAGAAAGCACAACACCTTGTCCCAAAAGAATTGAAGGTGAAGGATATTCCAGAAGGTGAAATCCTTGGGCTGCCGCTGGATGGAGGATAATTCTTATTTGGATACAAAAACTCCTGGACCAAAGAAGTCTATGAAACCGAGGTAATAATCGTATCCATTTTATTAACGTATTATCTTTTTCTTCGTAATAGTATTAAGGGTTATAGGTTTAGTTTATTCTAAATATTTTTTAACTTGTCGTGTGTTTAATAGTATCATTTCGATGCGGTTCGTATACTCAAACACACCGCCGCACTAACTAAAATGCTGGGTTGGCCTTTATCCGATGAATGTGAAAGGTTCAAGACAATTATTGCAGATTCGGGGTTGTCTAATGCTGCCGAGAACTCAATGTTGGAACGGGTGGCTATATCGGCATTTGTGGAGAGACTTTATTCTGAGACCGACACCTTCCATATGTCGTTTGGGGAGATGAAGATTACCCCGGATGATGTTGTACGGATTATTAGACTCGCTGACCATGGAAAAACTGTCAGGGCTGAGTACACAAAGCAGTTGGAATGGGATAAACTTTATGATCTAACTAATAACTGTTTTGGTTGGGATGCAAAAACATCAAAAATTGAGTTCAGTAGATGCATGGGGTATAGAACTAGATATTTCAACATGAGTACTCTGATAGAAATGTTCAAGGGCACCAAGAAGAAAGAAGAGGAAGGAACTTTAACTGATGACCAAGTGAACCACGCTGCCACCGCATATCTCCTATGTATATTGGGATGTGTCATTTTCCCCAATACCAGTGGCAATCGGGTCGACACTAACCTTTTACAACTTCTGCATCCTCTCAATAAAGTGAAAGAGTACTCTTGGGGTACGGCATGCCATGCGTGGTTGATGGAAGAGTTGAGAAAGGCGTCGAGGCTTGGAACTAGCCAAATTTCCGGGAATGTGAGTTTACTACAGGTATTTTTATTAACTCTACATACTTAGTTATGTTTTTATTTTTCTTTAATTGAAGAATCAATTTCCTAATACTTGCAAAAATGACAATATAAACATGGATCTATCACCACTTCTCTATCTTGGAATTGGCCATTGAAAACCCGGCGTGGGCGAAAGGTGACCCTAGAGGAAAAAAGTATGTCTTCGGTGACAACCATTCTAGGACAAAGGAGCAGCATTTGATTCGTTTGAGGGAGATTTTGGACTCACTGAAGGCCCAAGACGTATGCTTTGATCCATACAAGGAAGACCGAGCTAGTGGACATATAGCGGGTCGGTCCGATTTGGCCCTTTATTTTGGACCGTTGTGGCACCCCACATGATATGTGATGTACAATGCCTCAAGGGTGATGCGACAACACGGTTATGTACAAGGTATACCAAAGGAGGAAATTAATGGAAATTTCACATTGGATATGGAACACTGCGAGTCTGTTAAATATTCTATCACGGTGTTTTACTCGGGTAAACCATCCGTTAAATTCCATTGGGATAGAAGGATGTATTTCTTGATCAACTGTGGAAGACCAGTCAACCAAGGTTTTGAAAATTCTCCCAACAATATGGATTGGTACCGGAAAGTTTCTCATCTTCGTGTAATCCGTGATCTTAAAGCAAAGCCCACAGCACCGTATAAGAGTATCCTCAAAGAGAAACCTCCAGGTTATGATAGATTGGTACGAATTATTTTTTTATTTTACTTTAATATTATGGCTCAAAATCTGAGTAATAACCGGTTGATGTTAGTTATGTATAAAAACATCGGGAGAGGTTCAAGTATTTGTCCAAATGGTGCACTAGTTGCATAAAGTCCGGAGAGCCTGTATCAATTGAGAAGATAAAAAATCACCAAGATTTAATTGATAACGTTGACAATGAAGAGTATGCATCTCAGTTCGGGGAAAAATTGAATAAGAAACCTGTAAAGAAGGTGAACAAAAGATCTCGGGCCTCATCGAGCACTCAAGTTGAAGTATTAAATGATGAAACCAATGATGATGGTGTTCCAAGTCGTGGAGGTCGTAGAGGTCGCAAAGTCAAAGCAAAGAAGAACAACTGAACTCTCGATGTTTTGTTAACTTTATGGATTTCAAAGTTTATGTCGGATTATGTCGTTTTCAAAGTTTGTGACGGATTATGTCGTTTTTAAGGTTTGAGTCGGATTATAAGTTAGTACATTATGTTTATGGTTTGTGAATGGTTAGTTTTATGGATTATGAATGGTTTTATTGCTATCTTTATGCATTTAAGGATGACTCGCAAGCGAATCACATGCAGAGATATGAAACTATTGAATTTTGAAGCACAATCGGAAGATAAGCTTATATACGTATCTCCCGATTCTGGGGGATTTTGAATTTTTTTTGTCAGAATTGGGAGCTATTTATATTATATATCTACCGATTCTGGAGATTTTGCAAAATAATTTCGGAATCAGAAGATTTCTAATTTAGTTGTCTACCGATTATTCTATGTGAAGAAATTATTTGTGTTCTGTACCAAACAACACCATAATCGGTAAGTAAGTTAACTCCTTGAACTTCCGATTATAACAATCGAATGTTTGTTTAACTTAAATCGGTAGATTTAATTTATATTGTGCCTCCGATTATTCTATGTGAAGAAAACTTTGTCTTTTGTATCCAAACAACACCATAATCGGAAAGTAAGTCCACTCCTTGACTTCCGATTATAACAATCGAAAGTCCTTTGTCTTCTGTACCAAACAACACCATAATCGGAAAGTAAGTTCACTCATAAAATTTCCGATTATAGGAATCGATTGCTTGTTTAACCAAATAAACTAACGATTATAAATAATTGGAAGACTTTTTTATTTTAATATGCTTCCAATTACAGCCATTACATAAAGTTCAAAAGACCTTAACGTTACAATCACGTTAAAAGCACCTAAATCCATACTCTTACAATCACTTAAAAGTATTAAAAAATATCATAACTTCCAGTGACCATAGAAATTGTCCCTCTTGATTTTATAACATCCTTCATGTTCAAATTGTTTCCCCTAGAGGTCCACATACCGGCGATCAACAAGATTTCTCTGAAATTACGAATGAGTAACAAGTTAGTACTAACTAATGCTTATGTGAGCCGAAGTTACAAAGATACTTACTCGTTTTTCATACGTCCACCAAGGAAAAGCGTTCCTAACAAATCGTTCCTCATCTTCAAGTTTGTCAATCTCCTTATCGATCGCCTTCATTCTCCTTTTAATGTCATTGGATGATCTTCGAATTCGATTACCATCTAACGCCTCAAATACCATTAAAATACGGTTCCATTACTGTTCTTCGGATTCCGATTTGTGGAGTGAGTGATTACGATCATGAGTAGTTACCACAACGTACGCTATATAAATAGCACAATCTTCTTCTTCGGCTAAAGGAGTATCCATGTTTTTGTTTTCAAAATTAGAACTGAAGAGAGGAAAGAGTTTGGTGCAAATGGGTTGATAGATATAAGTTTCTTTATATAGGTTTATAGACCAACAACTATTTTCCTTTTTCCAAAAAACTTCAACGGCTATTTCATTAAATAGGTTTAAACTCCAACGGCTATTTTGGAAAAGGTTGAATCTGGGGCTACTTGTAATCGGTAGATATACAAGCTAGATTATCTACCGATTATGGTAAATTCAAAATTCTTTAAATGAAGGATTTTAGAAAAATCTCGTTTTGGGGCAACTAATAATCGGAAGTTTTTGTAACCTAATTATCTTCCGATTATGGATACATCCAAAACACAAACCTAATGGTTATGGTTGTCTTTGTACCCTCAAAACCTATCGAAATTGGCAAAGGTTGAATCCTATGCTACTTATAATCGGTAGATATACAAGTTAGATTATCTACCGATTATGGTAAATTCAAAATTCATTAAATGAAGGATATTAGAAAATTTTCGTTTTGGGGCAACTAATAATCGAAAGTTTTTGTAACCTGATTATCTTCCGATTATGGATACATCCAAAACACAATCCTAATGCTTATGGTTGTCTCTGTACCCTCAAAACCTATGGAATTTGGCAAAGGTTGAATCTGGGGCTACTTATAATCGGTAGATATACAAGTTAGATTATCTACTGATTATGGTAAATTCAAAATTCAGTAAATGAAGGATTTTAGAAAAATCTCGTATTGGGGCAACTAATAATCGGAACATAAATTAAAACCCTTAACTACCGATTAATATAATCGATAGGTATGGTAACCTAATTATCTTCCGATTATGGATACATTTTCAAAAAAAAAAAAAGAGCTGTTAGGACTCTCATCTATATAAGGAGGGTAACCTCTTATCATTTATGCACCACACTGAAATTATTGAGGTGAAAATTAAAGTGAAAATCATTTTCAATGGCAAGTCCATCATCAGTCGAACACATACTTAGAAGATGCAAGCGAACAACATCATCAATTGCAGCAATGGAAGAAGAGATACACAAAAGAAGCAAACAACCAAAAAAAAACTAGACCATCGTTAATTGCAACAAAGGAGGAAGAAGAGGCAATCAAGGCAAAGAAACGAGGTCAAGAACATTTCCATCAAAGAGAAAGATTAAAACAAGTTGAGGAAGAGACCGAATGGGTAAAAAATTATTACATTGTGAAAGATCTACCCGAAGAACATCCGGGTGAGACTATATTTTGGATTAATGTTTCATTGGGTCCTTTCGTTGGAAAGATGGACGGTAAAAAACCACGCTACGATTATGAACCAGACCATGTTTTTTCAAGGGTGAATCATGTTCTGAAATTGTGCACCAAGTACAACAAGTTTCTTGCTAGGTACAGAGGCGATAGGTTTGCGGCACAAGATTCTTATACCAAGTGGAGAGGAGAGTCGTTTCTATATTTCGAAGCCGCATTGATACTTGAATCTAGGAATGGGAAAAAGAATAACATGTGATGTGTTTAGAAAAGTTTGAATGTTCCCTGTAATTTTCAAAATTTAAATTGTAATCGGAGGTTTATTTAATATTTAGTAAACGATTATGCTTATTCGTAGGAAAGTTTGAGTATTTGTGTTCCGATTATGATTTCTTATTACCATTACAATAAGTGGAAACTAGCCGTGCCTCGAAATAGACACTAAATCGGTAGATAGTAAATTAGATTATCTATCGATTGTTGGTATTGAACGAAACTAAAGACTCTGAGTACAAAATGCACATAATCGGAGATCAAGATAAATACTAAAACTCTGATTATCATATTTGAGAGAAACCATTATGACCATTTCAACCGATTTTGGTTCATTGTTGTCCGCACAATGTACGTTGTATCAGTACACTCGTGTTACACCTCACCACAACGACCATATTTTCAAAAAAATAAAGCCGTTGGGACTCTCATCTATATAAGGATGGTAACCTCTTATCATTTCTGCACCAAACTACATAATCTAGTCTTGTGTATGCTACAAGAAGATTTTCCATCGTCTACTCTTTCTAAGTTATTCTATATCTCATCTTACAATCATGACAACATTTGACGCAGCTAAAGATTTGGCGATTGTCAAAACATGGTACCATGAAACAAGACGTGAAGATGCCATAGCCGGAAGGATCACACCCGAAATCTTTTAGGGGAGGATGTATAGCTAACTTGTGCGAGAGTATGGAAATCCAAAGCAAAAATCCCTTCAACAAGTTCATGATCGGTTCCGATTTATCCAAAAAAGAGTGAATGAGTACATAATGATACAAAAGAGGATCTTTAACCCTAGCCACTTAAGCTTGTCGATCCAACAATTTATAAGTATTTGCATACTTCTTTTACATAACGAAAAAATGAGTTACTTAAGCTTGCCAATCCACTTAAGTTATAACAAAAATTTGTTGGTTTATGTAGGAGACACTCGCAAAAAGGCAGTACTTAGAGGAAAAAGGAGAAGAATTCATATATAATGGAAGTTGTACATTCCTGAAGTCCGTGGCCACAGTATAAAGAATAATGGTTATAATCGGAAGTTATTATGTTATATAATCTACCGATTCTTGTAAAATTTTCAAATTTTTTTTGTCAGAGTCTGGTTATAATCGGAAGTTAGTATGTTATGTAATCTACCGAACCTGGGAAATTTTTTCAATTTTTTTTGTCAGAGTTTGGTTATAATCGTAAGTTAATATGTTATGTAATCTACCGAACCTGTGAAAGTTTTTCAATTTTTTTTGTCAGAGTTTGGTTATAAACGGAAGTTAGTATGTTATGTAATCTACCGAATCTGGGAAACTGCAAAATGTTGTCCGAGTTTGGTTATAATTGGAAGTTTGTATGTTATGTAATCTACCGATTCTTAAAGCATCAAAAAAGAATTATCAGAAGATTATACATTCGAAAGTTAAGTGTACAAAATAAACTACCGATTTCAATAATCGGTAGGAATATCATATGATATACCTACCGATTATATCATATATCTTCACAGATTTTTCAAAAAACATGTACAAAAAGGCAACCAAAATACATCTTCCAAACATAACGATCAAACATCGTCATCATCCGAGGGGATCAATTCGAGTAACCCATCTGGATAGTTATCGTTCATGACGTTATCCCAATCAACCATGTTGGACTCATATTGTTTTACCCAATCCTAGCAATTGTTTGTTGGGAAGTAATCGTGCCACTTACTCAACAAAGGCAACAAACAATCTTTCTTTACCCTTAAACTAATAAAATGCATTTCATTCACAAACGCCATAACGATTCTTCTATCTTTAACCGACTCGTCGCAAACCGACCTTATGGGTGCAAACATCATACTAAGTCCATACTTAGGAGGAACAAAAAAATGTACCACGCAATTCAAAACGTCCGCTAGGTTATATCCACATCTAGGCATAGACATCCAATACTTGGCTCCGATTGTCTTCAATACCTTTCGGCACTTTACACGCGCAACTAAATCTTTGAACTCTTGTTCTTTTTTCGTATCTATCTCCTTGCCTCATCATTTCCATATAGAAATCCTTGTCCTTCATTAGTTGTACCACCATCTTATTTCTTAAATATTGGCATTGGGTGACATCTTCGATAACCGCCTCTCTAAAGTGACCTATTTGTTCCGTAGCAACGTAAAACCCACAGTTGCCATCCCCATCAACCTCATCAGTGGAGAAAACAAAAGGAGCAATGAGAGAAGGGTTGTTCCAAATACTCTTCGTATATTGTATACGTGGATCGATTTGGTCTTCCTAGAAGATCCCTAGGACAATTAAGTGTACCATACTTCTCCTTTATAGTCACCATTTCCATTGATTGGGTTTGTTGAGAGGCTCTCATTTGCTCAACAACTCCTGAGCTGGTTTGGGTCTCCACCAAAAAAACTCCTTCAACCACCTCGGCTTGACTATCTTGAGAGAAGGCTCCGTAGAGACCTTTGGTCTCACTTGTCGTGTGGTTGGTCCACTTTGATCCTTTCTTGGACGACCTCTTTTCTTAGGTTTCGGCTCATCTTCAAATTCGGCTTCCGAACGCTCGTGCCTAGACAATATTCTTTTATTATACAAATGCTCCTTCAATTCTTTTCTTTGGATGGTCCTTGACACTTCGGTGCTCGGCCTACCCGCCCCCTTTTGCTTAATAGGTTCATCAAACTCTCTTAATGAGGGTGAAGGGCTTCCTCCAAATAGTGCATCAATATTTGCTTCTTGGCGCCATTTGTTGTAGCATAACGCTCGGCTATTCATTCACAATTCCGACTCCAACCACGACGGACCATCAACTACGGGGGTGCTAGGAGTGAAATTTAATTGCTTCCAAAATGGATGAATATCATTGATGTCAATCACTTCGACATACCTACCCATTTTATGACGACATGGGAGTCCAATACCTATCATATCCTTGCAAACACAAACCGTATTCTTGTCATTGTAAGCTTTATATAACTTCAATTGTTCCATCATGTGATTTATTACCCATCTTGTAACTTTATGAACTACGCCCCTTAGAAGCAATCTTTCCTTTTCATGTTCCATAGGGAATCTATGTACACTAAATTGTATACAACCCCTAATCTTTATGAGATCACGATTGGTGTATTCATGGATTGCTTCTTGGATTGACACAACTCCATTTTGACTACCGAGTAGTATTTTCTTTAATCGGCCATGAGACCCCTACGCAATGCTTGTCGCCTCGTTCTTGAAGTTACGATATTCATATGTCCATGCAAACACAAACCTCTCCTTCAGCGATAACCATTGTGTTTTACAATACTCAACGAGTTTTGGGTAGTTCGTGCCATATTCATCCTCAAGTTTCTTCAAGTTATGTTCGTAAATTTCCTCGGTCATCGACCAAAGGATCTTGTCCCAATGCTTTCATGAACATTCTCCAAATCATTCCATCTTCCTTTCATTTTCATCAAATAACCTTTTCTCTTCCTCTCGTTCTTCCACGTTTAATTTACTATTGCGCTCATCCTCTTCCTTCGACCTCTTGGTACTCTTCCTTGATTTTTTATCTTGGAAATGATGATGACAATTGGATTTGAGGTTGCACTGAATATGCCACGTACATTGCAAGTTTCGGGCTTCCGGAAACACTACCGCTATTGCATGCATTAAGGCTTGATCGTTATCCGTTACAATAACCCTTGGAAAATCATCGCCGTTATAAATGGACCTCAACATCTCCAACATCCAAATGAAACTCACGTTGTTCTCATGATCCATTAAACCCGATGCAATCGTAAACGTGTTTTTGTCCGAAGTGTGGCAAGCAATGTTCAACAACGACATGTTATATTTGTTTGTCTTAGAAGTGGCATCTATCAAAAAAAATGATGAAAACACTAAGCCAATTGGATCATTTCGGGATGTGCCAAGAAAATACGAACCACTTTACCATCCTTTTCTTCCGTTCTCAATGTGTAGTCGTGTAACTCAGCTAACCACTCTGATTGTTCCATGACCGTTCTACCATCCCATTCCGTCCTTTTGATCGTAGCTAGGGCCGACTTAATTATAGACAAAGAAGACAAGTTGTAGGGGTCGTCCGCCTTTATTTTACTTAAGATCGCACTCGCTTTTTGGATCCGCATAGACCTCACCGTCTCCATTTCATTTGGTTTTAGCTTGGAAACCATTACATGTACAATTAGAGTATCCGGACCATCGTGGTTGTGACAACCATTAGCAACTTTAGACATTTTCCACTCTTTACTTTCCCTACCGTCGGGCTTATAGAAGACAATCTTAAATGGGCATCCAATCTTATTTGTATGGCTTCGGTATTTCCTCTCCATCTTCCTAATGTACTAATGATTCTTTCCCTCGTGAATCTTTTTCTTCCCACCTCGCTCACAAATCATTTCAAACCGAATGTCCTTCACACAACTGTTCTGAACTACCACACACATCTTCTATTTTGCCTTGTTCATAAGCCATTCCTTTGCCCCCGCCTTACTTCCAAATGTCTAAATGCGCATATAACAAAACAAAAATAATAAGCATAACCATTTAACATACATGATTTGAAAAAGAAAAGATAATTCATGAGCATACCAAATCGTTTGCATAGTGTAGGGAAGTATCAGGCCTGATGCGTGTCGTAACCACAACAAATTAGTGAATATTTTTCCACTCAATTAACAAGTAATATGGTGGTAGTTAAGTTCGTTCCCACGAGGAGCAAGAGATTTTTAGTTGTAAAATTGTCACAAAAAGGGGGGATTTATAAAGCAAAAGAAAATAAACAAAGCAATTCAAATACAAAGTTGAAATCAATAAGAGAGACAAGATCAAGGAATCCTTCTTCGTTGCAAAACAATGATTCAAGTTATGTTTTTCACCCACATGTTATTAGTCACAGATTATCACCAACCGTAGGTAAAGCAGCTAGATAAGTGCTAAACCCCTAAATCCCTTGTATCACCGGATACGGAATTCTCGACTACCGGATTGCATTTACCAAACCACCTAGTAGTAGATCACTCAAGATGTAATTTAAATAAATGCATTAAGATTTATGAATTTATTAGGTTGATATTAGTAGTTAGACTCTTAGATCAAGGTCTACTTGCTAACGTTGTTTCACACACAATTGCTCCACGGAATCCCTCCGCAAGGTCTCGTGTTTGCTACTTATGTAAAGAGTCAAGAAACGATTACTTATCCCCTAACTTTCACTATCTTTAGATCAATTAACAAATCAATTTAGTTGGCCACCCAAATAATCTATCAATCAATCATGAATGCATAAACATTCCTATTAGTAAAAACAAACAATAATCATGTGAAAAACTTCAAGATAGAATTGAAAACAAAACTCAAATCATATATTAAGAACTAGGAATTCATCCTCAATCAATAAGAAAAATAGCTACTCATGTTTTTGAAATTCACACAAATAATTAAAAGGAGAATTTTTCAAGTTCACACAAATAATTAAAAGAAGAATTTTGAAAAGCAAGCAAAAACACAAGTGTTGTGTGTGTAAAAGGTGTGTAGAAGTGTGTAAAGAACTTCTCTATTTATAGGCTTCAATGCTCTCCAAATCTTCCAAGGAATAAAACCCCTTTCCTTTAGCAATTCAATTTCCAAGTTCAAGTCTTTCTCAAATCTTCCATCTTCTCTTTCCAAATTTGAGCCAAATTCTCCATCCAATTCCAAACCCAAGTCTTCATACCCATGAGAAATGTCACAAATTGTGTCGTCGGAATATTACTGGTACCACCGTAATCCGGCACGGAAAAGCCACCGCCGGTCACTGGATTATCCTTCTCCGTCGACAGAATATTCCGTTACGATACCGTCAGAGATAACGGTCAAAAGGGTCAAACAGTTAGTCAAGGAGTCAAGGGAATAGAGAGTCAGCCACTGAGTCAGCTGCCTAGTTGGCTGAATGGTCTTACTCAGTTAATAATGAGTTGACTCGTCGGAACATAAATCCGGCCGAGTTTCGTTTATATCCATGGCAATTCTCAGGCCAGTTTCAGGCCGATTTTAGCTCAATTTCCTGCACAATCCTAACATACATCTAGGTTTATTCACTCCATTCTTGCAGCAGAGCTTCAGCTGTATTTACTCAAGTCAGCACCATTAGTAGAAACAGCTTCAATTTCCCCTGGTCTTGTAATTCTGCAACACCAATTCAGGCTATTTCATTCTTCTCTCTTAGCTTCAGTTGAACAACAACTCCAATTTCCTCTTCAACCAATTCCAGGAACGACATAAGCTATAACCCATCTTTCCTCCTTGTTTAATTTTTATCTTCAACAGCTCACAGGACCACCAACAGTGACAGGAAATCAACAACAGCTACCTTTAAATTCAGCACAAACCCAATCTCGATATGTTCTTCTCTGTCGAACCAATCAATATCACCTCATTCTATTACTGATTTCAACAACATCAATCTCTCTTCAATCATTTCTATTCAACAACACCAGAATCATCTTCATCGGCTCATATTCACAACGCCACCAGACCCATTGCTCTTCATGCCAAAATCACCACCAATTCATGCTCTCGATCTGCATCTTCTATAGTAACACAGAGAACTCGGTTCTCTCAGCAGCGGCATCTCTTCTACATCAGCAATTCTTCAATAACACCACCATTTCAGTCACAGCTACAAAATCCATCTCCAATTCTCGATCTGAACCTCTTCTTCTTCTTTATTTTTATTCAACAACTGCAGCTCCTCTATCTCTTCTCTGTGTTCTTCATAACCCTTAATCATCACCACCGCCCCATTAAACCAAAGAAACCCTAAGATGAACTTAAGTACCCATTTCCGATTTCTCTTCTTTTCCTCATCAATTTCATCTAAAACCCAGCATTTAATATTAGCCTCAGATCCCCTTTTCTTCTTCTCAGATTTCTTGGTTCGTAGAACCCATTTCTTCACTATAAATCCTCTCTTCTTTATCTGTTGTTCATGGAAGCACTCATCACTACCCCATCTTTGATATTCTCTCAATTATGTAACCAACTCACCTCTCAATTTCTCTGAATTTAGTCTCTTGGATATAGCAGCCGCTGCTACTTTCTTCTCTTTCTCAATTTCAGAGAAAACGATTGATATGAATGAGAGTAAAGTCTTCTCTCAATTTAGGGTAGGGTTGGATTGGGGTGCTAACAGCACAACCGTCTTCTGGATAAGGGCTACCAAGATGACATCCCTTTAACCACGACTGGCTGTATTTAGTACTCCTCCCAAAAGAGTTGCCCCTTAACCTTGGCTGGGCTTCAGATAGTGTTTGCCCATGAAATGACAATTTTACCCTTTTGCTCAAATTGGGTGATTTCTTCTTCTTTTCCTCCGTGCGACTCCAAAGTAGCTACAAAACTCAAAACAAGCGTAAAGTACATAATTTACAAGAAAAATAGCAAAGAAAGCATAAACAATAGATAGTAAATAGGGTGTATTCTACACCTATCAGATTCCCCCACACTTAGACTTTGCTAGTCCTCGAGCAAATCAAACTAAAACTTACAACTTCAAAGCTTTCCAGCGTCCCAAGCATCCAAAGAGCTATGAGGACATAGAGTTTCTGCATGCTAGTAATAAGAAGTTAGAATTATTAAAGAACATATTCTCATTCTTAAATGTTGAGTGAGAAATAACCACACCATAATGAGAGAACACGTGTTTGAGAAACGATCAATAAGCATTTCGCCTCGACTTTTGCCTCACCAAAAATGATTTTATGAAATTGCACTCAAAAGACGTACTTTTATGGTTCTCACATGTGTGCAGGTAGGAATGAAGAGAGAATTCCTGCAACACGTTGAATGGTGGGAAGGACAACTTCCGAAATATTTTAAAAACCCACATCTTTTAACATTTTGAAAAACCATTTTTCTGACGATCTCTAAGAAAGGAAATCAACCACTGTTATCAAGGATGAGATTACTTACTCACCTTCACATCCGATCGCCAATTATGATAACACCACTCTCACGGCATCCAATAGAAACGTCTTCCGCTCTTTGTCTTGATCTTCTTGGTCTTCGTCTTCGGTTTCAACTATTGATGATAAACTCTTGAATTTCGTAATTTCTTGACAATTTGTAACATTTACCTTAAATCCTTGTCGCTTGAAATTTCCTTTTAGATTTTCCTTCCCCACGGCTTATTAAAAACAATGATAAATTTTTCTCTTGTCTCTCTTTTTTTTTTTTTTTTTCATTTTTTTTTTTTATATATATGAAGACAAGAGAAATAAAATACAAAACAAAGTGAAAATAAAAACAAACCGTGGCCGTGGGAGAAGTATTTTACCGCTTAATTCTTCACAACTTGTATCGTCTCAAAATCATAAACTTCAATAATTCTCACCTTTTAATTTTCTTTGCTATCGTAAATAAGTCTTCATACTTGGATATTGAATTACCTCATTGTATTGTAAGTCCTCAACACATATGTAAAAATTTGCTCTTTGTATGTTGCTTTACTTGAATATGAAATTTGCTCTTTTTCTCGTTCCGTTGCTTGTAAACCTTGAACGTGTTCAACTTCCCTTGTAAATTTTTATGTCGCTCCTTGTTGATGATGATGGTGTTTCTATGGATCGTTGTTGTCGAGAGAGAGAATGGTGCTAACTGCAAATCGAACTACAAGAAGGAGGCTTTCATCTATAGACGTCACCCTCGTGATTGACAAAATTAGCACTCAAGAGATCAAAGAGTAGTGCTTCTATTGGTGGGAGGTTGGGTAGCTCACCATTCAACCCGGAATTAACGTACGGTGACACACACTCAAAAGAAAGCTCTTTAGTCAGCTACAAAGAATATTTGGTCGGTGCCTCACATGATATAAATACGGGTAGTCTCCACTAATGATTGATCAGCAACTCTAATAATGCATTTCTCCTCGCTCCTAATTTGCATCACCGGCATGATTAAATCCATTATTTAACACTCTAACAAGCAAGAAATCTGAATGTAGTTCTCTAACACTTCCAAGTTCAGTTATGTCGGTCAGAATCTCTATGTAAACATACCTAAAAGTATGCTAGTGACTCTAAAATCTCTACAAGTTGAAGGTTTTATGTAAAACTTTTTTTTTTTTTTTTTTTTTTTAAATACATGCTTAACCACTCCCCCACACTTAAACCTTACATTGTCCTCAATGTAATTGAAACGTTCTAGTAAAGTCAAGGTGGAAAATTTTAACATGATATGGAACAAGAAAAATAAATAACAAAATAAAAAGCAAAAGGATAAGAAATACAAAACCTATGGGTTGCCTCCCATGAAGCGCTTGTTTTAAAGTCGACGGCCCGACTTAGCTCTTGCTGCACATTACTCCTCCAGAGGGAGTAAATCTCCAAATGGAAGTTCATCCAAATTCACATAAGCGATGTTCTCATAGTATGGCTTCAATCTATGGCCGTTGACTTTGGAAACCGAGTTGTCTCTAAGACTAGTAATTTCAACTGCACCATAAGGAAAAACATTAGTAACAACATATGGTCCAATCCAACAGGACCTTAACTTTCCAGGAAATAGTTTAAGGCGAGAATGATATAAAAGGACTTTTTGTCCCACTATGAAGCTTTTACGAGAAATCATCTTGTCATGAAAAAGCTTGGTCTTTTCCTTGTAAATACGGGCACTCTCGTAAGCATCATTACGTATCTCCTCTAGCTCATTTAGTTGTAACTTCCTTTGGTTCCCCGCTTCATCATACTCCATGTTGCACTTCTTTATCGCCCAATAAGCCTTATGTTCAAGTTCAACCGGAAGATGACAAGCCTTGCCATAAACCAACCGATATGGAGACATACCAATCGGTGTCTTATACGCCGTTCTATACGCCCAAAGTGCATCATTGAGCTTAAAGCTCTAATCTTTCCTTGTTGTATTCACCGTTTTCTCAAGAATGGACTTGATCTCACGATTTGAAATTTCTGCTTGTCCACTAGTTTGTGGATGGTAAGGCGTACCAATTTTGTGTGTTATGTTGTACTTCTTGAGGAGAGCGTGGAAAGCCTTCTTGAAATGTGAGCCTCCATCGCTTATCACCACTCTTGGTGTACCATGCCTATTGAATATGTTTTCTCTTACAAAATCACAAACAACTTGAGAATCATTAGTTTTGGTGGCTCTAGCTTCCACCCATTTCGAAACATAATCCACAGCAAGAAGTATATAAAAGTTCCCATTTGAATTGACAAAAGGGCCCATAAAATCGATACCCCACACATCAAAAATCTCAACGGCGAGAATTGGTATGAGTGGCATTTGATTTCGAACACCTAGATTGCCCGTTCGTTGACATCTATCACACGATTTACAAAAAACATATGAATCTTCAAACAAGGTGGGCCAATAAAATCCACTCTCGAGAACTTTGAGAGCGGTACGTTTAGAACCAAAATGGCCACCACAAGCAAAAGTGTGACAAAAGGAGAGAATGGATTGAAATTCGGAGTTAGGTACGCACCTTCGTATTATTTGATCAACGCCATATTTCCATAAGTATGGTTCATCCCACACATATTGCTTAGCTATCTTCTTAAGTTTCATCTTTTGGAAGTTAGACATTGTACTAGGTACCTTTCTTGTCACCAAGTAATTCACTTTATCCGCGTACCAAGGTGTTGATTCTTCCATGGAGAAAAGTTGTTCGTCCGGAAAGCGGTCTTGTAATGGAAGTTCTTCTTGAGACATAACAAGTCTACTAAGATGATCCGCAACGGTATTCTCCACACCTCTCTTGTCTCGAATTTCTATGTCGAACTCTTGTAACAATAGGATCCACCGGATTAATCTTGGCTTAGCTTCTTTCTTCTTTATTAAGTGTCTTAGTGCGGCATGATCGGAATACACAATAACCTTTGTACCCACCAAGTATGATCGAAATTTTTCCAATGCAAAAACTATAGCCAATAACTCCTTTTCCGTGGTAGAATAGTTGATTTGTGCATCATTAAGGGTTCTAGATGCATAATAGATAACATGGGACAACTTGTCCACTCTTTGACCCAAAACGGCTCCAACCGCATAATCACTAGCATCACACATTAATTCAAATGGAAGATTCCAGTCCGGTGATTTGATAATTGGCGCACTTGTCAACATTGCCTTCAATTTTTCAAAGGCATCCTTGCATTCCTTGTTGAAGTCAAAAGGCACCTCCTTTTGTAATAACTTGCACATCGGCATGGAGATTTTGGAGAAATCTTTGATAAACCGCCTATAGAAACCTGCATGACCAAGAAATGAACGAATACCCCTCACTGAAGTAGGATATTGTAAGTTTCTTATTAAATCTATCTTTGACTTGTCCACTTCGAGCCCTCGAGAGGACACAATGTGACCAAGTACTATGCCGTGGTTTACCATAAAGTGACATTTCTCCCAATTAAGAACAAGGTTTGTGTCTATGCATCGTTTAAGAACTAGTTCAAGGTTGTTTAAACAACTATCAAAAGAATTGCCATAAACACTAAAGTCATCCATAAATACCTCAATGATGCGCTCCACATAATCCGAGAATATACTTACCATGCCTCTTTGGAAAGTAGCCGGCGCATTGCAAAGGCCAAACGGCATCCGTCTATATGCAAACGTTCCAAACGGACAAGTGAAAGTGGTCTTGTCTTGGTCCTCCGGTGCAATAACAATTTGGTTGTATCCCGAATAACCATCCAAGAAACAATAATAAGAATGCCCCGCTAACCGCTCCAACATTTGATCAATGAAAGGTAAAGGAAAGTGATCCTTTCGGGTTGCGGAATTAAGCTTTCTATAGTCAATGCACACTCTCCAACCGGTTTGAACTCTTGTAGGAACAAGTTCATCGTCTTGATTTCGAACAACCATGACTCCGGACTTCTTTGGTACCACTTGTACCAGACTAACCCACTTCCTATCGGAAATTGGGCAGATTACCCCACACTTAGCAATTTGAGTATCTCTTTCTTCACAACCTCCATCATGGGAGGATTAAGCCTACGTTGAGCATCACGCATCTGGCTTCACGTTCTCTTCCATTAGAATCCTATGCATGCACATGGATGGACTAATGCCTTTGATGTCCGCAATTGTCCACCCAATAGCCGTTTTGTGCTCTTTCAAGACTCTAAGCAAACGGTCTTCTTGTACCGGTGTGAGGTTCTTCGCAATAATCACCGGAAGCTCATCTCCATCTTCCAAGAAAACATACTTCAAATGGTCCGGAAGTGGCTTTAATTCTAGCTTGGGTGCCTTCACAATAGATGGTACAAGTAATTAATCATTCATGGGTAAAGAAATATATGAAACATTACCCTTTTTAGCTTCTTGTAATGCCGTCAAGGAACCACACATCTCCACCAGTTCCTTGGAGATTTCAACATCCAAGTTAGAAAATCCGTGGATGTCTAGTTCAATGCTTGGTAGGCTGGGAAAGAAGCTTCGCCTACGTGTAAACTGCAAGTGCACAGCGCCTGTTGGAGGCGTGGCAAGTACAGGTCGATCCACAGGGAAATGGAGTGTGCAAGGTTAAACTAAGGGCTTTCCTAACTGATTTTCTATATAAGTGACAGAATATGGAGTTTTGGTGTCGATACGACTGAATTGAGTTGTTGTAACTCTAAACTAAGGTACAAAATAGATTGTAAAGCACTAGGGTGGTTGATTCCACCACCTGATCTTATGCTAAGGCAACTCAACTGAGGTTGTGTTCTTGTACCTTCCCAAGGAAGATTCTAAAGATTGATGTGTCAACTAATCATACTAATTCCCCCCTAGTATCAACTGTCTTTTTACAGCACAATTGATCACATGATCCTTGGTTAACTAGTTAAGCATCATTCCTATCTTGTTAAACACATATCCCCTTCCATGGCAGTCTCTAATGGAGAATTGCTTAACTTCTCTCTCTAGTTCTCCCCTAGTATTGGCTGTCTTCTTACAGTACAGCCAATCACAGGAGAAGTTGATCAATTAGCTAACTATACTCCTATTCCTATCAAGCACATCAAGAACAACAACATAAATATGAGTTATCTCAACATATTCTCAAGGGTTTCATCTATACCCTAGCAAGAAAAACTAGAACATAATTAGAGCAATTCAAACACAAATTAGATTAAGCTTGTGCATTGGCTAATCCAGGCATGAGTTCAAACATCCTCACCTCAACTCTATTTATACATGCAAACCCTCCCCTCTCTTCTAACACTCAAACTCGAGATTAAAAGCAAACCCACTCACCAAACACCTCTGAATCGTGGTCTCCTCTGTGAATTCAGCGCTGAAACTCCATTAATTTGATGTTCCCCCAAAGTTTGTGAAACCCTAACCCTAACTCTTTCTATCTCTCACTTAGCCTCTAGGGAACAAGCTATGGAAGAGATAGAGGGAGATTAGGAGGTGACGGCGGTTGTCGTGCAGATGTTGGTGGTTGTGGTGTCGGTGTCAGGGAAGGGAGATGGTGGTGGCTCTGCAAGGTTTGGTCGGGAGAGAAAGAGAGGAGAGTTCTCTGGTGTTGTCGGGTGGAGGAAGAGAAAGAGAAGAGAAAGAGAATGGGGTGTGTTTGGTTTGGGTGAAGATACAGGTGTCTTCGGTGTGAAGCGGGAGCAGCGATCATTGATGGGATGGTTGGAGCGACCGTTGGATCTCGGGGCGAAATCTCACGGCTCAGACGGAACGGGCCTGGATCCGGGCTATGGTTCGGATCTTGGATAACTCAAGCCCATGTCTTGTAGATGGGTTGCTCCTTGTTGGGTTGCAACTGTTGCGCGCGCGGGCTTTGGCTTTCTGCTACATAGACGCTTGTCTCCAATTCTTTGCTCTTTTGGCTCCTTAATTTCTCCGAGCTTTATTTACTACCTAAAAACACAAAATTAATTAATACAAATATTTATTCTTGAAAACAGGGAAAATACAGAATTTGGGACAATATCTGATTTCTGAGCACAAAAGATGAGTTAAATGCCAATAAATAGATGTAGAAATATGCAATATTTGGCACTCATCAAATACCCCCAAACCTGAATTTTACTTGTCCTCAAGTGAAACAGAAATTAAGAAATCCTAACTATACCACTGTCGCTGGTCTCTCGAATGCATTTAGCGTATGCACTAAGCCTTTAAACCCCTAGGTGTCCCTAGTGGACGAGTTGTAGTCTCGTGAGGGTTTACCAGAGGTGTACCCACAAAACCTTCTCCAACTTCGTAGTGTAAAAGAGTCTCAAGCATCCAAGGAGCTATGAGGACATAGAGTTTCTGCATGCTAGTAACATGAAGTTAGAACTACCAAAGAACGCATTCTCATCCTTAAGAGTTGAGCGAGAAATAACCATACCATATGAAAGAATTCGGGTTCGAGAGTGATCACAAGTCTCAACTTCTGCCTCACCAATAGGGTTTTATGATAATTGCACTCAAAAGACCGCTTTTTTAGTCTCTCATGTGTGCAGGCAGGAATAAAGAGAGAAATCATGCACACGTTGAAGGTGAGAAGGATAACCTTCCGAAATAATTTCTGGAGACTCCACAGAGTGGTGGATAAAAAGAATCTTTTTCTGATGATCTCTAAGAAAGGAAATCAACCATTAGCAAGGATGGGAGTACTCACTTACCTTCTCACCCGATCGGCAATTAATAATTAATATCACTCTCTCTTAGCATTCATAGAAACGTCTTCAATCTTCGGTCTTCAATAGCTGATGATGAACTTCTGAACTTCACAAAAACTTGACAATTTATTATTATTATTATTATTTTTTTTTTTTACATGAAAATAACAATAAAAACAATAAAACTTGTATTGTCTTGATTTCATAAACTTCACTAATTCTCATCTTATTTTCTTTTCTCTTCTTTGTTGCATGTAAACCTTGGACTATTTCAACTTTTCTTCAAATATTCCGATGATGCTCCGCTTGCTGACGATGATGTGTTTCTATGAATCTGTTGATGTTGTTGAGAGGGAGAGAGTGATGCTAACTGCAAATCGAACTACAAGAAGGAGTTTTCATCTTTAAACGTCACCCTCATGATTGACGAAATTAGCACTCAAGAGATCAAAAGTAGTGCTTTGAAAGTGGTGCGAAGTTTGGTAGCTCACCATTCCTACCCTAATTGACGTACGGTGACACACACTCTAACATTTTTTAGAAAGTCACAAAAATGAAGGTCATGTGCCTCGCTTGATGTAAAAATGGGTAGTCTCCACTATGGGTGATCACAATTCTACTACCGAATATCTAAACAACACCTAATTCGCCTCCCCTAGCATGGTTAAGTCCAACTTTAACGCTCTAATCAACTAAGAAACCTCGATTGTGTTCTCCAAAGACTTCCAAATTCTGTTATTTCGGTCAGGCTCTCTATGTAAACATAGCTAGAAGCATGCTAGTGACTCTAAGATCTCTAAAAGTTGGAGGTTTTTATGCAAGTATTTACAAAGAGTTTTGAATTTTTTTTTTATTTTTTTTTTTGATAAAATAAAAGACTAAAAACTCTATATGCAAATGCACCCCCAAACCTAAATCAAACATTGTCCTCAATGTGTCAACAAATAATAAGAATTCAAAAAGTCACATATCATGAGAACTAAGTTGAGTAGAGAAAAGGGAAGAGATTACCGGTATATTGGCAGAGCAAGGTTAGAGCTTCATTAGTCAAGGCTAGAATCCAACATTCTTAGCGGAGATCATATCGGATTAGCACAATAAAAAGAAGACTCAACCGAATCAAGATAGAAAATTTAACAAGTCCTACTGGATTATATACAATGAAAATTCACCATACACCAACAATCTAAAGAGTTGAGGATCAACCCAAAAGAAGATATGCAGAGACATCAACAACCTTACACAAATATAACATGAGAGTGCAAGTAAGGCTGCAAACGTGAACGATTTTCCCCAAAACCTAAACTTGTCAACAGATGTGTTTGTGAGCACAAAATCTTGCAAATTTAAAGGTACATCATGCACAAGGTCTAACTCAAAATGAGTCTTGCTAAGAGCATATCCTATGGGTAGTCTCCAAATGGAGACTAACTCGCCCATATGAAGGACCCCTAGCTCATATGAACGAGTGAACCCACTATGGGCAAATAAGAAAATGACACTACACGGGAGACAATCTCCCGTAAAGTAAAAAAAATTCAAAGTAGACGGGGGACTGACAGTCCCCCGTCCAAAAAAAAAAAAAAAAAACTTTTAGACGGGGGTCCAACAAAAAACCAAACAACAAAACTAAAAAAAAAAGCTAAACAAAACTTTTAGACGGGGGAAAGTCCCCCGTCAAACAAAAAAAACAAAAAAAAAAATGAATAGACGGGGGATAGTCCCCCGTCCAAAAAAAAAACGCAAAAAAAAAAATTTAAACGGGGGACTGTCCCCCGTTTACTACTAAAAAGTGCAAATTTTTTTGACGGGGACTGTCCCCGTCTAGTGTGACACTCCCAACCACTCGCTCGATCGAACGAGTGCATGATAGTCTTTGGCTGAAAAGGAGGCTAAACACTACCCATAAAAGACTCTAATTTGGTCTAATTGGTAGTGCACTCCTTCATTTGAAAGAGTGACACTACCCATAGGATTTTCTCTAAGAACAGGCAAATATACACATTCCAACTGTGGCTCCTTAAAGGTGTTATACTTTGGTGCGAAATAGTCCAAGAGGACTTGGGAAGCACAAAGTTCTAGGCCTAGATTAGGCATTCTCAGAAAAGTTGGTTTCGCAATTTTGTTACAAACTACACCTAGGTTTGGTGGAGGAGTTTCAATCTGTGGCTTAGGAAAGAGATCAGGTAAATCATGTTCACTTGCATAAAACAATTCATCAATCTCCATGTCATAATCATCATTATCCAAAAGCTTTGTGTCATGCATATGCAAATCAGAGGAAACATCATGTCAGAACCTAGGCATGGAATCGTACACGTCAAAATTGTTTTCATGCATAGTATCATTGGTGTTGACAAGAAATTCAAAGATTCCCCAAGTCACAAACAAGTGGTATAGCATGTTCATTTTCAGTGAACAATTGCACAGCCCCAATTCAAAGATCACATGTATGAATATTAGAAGAAGCATCATTCATAGGGTTCACGGTTCAAGAGAAGCTTAATGTCTCTCGAACCCAAAGGTTCCATCATATGCACATGCTCTTCTAACATATCATATTCATCATCTGAGTAATATGCATACTCATCCCTATTAACAGCTTTGGTGTTTTCAGTCAACTCATTTTCCTCTAGGTGAGGTTCATATTCAACATTAGTGGGTTGACTATGGGCATACTCTCTTTCTACATTTTGTAGATGATTGAGATTCATCCTTAAGAACATGTTAAGCTGTTCAACTGAAGGAGAGTTTTCACTAGTGGGTACCCTTGTTTCATAATAATATTCATTGCATGGTTGTGCACAAGGTTCACTACACAAGGGAAATTCAGACATGTTGCTATATGGATGATCATGCGATGCTTTCCATTCAAGAATAGCATTGTTTTGTTCTATGAGTTTGATATTCTCAATTATCGACTGCATGCAAGGGTTCATTGGGGGATAGCATTGTTCAACCTCCCATGGTGGTTGATGATACATGTGCACATAATGATTAGGGTGTGTGTATTCAAGGTCAGGGCCTTGAGAAGGTTCAAAATACTCCCTAAAATCACTATGGTCTGTGAGGGTTTCATATTGTGAAGCATGCCCGTAAGCAAGCTTTCTAATGGATTTGTTTTCATCCCCAGTTGCAGACCAAAATCCTGACATGATCTAACAACTCAATTTGAACTCAAAAAGAAGCAACCATGGCCTAGCACACATCAAGCATGTATAACACTCAAACAACCAATGATTTCTCAAAACAGGGAAACTAAGCCCACAGGGGTGACACACCAATCACCAGTTCTTGGAATTCAAGCACACAGAAGTGCTGGTAGCTGCTGTAAATGTGCATCCCAAGTTATGCGGGCTTCAGCCCAGGTTATGTAAAGCCCAGGTTATGTGCAGATGCACAGCCCAGTTTATGTGGGCTTCAAGTTTGTGCAGAGCCCAGTGAGACACAACTCACAAAAAAAATTGACATCTGATTCTAAGCACACAGGAGACTTGATTCTTGCTGTAAGGTACATCACTGATTATGTGGTGCACAACTTAGGCACAGGGCAGTTTATGCACAATACAGGTTGTACACAGTGAAGCACAGCTTTAGGTGCAGCTCAGCTTATGCACAGGTTGGCAAGCTTACACAGCACAGGTTTAAGTGCAGGTTGTGTGCACAGAACAACACAGCTAATCAGTTTTCAGCACAGATAACCAAAAATGAAACACCAATAAAACACCAGAATTTAGGATTCAAGCACACAGGAGTGCTTGTTGTTGTTGTTACATCACTGGCACACAGATGGTAACTTGTTCACATATGCAACAGGGCTACACAGATGGCAAGCTAATCAAACATGAAATTCCGGCACCCTTGACATTATAAGTCGCAGGGGCTGCTCAGGGTTTTGCAAAACTCAAGTTCTGCGCCTTTTTCTTCTCCTCCTTGGGCTTGCTCAGCAGAGGTTATGGGTACCTGCTAGCTTAACAAAGAAATCTCAGCTCCCAGAAATGCAGATCAAAGCAAGGGGCCAATATTGATACCGGCACAAACAACTAAAAGTAGTTTACTACATGACAATGAGTTATTCCACTTGGTTGCTTAGGACAGTCCGAATGTGAGCAGCAAAAAGAAAGGTTACATGGTGCAAAAATGTGATATTTGACAGGGGAAAAATGAAAAACTGTGATGCTTAATTGGACTGACAGGGAAGGGTTGACACACTATGCTTGATATATCACAGGATGATGAAATGCACTTACTTACTCTACAACATGTTAATTTTTACAGATGCTTAGCTATAGATGCTCAGTTGATAATGATACATACGAGTGACAGATGAGTTAAACTACAGATGTGAGGGTAAGCTACAGATGAGGTAAACAAGATTAGATGAAAAACTAGCAGATGTATAAATGCAATACCGAAATGCAATAAGGGACTGAAAAGGAAATGCACAGATGTGATGTAAGCTAATGAGAAGCACTAAGAGAATGCAGATATGCAATTTAAGATAAGCTAACTACAAATGCAATGATCATATGCAGAAATGTAAAAAGTTGCAGATATAGCAAAATTACAACTAAGTTACACTAATACTGACTGAAAGCAACAATGCAAAGCATATATATACAGGGTTGAAGTGAAAATCAGTGAATCAAGCTAATAATCAATACATCACACTACCATTTCCCCGGCAGCGGCGCCAAAAACTTGGTAGGCTGGGAAAGAAGCTTCGCCTACGTGTAAACTGCAAGCGCACAACGCCTGTTGGAGGCGTGGCAAGTACAGGTCGATCCACAGGGAAATGGAGTGTGCAAGGTTAAACTAAGGGCTTTCCTAACTGATTTTCTATATAAGTGACAGAATATGGAGTTTTGGTGTCGATACGACTGAATTGAGTTGTTGTGACTCTAAACTAAGGTACAAAATAGATTGTAAAGCACTAGGGTGGTTGATTCCACCACCTGATCTTATGCTAAGGCAACTCAACTGAGGTTGTGTTCTTGTACCTTCCCAAGGAAGATTCTAAAGATTGATGTGTCAACTAATCATACTAATTCCCCCTAGTATCAACTGTCTTTTTACAGCACAATTGATCACATGATCCTTGGTTAACTAGTTAAGCATCATTCCTATCTTGTTAAACACATATCCCCTTCCATGGCAGTCTCTAATGGAGAATTGCTTAACTTCTCTCTCTAGTTCTCCCTAGTATTGGCTATCTTCTTACAAAGACACCAATCACAAAGAGAGAAGTTGATCAATTAGCTAACTATACTCCTATCCCTATCAAGCACATCAAGAACAGCAACATAAATATGAGTTATCTCAACATATTCTCAAGGGTTTCATCTATACCCTAGCAAGAAAAAACTAGAACATAATTAGAGCAATTCAAACACAAATTAGATTAAGCTTGTGCACTTTGGCTAATCCAGGCATGAGTTCAAACATCCTCACCTCAACTCTATTTATACATGCAAACCCTCCCTCTCTTCTAACACTCAAACTCGAGATTAAAAGCAAACCCACTCACCAAACACCTCCGAATCGTGGTCTCCTCTCGTGAATTCAAATAAACTCCATTAATTTGATGTTCCCCCAAAGTTTGTGAAACCCTAACCCTAAGTCTTTCTATCTCTCACTTAGCCTCTAGGGAAGAAGCTATGGAAGAGATAGAGGGAGATTAGGAGGTGACGGCGGTTGTTGTGCAGATGTTGGTGGTTGTGGTGTCGGTGTCAGGGAAGGGAGATGGTGGTGGCTCTGCAAGGTTTGGTCGGGAGAGAAAGAGAGGAGAGTTCTCTAGTGTTGTCGGGTGGAGGAAGAGAAAGAGAAGAGAAAGAGAATGGGGTGTATTTGGTTTGGGTGAAGATATAGGTGTCTTCGGTGTGAAGCGGGAGCAGCGATCATTGATGGGATGGTTGGAGCGACCGTTGGATAACGGGGCGAAATCTCACGGCTCAGATGGAACGGTCCTGGATCCGGGATATGGTTCGGATCTTGGATAACTCAAGCCCATGTCTTGTAGATGGGTTTCTCCTTGTTGGGTTGCAACTGTTGCGCGCGCGGGCTTTGTCTTTCTGCTCCATAGACGCTTGTCTCCAATTCTTTGCTCTTTTGGCTCCTTAATTTCTCCAAGCTTTATTTACTACCTAAAAACACAAAATTAATTAATACAAATATTTATTCTTGAAAACAGGGAAAATACAGAATTTGGGACAATATCTGATTTCTGAGCACAAAAGATGAGTTAAATGCCAATAAATAGATGTAGAAATATGCAATATTTGGCACTCATCAATGCTCTTTTGCAACACCACATCAAGTTCATCCTCTTGGCTCAATTCCACCATTTGTTGCGCTAATGAACTAACCACATCAATGGAGTAAACGGAATGCACATCACTCGGGTAGCGCATGGCTTCAAATATGTTAAAGTGTATTATATCGTTGTCGAATTCCATAGTGAGTGTACCCTTATCAACATCAATCTTCATCTTTGCGGTCTTCATAAATGGCCTCCCAAGAATCAAAGAAGTAGATGATCGGTTCTCATTGTTGTCCATATTCACCACGAAGAAATCAACCGGAAAAATAAGCTCATTTACTTACACTAGCACGTCTTCTACAAGTCCCTTTGGATATATGTTAGACTTGTTTGCTAATTGGATAATAACTCTTGTCTCTTTCAAAGGTCCAAGATTCAAGGAGTCATATATTTCGGCCGACATGACACTAATGGAAGCTCCCAAGTCAACTAAAGCATGTTCAAACATTTTAGTACCAATAGTAATTGGCACCGTGAAATCACCGGGATCCGTGCACTTTGTAGGCATCTTCTTCAATAGAATAGCCGACGCACTCTCGCCAACTTTAGTAATTTCATTATCAAGCAACCTATCCTTCTTTGTGCATAATTCCTTCATGAACTTCGCATACCTTGGCATTGTCTTGATGGCCTCGATGAATGGGATGTTGATTTCAATCTTCATGAAGATGTCCATGAGTGCCTTGTCTTGAGCTTCTTTCTTGGATTTAGCAAAACGACTAGGAAAAGGAGGTGGAGTAGTGAAAGTATGAACCGGTTCCTTGGATTGGTTGGTTGGTGTTGAATTCTCCTTTGGTGTGGCTTCCTCCCTGTCTTTGACTACCTCTTCACTAGCTTCTTCATGATGACTTGGACCCTACACTTGTGTTCCACTTCTTAAAATAACCGCATTAACATTCTCTCTTGGATTCACAAATGGTTGTGAAGGAAGCTTTGTGGATGCTTGAGATTTCAATAGGTTCACATCGGTCGCCAATTGTCCCATTTGAGTTTGTAAATCCTTGATGGCCGACTCATTCTTTTGTTGGCTTTGTTGTAACATAAAAGTAAGACCTTGCATGCCTTGCATTAACGCATTGAGCTTGTCATCATTCGAAGAATCACGCTCCTTAACTTGTTGTGGTTGGAATTGTTGTTGAGGATGGAAGCATGATTGTTGGAAACCACCTTGTTGCGCATATGGATTAGGAGCCGCCGCTTGCTTGTTTGCATAACTAAAGTTAGGATGATCCTTCCAACCGGGATTATAGGTATTGGAGTATGGATCGTACCTTGGCCTTTGATTTGGATATAAAGCATTTACTTGTTCGGTCTCATCATCCGGAATAATTACCGCGGCCATCCTTTGAATCATTATATCCATGTTACTCATCCTTTGATCAAGGTGTGATGATGAATCACTAACTTCATGCACTCGCCTAGCCATTGGTTCTTCTCTTGTGTAGAATTGTTGCGAGTTTGCAGCCATACTTTCAATCAACTCTCTAGCTTAGGTTAAAGTCTTGTTCATTAGTGCACCACCACCCGCGGCGTCAAGAAGAGATCTATCACTTGGGTGGAGAGCTTCGTAGAAGCATTGGAGTATCATAACATCACTGAATTGATGGTGTGGACAGCTTGCCACCAATGTCTTGTATCGCTCCCAACATTCATACAACGACTCTCCCACATGTTGCTTCAACCCACAAATCTCCTTGCGAATTTGAGTGGCTTTTTATGCGGGAAAATATCTCTCGAGGAAAAGTTTCTTCATCCCATTCCATGTTGTGATACTTCCGGAAGTCAAATAATACAACCATTCCTTAGCATTGCCCGCCAAAGAAAATGGGAAAGCTTTCAACATTGCTCCATCCGCATTAGTCTCCGGTGGAAGCATGGCCATAACTATGGTATAGAAGTCCATAAGATGTTTGTTTGGGTCTTCATTCACCATTCCATGGAACTTTGGTAACTCTCTAATCAACCCCGGCTTGATCTCAAAAGTTGAGTTAGTTTGGATACACCATTGTTGTGTATCGAGCCTGTGAGAAGCTAGGTCCTTGAGTGTACGATCAGCCATTGCTTCTTCTTCTATGTCCGAATCTGTGAACTCACTTGATGAAGAAGGAGGAAGCGGAGTGTTAACCGCTCGAATGAAATCCTTTAGTTGAGTGCCGGGATCGAAGACGTATTGGACTCGGTCTCGCCCTCTTTAAGCATTCACCAAAAGATATAGCACTCGAAACAAGATTCTCAAAAACTAAGTTAGATACGGTATAGAATCTAACAAAGCAAGAATAAAGCAAAAAGAAAAATAAAAACAACTAAAATCGTCCGTTGCTCCTAAGCAGCGGCGCAAAATTTGATGCGTGTCGTAACCACAACAAATTAGTGAATATTTTTCCACTCAATTAACAAGTAATATGGTGGTAGTTAAGTTCGTTCCCACGAGGATCAAGAGATTTGTAGTTGTAAAATTTTCACAAAAAGGGGGGATTTATAAAGCAAAAGAAAATAAACAAAGCAATTCAAATATAAAGTTGAAATCAATAAGAGAGACAAGATCAAGGAATCCTTCTTCGTTGCAAAACAATGATTCAAGTTATGTTTTTCACCCACATGTTATTAGTCACAGATTATCACCAACCGTAGGTAAAGCAGCTAGATCAGTGCTAAACCCCTAAATCCCTTGTATCACCGGATACGGAATTCTCGACTACCGGATTCTATTTACCAAACCACCTAGTAGTAGATCACTCAAGATGTAATTTAAATAAACGCATTAAGATTTATGAATTTATTAGGTTGATATTAGTAGTTAGACTCTTAGATCAAGGTCTACTTGCTAACGTTGTTTTCACACACAATTGCTCCACGGAATCCCTCCGCAAGGTCTCGTGTTTGCTACTTATGTAAAGAGTCAAGAAACGATTACTTATCCCCTAACTTTCACTAGCTTTAGATCAATTAACAAATCAATTTAGTTGGCCACCCAAATAATCTATCAATCAATCATGAATGCATAAACATTCCTATTAGTAAAAACAAACAATAATCATGTGAAAAACTTCAAGATAGAATTGAAAACAAAACTCAAATCATATATTAAGAACTAGGAATTCATCCTCAATCAATAAGAAAATTAGCTACTCATGTTTTTGAAATTCACACAAATAATTAAAAGGAGAATTTTTCAAGTTCACAAAAATAATTAAAAGAAGAATTTTGAAAAGAAAGCAAAAACACAAGTGTTGTGTGTGTAAAAAGGTGTGTAGAAGTGTGTAAAGAACTTCTCTATTTATAGGCTTCAATGCTCTCCAAATCTTCCAAGGAATAAAACCCCCTTTCCTTTAGCAATTCAATTTCCAAGTTCAAGTCTTTCTCAAATCTTCCATCTTCTCTTTCCAAATTTGAGCCAAATTCTCCATCCAATTCCAAACCCAAGTCTTCATACCTATGAGAAATGTCACAAATTGTGTCGTCGGAATATTACTGGTACCACCGTAATCCGGCACAGAAAAGCCACCGCCGGTCACTGGATTATCCTTCTCCGTCGACAGAATATTCCGTTACGATACCGTCGGAGATAACGGTCAAAAGGGTCAAAAAGTTAGTCAAGGAGTCAAGGGAATAGAGAGTCAGCCACTGAGTCGAAGAATGAGTCAACCGCCTAGTTGGCTGAATGGTCTTACTCGGTTAATAACGAGTTGACTCTGCTGAATGTAAATCCTACGAGTTTCGTTTATATCCAGGGCAATTCTCAGGCCAGTTTCAGGCCGATTTTAGCTCCATTTCCTGCACAATCCTAACATACATCTAGGTTTATTCACTCCATTCTTGCAGCAGAGCTTCAGCTGTATTTACTCAAGTCTGCACCATTAGTAGCAACAGCTTCAATTTACCCTGGTCTTGTAATTCTGCAACACCAATTCAGGCTATTTCATTCTTCTCTCTTAGCTTCAGTTGAACAACAACTCCAATTTCCTCTTCAACCAATTCCAGGAACGACATAAGCTATAACCCATCTTTCCTCCTTGTTTAATTTTTATCTTCAACAGCTCACATGACCACCAACAAAGGACAGAAATCAACAAACATCTACCTTTAAATTCAGCACAAACCCAATCTCGATCTGTTCTTCTCTGTCGAACCAATCAATATCACCTCATTCTATTACTGATTTCAACAACATCAATCTCTCTTTAATCATTTCAATTCAACAACACCAGAATCACTTCATCGGCTCAAATTCACAACGCCACCAGACCCATTGCTCTTCATGCCAAAATCACCACCAATTCATGCTCTCGATCTGCATCTTCAATGGTAACACAGAGAACTCGATTCTCTCTGCAGCGGCATCTCTTCTACAACAGCAATTCTTCAATAACACCACCATTTCAGTCACAACTACAAAATACATCTCCAATTCTCGATCCGAACCTCTTCTTCTTCTTTATTTTTATTCAACAACAACAGCTCCTCTATCTCTTCTCTGTGTTCTTTATAACCCTTAATCATCACCACCGTCTGTTAAACCAGCAAACCCTAAGATGAACTTAAGTACCCATTTCCGATTTCTCTTCTTTTCCTCATCAATTTCATCTAAAACCCATACGAATATTAGCCTCAGATCCCCTTTTCTTCTTCTTAGATTTCTTGGTTCGTAGAACCCATTTCGTCACTATAAATCCTCTCTTCTTTATCTGTTGTTCATGGAAGCACTCATCACTACCCCATCTTTGATATTCTCTCAATTCTGTAACCAACTCACCTCTCAATTTCTCTGAATTTAGTCTCTCGGATATAGCAGCCGCTGCTACTTTCTTCTCTTTCTCAATTTCAGAGAAAACGATTGATATGAATGAGAGTAAAGTCTTCTCTCAATTTAGGGTAGGGTTGGATTGGGGTGCTAACAGCACAACCGTCTCCTGGATAAGGGCTACCTAGATGACATCCCTTTAACCACAGCTGGCTGTATTTAGTACTCCTCCCAAAAGAGTTGCCCCTTAACCTTGACTGGGCTCCAGATAGTGTTTGCCCATGAAATGACAATTTTACCCTTTTGCTCAAATTGGGTGATTTCTTCTTCTTTTCCTCCGTGCGACTCCAAAGTAGCTACAAAACTCAAAACAAGCGTAAAGTACATAATTTACAAGAAAAATAGCAAAGAAAGCATAAACAATAGATAGTAAATAGGGTGTATTCTACACCTATCAAGGCCTCAAATAATAATCGTCATCAACCGCTACGATAGCCTACGTACGATAACAACAAGTTATGCATTAATAATCGGAAGCAATAGCTAGAGGATTTATAACCGATTATAGCACAATCGGAAATCATATACGACACAAGGCAACCGATTATCAATCAATCGGTAGTAATATACGACCCTAGACTACCGATTAACGAAATAGAAAAATGTACAATTGTTCTGTATAAAAAACTTCAATAATCGGAGGTATTATTCATTCCGAAACATTCGAGTACAAACCAATCAGAAGATAAATGTGAATACAGTAGAACCAATTATATGTTGTAAAATTCAAAATTTTAAAGTTATTTTCTTTCAGGGGCGACAACCATAATCGAAGGATAACTGAATTTATAAACTACCGAATATGAAATATGAAGAATTACGAAAGTTTCATTTTTGGAGAAATTTGTTTTTGGGGTGACTACCATAATCGGAGGATAAATGCATTCATAAACAACCGATTATGAAATATGAAGAATTACAATTTTTTCATTTTTGGAGAAATTCGTATTTGGGGCGACTTTGAAAATCGGTAGCAAGGTAAATTTGTAAAACTACCGATTATGATAAATTAAAACTTTCAATTTGGGTTTTTTTTTCATAATCGGTAGTTTTATACATCCAAAAACTTCTAATTGTAGATTTTTTGGAGGCAGTTTCTTGTAATCGGTAGATATGGTACTCCATTAGCTACCGATTATGTGTCGTTCATGACATTCAATGCATGTAGAAATCGAATTTTCTCGTTTAAAAATACTCACAAACGTACATAACATGGGTATTAGAGTTTGTTAACACAATACATGTATGTTTGATGCATAGTTAGCTTCGATCTCGAGTGATTCTCCATTTTCTTCCATGAAAGCGTCGTCTAGGGTTTCATCTCCACAAAAGTTTGGATCATTCAACATATACCCCAAATCTCCTTCTCTAAACGGTAGTGAACCTTGAACTTCAAAAAGTTCACGTCCTTCTTTGTACCCATCTATGTTTATGGAAGTTGGCAACAATCAGAAGTTGGCAACATATACCCACTTCTTCTTCTTCTTTTTTCTTCTTCTTCTCTCACTACAATCGGAAATTGGCAACAATATGGTAAAAAGAATGCCTAACACTAACTTTATAGACCCTTAACTACCAATTGTGGTTTTAGCTTCCGATTATTTTTTGTGGCTTCCGATTATTGGTTTTGCTACCGATTATGAAAAGACATATTAACCATTTCGAAAAATCGGAGATAAGGGGTGGTTTAGATTTACGTTTGGGTGATCCTATTTTGTCTTATTGGTCGCCCCTAATTTTTTTGAGGTCGCACCTAAAAATGTCAGGTTAAATAACTAGGCTATTCCTACTTAATTGCTCAATCGTCTTCTTTCACCGAGATTCGAGAAAGACAGTAATTTTGCATTTGCATAAAATTATAGATTTTCTTGATCGCCCATTCTATGACAAAGTAATTTTGCATTTGCATAATTAACTTCAAGTTATGTTTTGTGGGTGGCGTGAAGCATTTTCGTGTTTCATCAGGGATGGATTTAAATTTGCAGGTATAGTGGCAGAAGAGGAGGTTTTGCTGTACAGCGGTTGGGGGATGTGTCTGCGGCGTTATTCCAAAAGCCAGCGAAGCCACATGAGAAGTTTGGAATGAGAAAGCATCAATCAATTTCATTTAGAAGAGTACCAGAGAAAGGAGAAGAAGATAGAGTCCAACAAGTAAGCTCCTTAAAAGAGGTTGATTTTGTCTCTGTACATACAGATAGATTAATAGACATCCATGATGTCACCGATGTGGGTCTCACTAAGTTTCCAGATTTTTTTTTTTCTATTTTTAAAAAAGAATTTAAAAAACCAAAGAAATCCATGTTTGAATATATAGGAGTATCTTTTAGCCACAATTTTCTGTGAATGTTTATTATATTACAAGTCACCTCTTGTCTGTAATGATCATGAATATACAGCCAACTGTCACTCCCCCACCACTTGTATTAAACACTCTGTTAGATGTTTCTATTTCTTTACCACATTTGCCCTTTTCCTACATGGTATATGAGATTTGTTAAACCTGGAAGATAGAGGTGTAAATTGGGTTGTGCCAGACGAGCACAAATTTAAAGACAAAGACGCTAAAATTTGAGCACAAATTTGACCAAAGACGTGACTTAGCTTTTCAAAGACGGCACAACATGTTAGTTAAATGTGACGTCTTTGGTTTGACTAATTGGCACAAGATAGCACAACACAAAGACGCGCAAGACGGATAAGCACATGGCCCACCAACACAACACGTTAAGAGAGCACGTCATAACATGTACAAAAACACCATATAACAAGGCATAATACATCACATTTTTTTTATATTTCACAAAAGAGTCACTATTCTATCTAGTTTTTAACATTTTATGTTGGCTTATTTATAACAACACATATAATACCTTGATATTTGGAAAATATATTTCAATATCGTTGTTATAATGTCGTCACCTATATTTAACTAGAACATTAATTTACATGACAATAATCCAATTTTATATTTGATGGGATATTTCTTTTTATTGAATAAACTTGTTAATTTTACTTGAAATAATTTCAAATTATATGTTGTCTAATTAAATTCTTGTGGTAATGTCCGACTTAATGTATACACTAGTACGACCGTTGCCACGGTGGGAGGGCCGACCGAAAAAGAATCAGAACATGGGGTTCGTCTGCGATTACTTTCACCTCGTTTACGAAAAAGTGATACTTTAAGCCTCGTTTAGAAAAAAGTGATATTTTCGCTCCATTTGGAAAAGTGATACTTTCGCTCGGTTTCGAAAAGTTTCACTTTTTCTCTCAAACAAACCGAGCGAAAGTATCACTTTTCAGAAACGAGCGAAAGTATCACTTTTCCCGAAACGGAGCGAAAGTTTCACTTTTCTGAAACGGGTTGTGAAAGTATCACTTTTTCAGAAACGGAAAATTAGTCGATCCATAAACTAAAATATGGTTGCATGAAGTGTTATGCATCCTTTGTGGTGGTTTGCATAATGGCTATGCATTCAATTTTCGAGAATTGTGCCTAAAATTAAAGTATCATTTTTCTTGAAACGGGGGGAGTACATCGTTTTATTAGTTGGAACGGAAAATTAGTTGATGCATAAACCAAAATTTTGCTACATAAAGTATTATGTATCTTTGTGTTGGTTTGCATAATGGATATACATTTAATTTTCTAAAATTGTGCCTAAAATGATAAATACCTCCGAATTTTTCGTAAAAACTCTAAATTTGATATTGTTGTTTGTGCTCGTTGGATAGATTTTTTTATTAGCTTTCCAACAAGATAAAATTTGTAAAATTCCAAGGCACGGATTTTTAGATATGTTATATTAAAGTTTGCTTTCCAATTATACCCCTGAAAAGATAGGATAGACAAGGAGTTATAGTAATTGGACTAAAAGGGAGGAATATTTTTGGTTTTTCAGCATGGACCATTCTCAATCTTTTTGTGGTAATTGATCACTTAGATTTACAAAAAAGTGGCCATATAAAGGACCTCCCTCGCTTCGCTCGGTCGGCCCAATTAAGTGATTTCAAATTGTTTATAGCACGTGTGCCAGCACGGCACAGCACGCCACGTTTATTCGTGTGATGTGCCCGTGGGCTTTGCTGTGCCTAGCTTTTGACTAGTAAAGCACATCACGGCACAACACGTTTAAATCGTTGGCACATGGTACGTGAAGCACGCGATTTCGTGTGTCGGGCCGGCACGTTTTACACCTCTACTGGAAGATACGTGTTGGCATGCTTCCTTCTGTCATTTTGAGCGATTTTGGTTGGTTTTAATCATAAGTGTTTAACAGAATAATAGCATAGACAGTCCCAGACTCCCAACATGGAGTAATCACTAAAAAGGAACGGATTTGAGTAAGCAATTAGCAACCGAAAGAAAACCGTTGTAAGTTGTAACATTATAACGACCAATAGTTACTACAACGGTTGTAATGTTACAACGATTGTTACAATCATTTTTTGGTTAAACAATTTATGCTGGTTATCTCCCAAAAGGGAAAGAAGAAAACTGCCTTTTTTTTTTCCCTTTCTTCATGGGTTGGATTTGAGTCCAGTTTAGCGAAAAACAGGTTCGTCAGTAATGCCCCCAATGTGATGGATCTTTTTGAAACCTCTGTAGCTCGGTCAAAAGTAAATAATTTAGTCCATAATATTAGCCTATGGTCTAGAGGGACTGGGAGGGACAGAGAGGCAATGATAATGAAGCCAAGAATGTGATTGATTAAGTAATAGTATAATTTAATTATCATTAAGACACATATATAATTAATTGAACAATAATCAATGAAGGGTATTTAATGTAATTTAATGGAATAATAAGGGTTGTTTAGTAGTAGTAACAACCCTCTATATGATCATCCTGCCACGCTCTTATATCTTAAACCTTATTTGCTAGGTGGACAGTTGTCAGCTTGTCATACAACATAAAACCCCCCCTACCACCACCAGCTTTTATTTCATTTTGATTTTGAGTTTCAATTATCACTAGTACCCAACCAGGAAGCAGAGTTCTTCAATTCAATTTTTAGGTACCCAAAATCTTGATCATATTTTTAGTTGCTAATTAAGCTAATTGGAGGTTTTTCTTAATAAAGTTTGTTTTTGTGTAGATCTTTTGATCAAGTTAAAAACAAACCAAATAGAGATGGCCGGTTATTGGCAAACAAGGGTGCTTCCAAGATTGAAGAAGGTTTTTGATAAAGATGGTAAAAAGGCTGCTGCTGCTGATGCATGCAAATCCTTCGCCGATTCTAAGGTTAGTATACATAATAGTAGTTGTCAATCCTAATTTTTTTTTTTTTTTTGTTAGTTCTTTCAATTTGTTGTATTTATGTGTATAGGAGGTGATTAACAAGGAGTTTGAAGAGAAGAAACCTGAACTTGAAACCAAAGTTTTAGCAGTATATGAAGCTTCTTCAACTGAAATCAAGGTAATTAGCAATCATCAATTAACTAGTTCTCCGTTACAAGTGTCAGCTAGCACAGTTTGGTGAAGGAACGAAAGACCAATTCCTTATTTTTGTAGAAGATATTAAACACTACTTATTTTTGTTATTAATAAGATCCAATTCCTTTTCTTCTTTTCTTGACAGACTTTGGTGAAGGAACGAAAGACTTCGGGTGTAAAGAAGCACTCAGCTGATGTTCAAAAATTCCTTGACGAATTATCAGGAATTGGTATGTAGAAAATTAAAAATACCCATTTAGTTGTAATCCCTGGTATGACTTAATTTGGATTTTTCAGAAATACTTGTGTAGCTGCTGGATACTATTTAGATTTAACATTTGGTAGGAAGAAAAATTAGCGCACACGTATCTAATTATTATGTTTTTCTTTAACAATATCAGATTTCCCTGGAGCGAAACATGTCTGTGAAGCATCAAAGACTCTGAGTCCAGCTTTGGTGTCGAAACCAATTCTGTTTCTATTTGAGAAGGTGTCTACTTTTGTAGTCATGCCTGAAGTTGAAGTTAAAGACAAAGAATTACCAGCCGCAGAAACTGTTGCCGCAACCACAGAAGAAGCTGCCACCACGGTAGAAGCCGCCACCACAACCACTGAAGAAATTACCGCTGAGACCACAACTACCACTGCTGAGCCCGCAGAGAAAGAAGTCGTAGTTGTTGCTGAACCAGTTCCTGAAACCACACCAGTTGTTTGCGAACCAGCCAAAGCCGAAGTAGCTGCTGAACCAGTCAAAGCCCAAGTAGCTGAATCAGCAGTGACACCTGCAGCAGCGAAGCCATGATGAGCATGATTGATTGATGTGAAAATCCTAAATCATTTCAAGGGTTTTTCATCATAGAAAGAAAAATCATATATGTGAGTGGGTCCAAGTACAATATTACTACTACTATTTTGTACCTTCTATTATTGTTGCTGTTGCTGTTGCTGTTGCTGTTTTGTATTTGTTATTACACACACCACTGCATCACACCACACCACATGTTTGTACGTGTTGTTTGTTTTTTTCTTTATTCTACACAAGATTTGTTATTCTTTCTTCTTCTCGTCTGCAAAAAACCTTGTATGTATTGAACTTTTTAATTTCATTTCATATGTTTGTGATGAGTTAACTGTGTAATATAGCTTGGGTAATATATGATGATGATTTCGTTTTGTGTTGTTGATTTCTTAATAGTATCGTATCCTTTTCTCATTAATCTCAAACTATTTATATAGGTTACAATAGTCGGCATTGCCTTGACTCTCAAGGAATTCTGTTCCTAGAATAACTCTGTTTACATAGATATCAAATTCCTAACTATAGAAAGATATATTCTCCTAATACCCCCCTCAAGATGGAGCATGTAGATCAAGAATGCCCATCTTGGACAAGAGAGAGTTAAATTGAGCTTTCCCCAAAGCTTTTGTGCAAATTTCTGCTAATTGCACCGTTGTAGGAGTGTATGACGGTGATATGATCTTACTTGTTATTGCATCTCTGACAAGATGACAATCTACTTCAATATGTTTTGTTGCTGACTGACTATCACAGTATAGATTCATTCCTTGAGTATGATGAACCCCCAAATCACCAAGTAATTGTTTTTACCATTTTAACTCACATGTCACAGCTGCCATTGATCTATATTCGTTCTCGCACTGAACGAGATACTATATGCTGCTTTTTAGTTTTCCAAGACACAGGTGAGAAACCAAGAAGAACAAACCAACCAGTTAATGAACGCATTGTCAATGGACAACTTGCCCAATCTGAATCACACCATCCTTTCAAATGAAGAGCACTATCAAAACGTAAAAGTATACCTTGGCCAGGATTTTTCTTCAAATATATAACTACACGCAGTGCTGCTTCCCAATGTTCTACTCTTGGTTTTTGCATAAATTGAGACAATATATACACAGAATATGCAAGATCTGGTCTCGTTACTGACAAGTATATCAAACGACCCACTAATCGTCTATATTTATCCAATCCTCTAGTAATTTGCCTTTTGCTAAAGCTAGAAGATGATTTGTTTCGAGTGGAAATTCTGCAGGCTTTGCTCCCAATATTCCAGTCTCCATGATAATATCAAGAGTATACTTCCTCTGGCATATGTAAAATCCTTGTCTACTCCGTGCCACTTCTAGTCCAAGAAAATATTTCAACTTCCCCAGATCTTTCATTATGAAACAGTGGCCCAAATATGTCTTAAAATTATGAAGTTCAAGCAAATCATTGCCTGCTACAATTAAATCATCAACATAAACCAATACGTTAAGTTTCATCTTCCCTTTTGTCATTGTAAAAAGTGAATAATCCGAATATGACTGTGTAAATCCATAATTCTTCAAAGTTGTCGATAACTTTGCAAACCAACATCGAGGTGCCTGCTTCAAGCCGTACAACGACTTCTTCATTCTACATACCATATTAGGATTTCCCTTAGCAAACACTGGAGGTATCTTCATGTACACTTCTTCTTCCAAATCACCATGAAGAAATGCATTATGTACATCCATTTGATGCACTTCCCAGTTCTTAACAGCTGCAACTGACAGAAAAGTTCGTACGGTTGTCATCTTTGCCGCAGGAGCAAATGTCTCATTATAATCTAAACCCTCAACTTGATGATTACCAAAGATCACCAACCTTGATTTCAAGCGTACCAGATTTCCATTTTCATCTCTCTTTTCTGTATAGATCCATTTACTTCCTAATGCTTTCTTTCCAGGTGGCAACTCCACCAATTCCCATGTTCCTTGTTCTTCCAATGCTCGGATTTCTCTATCCATAGCTTTTCGCCAATATGGATGTTTCATAGCTTCTTTAAAGCTCCTTGGTTCATTTGTTGCATTAACTACCGCAAGATATTTTCTATGTACAGCGAAAAAACGATCACAACTAACATAATATGTTAAAGGATAAGGTGTACCTGAGGTAGATGATTGTGCAGACGGAGGAGAAGATGGACTATTCTCTCGAACTGTATGCGTCATAAAACCTCTGAGTCTTGTCGAAGGAATTTTCTTACGTTGTCCCTTACCCATCTCATTTATATTTTTATCTACCACTGTCTCTGCTGGTGTACTACATTCACTGTCACCACTAGAATCTGATATGATTTCTTGTTTTGTCTTTTCTATCTGTTCTTTTCTATTTTCCTCTACTCTTTCTATTGGTCGTGAAGAGCTATCCTATATATCTTCACCACTTTCTGGAAGTTCAGTTACACTTATAGGTAATGGTAACTCCTCCACATCCTCATCATCACTCCAACATGCTTTATCACTTGTTGTCGCATTATTGGGAAGCTGTTCATCTTTTATATCAACATATGGGAACTGCAGTTCATAAAAATCCACATCTCTAGACACTAAGAATTGGTGTGTATCCAAATCATACACTTGCCATGCCTTTTTACCAAATGGATATCCAAGAAACACACATCTTCTTCCCCTACTAGCAAATTTGTCACCTTTGCTATTTTGATTATGCACATAACACAAGCACCCAAACACACGCAACTGATCATATGGAGGCAATTTTGCAAACATAATCTCATATGGTGTTTTATTCCCAAGTAAAGGTGTCGGTGTTCTATTAATCAAGTACGCTGCAGTTAACGCACATTCTCCCCAAAATTTTATTGGCAAGTTAGCTTGAAATCTTAATGCTCTCGCCACATTCATAATATGTTGATGTTTTCTCTTAACTCTTCCATTCTTTTGAGGTGTACCAACACAAGATGTCTCAAATATTATACCATTAGACTTAAAGTACTCACGCAAAGAATTAAATTCCGTTCCATTATCACTTCTAACACATTTGATTTCTTTGTCAAATTGACGTTTAATAAGAGCAATAAAGTTAAGAAACATTGATTCAACTTCTGTTTTATTTCTCATCAAATAAATCCAAACACCTCTTGAAAAATCATCTACTATTGTCAAGAAGTAGTGAGCTCCACAAGACGAAGGTGTCTTGTAAGGCCCCCATAAATCCAAATGAACCAATTCAAATAAACTAGCAGCTTTATTCTGACTTAAAGGAAAACTACTCCTACGATGTTTTGCTCGTGGAAAAATATCACAAGCCTTATTGTTGTTCCTAAAAGAACCACTCACAACTGGTATTTTCTGCAACACTTTCTCTGAAGGATGTCCCATTCGTTGATGCCACAGCTCGTATGAATCCCTACCAACTGCTAACACTTTAACTGGAGGAACACCACAGAAGAAATATAGTCAATCTTGTCTCTCACCCACTCCAATCACCTTCCTCGTCCACTGGTCCTGTATAACACATAATTTGTTAGTAAACTGCACAACACAAATAGACTCATCAATCATCTGAGTGACTGAGATCAAGTTACAACTTAACTGAGGCACATAAAGGACATTATCAAGCCTTAAACCACCCGGAAGAATAATGGTTCCCATTTTATCAGAGTTTGCTGTCTTTCCATCTGGTAGACCAACTGAACAATTTTTAATTGTCTTCACTCCTATCATGTCATCTAAATTACATGTGACATGATTTGTTACTCATGTATCCACAATCAACTGGAGTTACGATTCTTCTTACCTTGTAATTGTATTTTCGATTTGTTTGAATTCAAAAATTCAAGTACTTGTTGAAGTTGAGTTCTTTGTCACTCCAACTAATCCAAACTCTATCTGTAGGTCCCCATGACCGGTATTTGATCATTGATCGACTCATACATACTCAAGTTATTGGCACGAACGGGATTGGTGTTGTTATTACCTCTTCCACCTCTTCCATATGCAAAACCACCACGACCAGGATTATTTCTACCACCGCCTCTGTTACCTCTACCAGAAGCAAACCCACCTCGTGGTCTATCTCCCCACCAGTAAGGGTATCCAATTAATTCAAAACATCCATCTTCTGTATGTCCATCTTGCTGACAGTGGTTACACACCTTTAAACTAGTAACAGAATTACTAGTATTTCCTTTTTGGAAAGGTTGAACCTTAAAGGCCATCACATTATCTAGTCCTTCTTTAGATAGTGAGACCTCTCCTATTCTCAAGCGCTCAACATTCACTACAGATTGATATGCAGCATCAATCGTTGGCAACGGATCTCTTGCCAATAATTGTTCACGAATCGACCCATACATATTGTCTAAACCAATTAAAAAATAATGAAGATAATCTGCTTCTCTTAAAGTAGTGACTTGTGTTGCAATATCACAAGTACACAGACCACAACTACATCTTGGTGTCTTCATGTATGTGATCAATTCATCCCATATTTTATTAAGTCTTCCAAAGTACATAGCTACAGGTTCAGATTTTCCTTGCTTGCACTCGCTCAGACAAGATTTGAGTTGGCAAGTTCTGGTTCCACTAACAACACAAAATCTATTCTTCAAGTACGTCCAGAGTGTACTTGCATCATCATAAAATCTCCCAGTGTTGATCTGATAGAAGAATCTAAGGTATTAGTAATCCATGAAACAATCATAGAATGTACAACACTCCATTCCTCCACCTGATCAGCATCTCCAGTAGGTTTCTTCACAGTTCCATCAACAAAGCCAAACTTACGCTTTGCTTTCAAAGATCTTCCAATGGCTCTAGCCCATTCATCGTAGTTAGTTCCCTTCAATATGATCGGGGTAATGATAATAACCGGACCATCACTTGATCCTAGGTGATAAACTGGATCTTTCTTCGTCCTGTTTGTGTTTGACGATTCTGGATCATCATCTTTTCCCATCGCTCAAAAATAGTTTTAGGGTTTTTTTTTTTTGTTTTTTTTTTTCCGGCTGAAAAGAAGCTTAAAAATTTAGGTTGAAACCAGGATCTGAGGCCATGTTGATTTTTTAATAGGATCGTATCCTTTTCTTATATATATAGGTTACAATAGTCGGCATTGCCTTAACTCTCAAGGAATTCTGTTCCTAGAATAACTCTGTTTACATAGATATCAAATTCCTAACTATAGAAAGATATATTCTACTAATAGTTTTGCATATTGGGATAATCATTAATTATATTGAGATTATCTCTTGCATGAATTAATGAAATGCAATTGCTTATTGATCGATGGATACATATGAAATTTTATCGTTGGAATAATGGTATAACAAGTACTCCAAATTCATCAATACAGTCTAATCTCGATAAATGACTACCCTCGCCCAAATGAACAGTTTTCTTCGGTACCGAGTTAGGCAAAAGGGCTAAATGAAAAACCTTGTTATTAACTCCTTATTTGATGGCAATACAGTAGGGGCTAAATGAAAAACCTTGATATTAACTCCTTAATTCATGGCAATACAGTTGCAAAAATCACTAGAATCAGGATTCCTTTTAATGGAAGTGATAGGCTAAATGAAAAACCTTGCTATTAACTCCTCATTTGATGGCAATACAGTTGCAAAAATCACTAGAATCAGGATTCCTTTTAATGGAAGTGATAGGATGAGATGGAAGCATACACATGATGGTAACTTTACTGTCAAGTCTGCTTATAAAATCATTCAAAACTCCAAAGTTACAGTTACTCAAAGTGTATACTTGGAACTGGAAAGGATTCTGGAAGAAAGATCTTCCCCCAAGAATTCTAACTTTTCTTTGGAAACGTATTCATAGTTGTCTCTTTACTAGAGATAAAATAAGTAAATAGGTTACCACTTGTCCTGAAATTTGTCCCTTTTGTGCTTCTGAAAATGAAACTTTCCAGCATCTCTTTTGTGACTGCCATGTCACAAAAGAAATTTAGAGAGCTACTGATTCTACTATAGTTGCTTATATGGAGAATATTGTTTTACATGATTGGTTGGTTAGTAATCTCTTAACTGTTGCTAACAACTCTGCTAGCTTAAAAGATAATGCTGATAAAAGTGCTACATGTTTATGGAACATCTGGAAGGTGAGATGCTCTTTAGTTTTTGATAATGCGAAGGTTAGTGTTTCAGAAAATGCAGGGAAGATTAACAGGGAGTTTAATGAATGGTTAATTCACAAAAACATCCAACAATCAGGAAGACAATGTTGGTTCAGAAATACTATCTTGGAAATCTCCAGACCAATGAACTTTCAAAATTAACTTTGATGCTGCGTTTTATGACGAAACAGGAAAATCTGGAATTGGTCTAATATGGCGTGGTTTTGCAGGTATCTGCTACGGAGTTAGATGCATCCCCACAGTAGCAGTAGATGCGGAACAAGCCGAAGCACCGGCGTTACTAGAAGCAATCAAATGGGCTAAAGAAGTAGGACTAAAAGAAGTACAATTTGAGGGAGACTGTAACAATATGGTGCTACCTGTCAGGGGGGGCAGTATACTGGATCCATAATAATATTATAGAAGACTGCATTTATTTACTTTAGCGATTTGATTTTTGGTCATGTTCCTTTGTTAAAAGAACAATTAATAATGCAGCACATGTAGCTGTAAAGTTCTCTATAGATTTACTTGTCAAAACAGATTGGAACAACTCATTTCCAATTGGAATTGAGAACCGTATTCAAGCATATAAAACTGCTAACTAATCATCAATGAAACCCATTTTCGTATTTAAAAAAATAAAATAAAAAAAAAACCTTGTTGATTGCATTAATGAAAAAAAAATTGGGTCCTTAAAGGCCTTATATAAATATAAACGAATAATCATTAAATTTCATATAATAAATATATAGACACAATCTAAAATATTTCATCCAATCAATCAAAAGCGTTCCTACAAAAGTCATTTCTAATAAAAAAAATGCATCTAAAACTGATTGTTTTTTCCTTCCACCTAAAATGCATCGCATCCTTGATTTTTTTTTTTGTGATACATGTATAGCTTCTGGAATATTTTGTTCGTATTGTAACAAGTCCTTGTTTATGATGATTACTGCTTGAAATGCCTCTTTCGATGACATATTTTGTAAGACGATATTATTATCTAGTTTAGGATCATTCTCATAGTTTATTATTGACTCGGTAATTTCTTCCTCTGTAGGTGATTCCATAGCTGCATCATTCTCATTAGGAAGAAAGTTAAGAAAATGTTCGAAATCCATCACATTTCTATAACGTAAGTTAGAAATGACATCAATTAATTTTTGAATATCTTCTGACCACCTTCTGGTTCAAAAAATATTAGAATTATATATGTAAAAAGCTAAAAGTACTTTCTAAATGAATAGACATTCATTTATCGATAAACGAATATTTTTTTTATAGGAATTACCAATAGGTACTATTATTATGGACCTAGTTAATGGCAGGTTCGTCCATTAAGAGTCAATTAACCGGTGGTCCTATTTTTAAAAACTTTACAATTTTGGACCTAAATCTTTAATCCAGGGTCCTATACACGTTCGGGTTCTAAGAATCGGATTTTCGAAATGCCAAAAACACCCTTGTGTGCAACAATATTCTAGGTGAGATCTTATTCATTTTTTTTTTCCAGTTTCTATCTCGACGACAAAGCTCTGGCGATTTTCTGTTTCTAGTTTCAAATTCTATCGCAAAAACTAGGGTTTTGAACTCAAAATTAAGTAGGGATCGAGATTGAGTTTTTGATTTCAGTGATTTTTATTGTCGATTTGTATTTTAAGAATTAATTTTCTTATTAGAAGAAGGAGAGATGATGGAAAAGGGAAGAAGAAGAGAAAGAATATGAAGTGATCCAGAATATGTATCGTTATCATTTACGATGCCAAGAATGGAAGTAATTGATGGTGAAGAAATATAAGAAGATGATTCGAGAATGGATTAATGATGAAGAAGATATAGATTCAGCATTTTTGGTATTTTTTTTGAAACTTTTGAAACTAATTCAAAATTATTGAAGAACAAATCGAGTATATATTTATCAAGGTATGTTTGTTCTTTATTATTTTTCATTTAGTGATTTAGATAATGAGTTCAAGGTATCTGATCAATGGCGACGTTTTTCAATTTTAGTTTTACAGAAAAAAGAATCATGGATGGTGGTGGTTCTACTAGACTTTACAAGCAGTTCATCATGACCACACAAGAGATATAAACATCTTTAGGACCTGTAAGTTCTACAAAATTTGTTCGGTTTTATAGTTTATTTGTTTATTTTTCGAATCTGATGTGTATTCATGTTATCATATTTTCACTTTATTTGGCTTTCGATTGATTTTGTTTTTTGTTCTCGTTTCATTCTTATATTAAAATCATGCTTTTGTTATTTTGAGTTTTTGTTTGATTTGACAGTACATATATGTGTACTCAAGATATAATATACTCATTGTGTATCTATAAAAATTTGTAATATCCATCTCTTATGTATAAGATAACTTCAAGTTGATTTTGGGTATGATCCAACAGTACATAAATGATGTACTGTTAAAGAATGAACTAGTATCATACTAAGGAGAATAATGGAGTGGAAGTATGTTAATGGTTTTTCAGCTTCACTTATTATGTATGTTTAGTGTTTTTTCAATATTTTCCATTAATATGTATTTTTTTCTTCTGCGCTGCAGTTTTAGATTGGGTTGCGAATTTGGAAATCATTTCCATTAATGTTTTTTGTTCCTGCTAACATCAATGTTAAGTATAGCATATACTCACATTTTGTAGCTAATGAAAGCTAATGATTCTCACAGAATTCTCAGAGAAGTATTGTAGATAATTTTTGCAGCCTCATTTAGTATAATTTGGCAGTGCGTATATGCTGCACTGCTGAAAAGTCACAGTGTATATACGCTACAACGACGAGAAATCAGTGTATAAACGTTGCACTCTGCAAAAATCACAGTTTACACTCCATAGAAAATCACAGTAGCTGCTCGTTTTTGCTGCATCGCTAATGGACAAAAAGAAAGCTGTAGAAATCGGTGTATAAATGTTGCACTCTATGTAAGTCACAGTCTACGCTCCATAGAAAATCAAAGTAGCTGCTGGTTTTTGCTGCATAGCTAATGGACAGAAAAAGCTGTAAAAACCAAATACGGATGTGAAGTATAATACTATGACGGAGGCTGTGTAATAGTTGCCACTAAATGAATCAGTGGTTATGGATGATTAGGATATTTCATAAGTAGGATTTCTAGGAAGCTATTTAGGAGTCACTTAGGTATGTTTTTGCTAACTATACTAATTTCTCCTCATGTACTTTGTATCTGATACATATATTAACTGTGCTTTCCAAAGTGCATATTTCATATACTTTGGTTTTTACGGTTCATGTACTGTTTTTTTTTACGAGTGCATATATATTTCATGTACTGGTTTTTATGACCGTATATTTCCATGCAATGTGGTTTTTTACGAGTACATATTTCATGAACTTTGGTTTTTATGAGTACATATTCCAAGAACTGTGGTGTTTTAAGAGGCGGTCTAAACTATATACTAGGAATGAGGGTTCAAAGAAAGGTGATGTCTTGCTTTGCATGTAGGTTATTTTCAGATCAGACATTGTGTTTTTTGTTATTGCAAAACTAGTTAATATGAATATTGTTCACGAGTGACTAATGAGTTTACTAGATTGGAAGAACATTATATGTAAAAAAGAATATATGTGATAGTTGTTTTACTGTTTTGATTTAATTTCTTTTCATTTTCATTTTGTAGTGTGCTATTAGAAGCAATACGGACAAATATTCTCAGACTTCCTTCACTTCATTGGATCCCTTGGTTCGTGAAGTGGTAGGTTATTCTCTATCAAATATTAATGCCAAATTCGTAAAGAATTGCATTTCATAATTCTTTTTATCGTGCGAGTCCTGCCTCTATTGTTCCATATTCTCCGTAAAAATCAGTGCATAAATGAAGGCTCCAGAAAAATCATAGTACATATATGCGGTACTGTGGAAAAATCACTTGTTATGTATGTTTCCTTGATTTTTAGTTAACAATTCTTTCTGTTAGTGGTCTAGTAAATTAGTTATGTGTATTTCCCTAATTTGGTTAAAAAAATTCCAATTTGATTTATTAGTTTGCATATTGATGCCTTCGCATGTTTATTGTTGATGCAGGCTAAGCTTAGAAGGTTGGAATCCTCGGTAAATATGGTAAGTGGTTGTTATCAGAATGCATATTGCTGTGTAGCCCTCTTCAAACAAGGGTTTACTCATGATGTATATTACTCATGATGTATATTGCTGCGTAGCCCTCTTTTAACAGGAAGAGTCTCTCTGCCTTTAAAAATATATTTATCCATTTTTTGGCGTTGCATTCCATTTCTTAACAAAATCTGCACTTCATTAGTACCGTCAGTTCCAATGACAATACATAATTGAAATAAATAACTTAAATTGAAGAAGTTGGGGAACTACATATGCAATTGTTCCAAGTATGTGAATAGTTTTTTGTATCTTTAGGAATCAACTAATGCCAACATTGACGAAAATTAGTATAACTAGAATAGCTATTTTCTGTAGCTCTAAGCTTGTGACTCTCTCGTTTAATTTATTTTATTAAGTTTCATTTGGTTCTATACATGACGATGCGTATAACTAGAATAACTATTTTTATGTGCTATTAGGAATCAACTAATGCCAACATTGATGAAAATTAGTATAACTAGAATAGCTATTTTTCTGTAGCTCTAAGCTTGTGACTCTTTCGTTTAATTTATTTTATTGAGTTTCATTTGGTTTTATACATGGCGTTGCGTATACAATCAAGATCTTGTTGCATGTGGGAGCTTCACATGTCGCTTTATGTACTCTAAGTTTGGCAGAATGCGTTCTTATGTACTTATTTTTTATGTACTGTTACATTGAGGACACATGTTTCCGGCAAATATTTTTTATAGAAGGAATTGTTTTGGAGATATGCTATCAATATATTTTCAATTTTTTTGGGGTGCGCCTTTTATGTACTGTCAGTTTCTTGGAGTGCGTTATTTATGTACTCAATTTTTGAAGTGCATTTTTATATACTACTGTTCAAATGGTGCATATTCTTCTTTCTTTGCACGTATGGGGAGATAATCCTGACAGTTTCTGCATAGATACCTTCTACATGGATCTGAGAGTGCAGCAGCAGAAGCTCAATATGTAATGAATTTGTACTTGGTGATCCTTCATTTACAGGCTCGTTCTCGCCAGTTTCATTACTGTCATGTTATTAGAAATTTTTCAATATTTGTGAGTTCATATTTTGCTTTTTCTTGTTGATATATTTCTGAATCCATCTGTTCTGTACTTAAGATATATGTCTAACCAGTCTAACTAACCTGTGATTTTTCAGTATAATGAATATGCGCATTGTCGAATCATGATAGAAAATGACACTGCACGTTATTAAAAAAACAAAAAAAAACAATGATGAATCTATGAAAAAAAAGTTTTGTAATACCTTCTCGTGGTAATTGTTTAGGAATTTTTGTTGTTGGTGATTGTGATTCTTTAAAAACACTTTCTTCTTCTTCTTCTGATTTTTTTGTAGTTTTTCTTCCTGTTTCGACCGATATTTTTTTGTGATGAATCTCTAAATATATGGTTAGATTTGTAATTCATCAAAGGGTAAGACCTTTAATAATCAAGATAGATAGTTTTCTTCTCCGTGGATGTAGGTCAACAAGACCGAACCACGTTAAATACTTGTGTTCATCTTTACTTTCATGTTGTTTACATCTTGTTTTACTTTGAATCTTGAATGTTTATAGTTTTATAATTGTTAGATTTACTTGGATGTAGTCATCAGAAAAGATGCAACTATATTTTGGCGGTAGAAACAAGGGGGTATAAAGATTTCTTCTACCTCCCTTGAAAAGTTTTCAAAGTTTTTCAAAAATCCATGTGAAAGTTCTTTCTTTCTTTACTTCTTACATCTTTCTAAAACTTAGCGAGTTGATCTCGGACATAGCAATATCTACATGATTTCATGGCTGCAAAGTCCCGTAGATCCTTAAAAAGTATTAGATCTATAGCCATATCGTTTGTTCTTCTTGATTTAAGCTTTCTATGATCGATTTATCACCTTCCTAAAGAGTCTCAGGAGAGTAGATGGTTAGAACATCAGAGAGTCATAGAATTCTTGCAAAAGTTCACAAAACCTCCTCCATGAACGAGTTGAGAAGGAATCTAAGCAAGTAAACTTCATAGAAAGAAAATACACTATGACAGTTGAAAAAGCTCAAAGGTTTAAGGCCCTTTGAGATATTTCTCGCCTCTTGAAACTCCATATAACCTAAAAACTTCCTCTTGGAAACTCAGATCTAAGCAAGAAAGAAAGGTTAGAGAGTACATAATCATTTATCAAACATAATTTTGTCAAAAATAAAAAATCCAAGGCGTTGAGAAACACTTCCAAAAATGGAAAGACGTACTCAATCGTCAAAAATTGGTTTTTTACCCATTAAAGATATGACGAAAGAAAAAAGAAAAACTCATTTCCTGACACCAAACTTTATCCAAATAGGGAATGTTTTAACGTCGTCCTCACATATTTACAAAACTTACTGCCAAGTCTTTCTGAACTAAAACTGCAGAGGAACAGTCTGAATTCTGATTTAGAAACCGCACATGACCTGCAAATTTAGGGCCCTCCTTTTCTGAAAGAAAGGACGAATTGAGTATTATTGAATATCTCGCAGGTAAGACGATGGTGACGAGACGATCTACTCGTACGAATCTAGGAGAAACTGGTGGCGCGATATCCAAAGGACTTGACGTAGTGGAGCTATGAGGAACTCTGCTCAATAATATTGTCCCATGAGAAGGACAACCCGATAATCAATATCGATAAGGGTTGATAGATAACTCTAATTCCGACGGTGAGGACAATCCCTTCGAGGGACAAGATGAAATTCATATTACCAGGGACAGTATTAGGGGGGTGGCTTACCCAGGCTGAAGCCCACCCCAAAATTTCTAAAAAGATGTTTTGTTAGTGTAATTTTTAACATTTGTAAAATTTAGCCCAGGTGTAAATTTTAATTAGCCCATTAATTGTTAAGATATGATTTTGGGTGGAAGAAATCAGAAGATTTTGGAACCCGGTCCCGCATGGATTAATTTTTGAATAACATCTCAACCGTTCAAAGGCTATAGGGAAAAACAAGTATTCATGATGTTTCTTAAAATCAGGTATTGACTGGGCTCACCTGTTACGTGTCAGTTTGATAAAATAAAACTGTGTGTCAAATGGGGGTGTCTTGTCCATAACTAAGCAGTCCACCTTTAAAAAAAGAAAAAAAAACAAGTGTTTGTCCAAAAATTCATTGTTCTTCTATGAAGCGACTACAATTTTATGTATATCTATATAATCTAAAAATGCAGTGTATTCATGAGACAAAAATATAATATGTCATGACTTATTATGCGTATATGTACAAATTCCAAATATTTTTGCATCCCTATAATAACCTTTAAAACTAGAAAAAAATTGGGCAGCCTTCGGCCGCTAAATAAATCAGGATTATTATTTTCGATACCCAAATTATTCCTCCCTAATATTAGTTACAAGGTGAAAATTTTTGATTCAAAAAGGAAAAGAGATCGTGTGGCATACCCATACTCAGCTTTAAGTATATACCGCAGTTGTCATTCTTGCAGTTGAGATAAATTAAGTTGAGAGTTCGAGAAAAAAAAAATTAGCCCACCCAAACATAAATTCCTGGTTCCGTTGCCGCATATTACTCAACCAAGAGGACTACTGAACCCAGTAGTAAAAGCCACGACGACAAAGGAGGACTCCTCTAGCCATGATAACAACATTGCTTGCCTCACAACCATCATGAAAGCACAAAAGGTGCAATAAGAGCGAATGAAAAAGTTAGAACGACGTAACAAAAGACAAGAAAAGAAAAACAGAAAGTTAAGATACCAGGCAAAGAACAAGGTGCCATCCACCATCCTGAAGGATATCTCCGAGGAGGAAAATCCTCTTGATCACTTACAAGACGATGAACACGTCGACATACCGGACACCTCGAACGAAGCAACGGAGGATAGATTCCCACGAGGAAGCAAGACGACCTGAAAGGAGGACAACCACTCAGAAGAATCGTCCGATGTCAACCTCAGACGCAAATGTGGTGAGAAGCAAAAGGATGATGAAACCAAAATCACTGACCATCTCGAAGGACCATCGGGTGGAAATCCAAGTCGAGGAGAAACGCCGAGAGAGAAGTTCGCTTGTACTAAACATACATCTCATGAAGAACAATCTGACGAGGACTCGGGGAAATCAAGGCATCGCCACCCAAAGGATTCTTTCCCATCTGAAAGGGACTCCCGAAGGAAGAAGAAAGTCCAAACGAGATACATCGATGACAAACTGTATGAGAGATTATGTCGACTCGAGGCAATGTACAAAGAGGCAACTGGGAAGAAGGGAGGCCAAAAATTGGCAGAAGTAATGCAGGAAGCAGGACAATCGCCCTAGCAGCAGGCTTGCTAGCTAAACCATTTCCAAGGAAATATTCTCTCCTGAACTTTACAACTATCTTTAATGGTATAGGCGACGCGATTGAACATCTCTGATCTTATCGGATAAGATTACCACAGTACGGCGTCGTGATGTGCAAGTTTTTTCTGTCCAGTCTAAAAGAAGAAGCCCTAATGTGGTTTAATAACCTACCAAGGGAATCAGTCTAATCATTTTCCCACTTGTCCGAGCTATTTTAAAGAAGCATATATGCATAACAGTAGAGTCAAACCAGGAATTGACATGTTGTTCCAATTAAGTCGAGGACCTAATGAGTCCCTGCGATCTTTGGTAATACGCTGGAGAAAACTTTGTGCAAGAATTGGAAGGGTCCCTGAGGCTTACGCGATCTTAAGTTTCAAAACTAGTTTACGAAAGACAGATCGTATATTTGTGAGAATGTACGAAACGATGCCACCCTGCTTGGGAAAACTAAGGGAAATCCAAGAGGACTACATGGCCCTCAAAAAACTCCAAAATGGGACGTACGATAAGCTATTCCGATGTGTTAGTAGATGAACGAATGTAGTGGAACCACAGACCTCATAGGCACAGACTCGAGGACCCGAATGATTTCATAGTGAACCAGCACGATTCGAAAAACAGAGAAGTGGTGGTTGGAAAGGGCGAGACCGTACCCAACAAAAGAAGGGGAAGTTTGTAGACCCAGTCCACACAAAGCTCAACACCCCTGTATCTGAAATCTTTAACAAGATTGACGGAAAGTACAAAATCATCTTTCCATGGAATAGGGGGAAACAACCCGAAAATGTGAATAATAGAATGGATTATTGCGAGTTCCATCAGTTCTACAGCCACCCTACAGACTCGTGTAGAGATCTGATGAGAGTAGTACAGGACATGATCGACGATGGTAAGTGTCACACCTCCAAAATGCCTTTGCAAATTTCTGTGAAAGTGTAACCCGGCAGCACAAATGGTTCTGTGAATAGCTTCACCCAATTGCACTTCAGCCTTATAAGTTTGCACCTATGCAAACAGCCAACATATCGAAGTCAATCGGCGGAAGTCTTTACAGACCTTCTTTCACTTCTCAAAACTCATCAAATGCACCCCATAATACATTCAATCTTTGCACCATACTTTACCAACAACAAATCAGCCAACCAAGAACACTTAGAACATGACACAATCAACTCTTTTATTGCATCAAAGGGAAGAAATACAAAACTTGCCCACTTGGGGACTTACACAGACTTGTTTGCCTTCAAACCAAGCCTTAGTCTTACAAAAACTCTCCTATTCACTCACATATGCAAACCTCACTCTCACATATGTTCTCTATGCAAGCCTGCCGAATTTTCCCCTCTTTAGGACTATTTATACAGCAGCTTTTACTTGGACAAACCGTGCATAATCATTACACACGCATGGAACAGCCATCCGTCCCATAAAGCGATTCCGCAACCGCCAATAATCGTGCTAATCGGCCGCTTCCACTCCAACTCGCACCAATCATCCAACACTGTTCTTTAGCAGTTAGAACTCTTCTCCCACGCTTATAAACTTCTTTATAACCGCTCCTCTTCACCACGCATCATTGGCATGCTTGTGAAGCTCGTAACTAACTTGCAACCGTCACTTGAGCCATATTGCACCACTTGTTTTGGCATACTTGGATTCTAGCTTGCGCCACGCTCGACCCTCTTGGCCCCGCATGCTTATCACCCTAAACTCATGCACGGACAATTCTTAAGCATCAAACATCGAAACCAGCTCCTTAAGCTCACTCTAGTTGCTCATGCGTCATATGTGCTTCACTTTGCCAATTAGCTTGACAACAAAGAATGCAACTCTTGCATTGCTAGCTTGTTTGCATTATTCAAGCTTTGGCCAACCTTGAATATATGCCATAGACCATCCCTTAGTCTATTCTTCATTCTTGCATCCTCCTTGAGCTTGGGCTAGCTCCATTCCATGGATATGCATCGATGCCAACATCGCATGTTGCATCTGTCACTTTGGCCATCTCTTGCCTTTCCTCAATGAAGCTTCATTGTGTCGGCCAATAAGCTTCATCACTTAGCCAAATGTGTTTACAATGTAATGCTGCACTTGCACTACATTGGCCCTGTGGGTTTATGCCATTCTTGACACTTGCCAATCTATACAGTAATACCGCTATTATGGCTTGCGTTGCGCTATTATAGCTTACGTTGCGCTATTATGGCTTCGCATTGCCCTATTACGGCGGACCACCAACTTGGCCTGCAACTCTGTAACGCATGATCATTGTGCGTCACTTGCAGCACTGTAATAGACCTCCCCCACCTAATCCGTTCAACGTCCTCGTTGGACGCGACACAGTATGAACACCATATTTGTCTTAGTTTTGCTTCACTTGCTTTCAGAACCTTTTCTGAAAATCGGTAACTACTTTTGGCTAATCCTTTCCAATGGTCCCCTCCGACTGCATCCGCATCACTTAGCTTTGTTGCTTTGCCATTGATCTCATCTCTTTGAGCCACATCTCGGCGTTGTGCACTACGCTTATGTTGTTTACTCAAATTATGCATCAATACCCAAATGCAAATCTGAAATTCTTCTTAGCCAATTCCCTTTAGCTTGAATTTCACCTTGAATCATTTGCGCCTAAGTGTTCACACTGAATGATTCTTGATCACCATGATCATTGCCATAGTCTCATGCTTCCGACTTCGCCTTATTATCATACTCAACATGATAAGGACTTATAAAAGACTTGGCCTCAGGTTCAATCAATTTTGTTGGCAACCCGCCTTTGAACTGTTGTTCTCCGCGATCCTCATCAAGCACGTCACAAAGTAAATGGGGTTCTCTTTGCATTAGACACCCGCATTCCCTACTTCATGCCTCGCCAAACTCTGACTATCCAAATATCATTCAAGAACTCATTTCTATGAATGTAGCCATTAAGTATAAGCTCTATACTTATGTCATCTTGCATACCCGTACTTAAAATGGTGAGTTTTCCTTGCTCGACTTCCATGCAAAAAACTATTGAGTTGCACAGCCCGTTTAAAACTGTGACTAACTATCTCTTGGACATAACATTAGCTAACCCTTTAGCTGTCCATATGCCATGCCTTCAAAGCCAACATGTCTCCAAATATTCCTTTGAACTGCATTGCTAATCGCCTGAAAAGTGTGTGTCTTTCTCTAAGGCCATGAGTTCTACCCAACTCATGCTTTGTTGATAAAATGATTTCTAACTTGCTGTATTGCTTGCACTGTCGCTGCCCATCTGCCATCGTGCCATTTCGCAATCTCCCAAACAGCAACATCACTTCTTCATCAACTAGGACCCCTGTCCTATGCTTTGCTTATTAGCTTTCAACTTGTCTTGTCACTGCATACGTTAGGCTAAGTATGCTACTTGCAGCATCTCCCCATGAACTAGTTTTACATCGTAAATAAAGAGGCAAGCCTTTATAAACGAAAACACCTTCATTCATTACTGCTCTTACATGACAATACCATGTACCATTACATGATTGATCCACTTGATCACTTTTGGAAAGCTAAAACTTCATTAACAAAGCAACTTGCTTACACCAAAGCAAAGTGTATACAAACTTGAAGACTCAAATAAAAGTCTGTACAACTAAACTCTACACACAGAGTTTGCAACATAAAACAACTCAAGCTACATAAAACAAGGCCAACAACACTCTTGTTTTGGCATCCAAAGTGTTGTCAATGGAGACAACAACACTTGCTTGTTTTTAGCTTAGTTTCTCTTGTCAAAGTCAGCGACTACTTCGCTACGAGGTCTCTTCCTTGAACCTTCACTTCGGCCTTCGCGAGTCTTGCTAGAATGATTCCCATAATCATCCCCAACTGATACATTGAGTTGCGCCTTGAGTGGACAGCTTCTAGCGAAGTGTAAACCTTTGCAAATGAAACATCCCCTATACTTCCGGGATGAAGGGAGTAGTTCCTCTTCCTTAGGTTCATGCTTGCGCTTGCTGCCAACAGATTTTTCCTTTCCTTTGGCTTTTCCTTCGCAGCTTTGCACATCTTCAGTCGTTGTGCTATTGGCAAGCTCTCTTACCGTCTGCATAGCCATCTGGATACTCTGCACTTTGCGCTTCTTAAGTTCAGCAATCACACTTGAACTTGCGCCAGCCAGAAATTGGAACATCTGATCTTCTTCACTCATGCCACACGTCTCTTGCACCAATGCAAAGAAGTTTTCAGCATAGGCTTGTGGTGTACTTGTCATTCTTAGCCTACGTAAACTTTCTCTTGCATACCAAGCACCGTTTCTTGGCGGAATCGACATCTCACCATCTTTCATGTCATTCCATGACATAGGATTAGCATAACTAGCAGGCTTCATCTTCTTGCAAAGATAGTTCTCCACCAAACCTTTGCATCACCACCAAGGTAATTGCCTGCGAGAGTTACTTTTTGTCCTTCCCTGTTCCATTCGCCTCAAAGTATGCCTCAACGTCATACAAGAAATTCTCAATTTCTCTAGCATTTTGGAACTGCGTAAATTCTTGGCTCGGAGACTCGGTTAGAGCTTTCTCCATGCACATTCGCCCCTACAAACATGCCGTTACTGATTAGCCCGCGAATACTTGCCACTTCCTCAGAAATATGCCGCATGGCTTGTTAGTATGGTCTTTATGTCACCGAATTGCACCTTCAATTCGGTCACTTCGAGATTGGTTTCGCAATTCAAAAGGGTTGCATCAGACACCTTGTCTTCTACAAAGACTCACCCTGCCATCGAATTCTTTAAACCAATCTGACGTTCTTCCTTCAAGTAGGTCTAGCCTGCCATTCTCTTCAGAAACAAGAGAGTTTTCAATGCCATCTGCACTGAAATCAATGGTTAAATCACCAAGATCACCATACTCCTCAAGTTGATCAAACGAACCCGGTAGTTCTTCGTCAATCATCATGCCATTAGAACTCATTTCTAATGCAAACTCTGAAAATAACTCGCCACTTACTTGCTCACAGGAAAATAGCTTTAGAGAGAAAGAAGTACTAGTGTATTATCCAACAAATACACTCGAACTGTGCACCAAACACAGCTCTGATACCCGAATTGTCACACCTCCAAAATGCCTTTGCAAATTTCTGCGAAAGTGTAACCCGGCAGCACAAATGGTTCTGTGAATAGCTTCACCCAATTGCACTTCAGCCTTATAAGTTTGCACCTATGCAAACAGCCAACATATCAGGTCAATCAGCGGAAGTCTTTACAGCCTTCTTTCACTTCTCAAAACTCATCAAATGCACCCCATAATATATTCAATCTTTGTCATACTTTACCAACAACAAATCAGCCAACCAATAATACTTAGAACATGACACAATCAACTCTTTTATTGCATCAAAGGGAAGAAATACAAAACTTGCCCACTTGGGGACTTACACAGACTTGTTTGCCTTCAAACCAAGCCTTAGTCTTACAAAAACTCTCCTATTCACTCACATATGCAAACCTCACTCTCACATATGTTCTCTATGCAAGCCTGCCGAATTTTCCCCTCTTTAGGACTATTTATACAGCAGCTTTACTTGGCCAAACCGTGCATAACCGTTACACACGCATGGAACAGCCATCTGTCCCATAAAGCAGTTCTGCCAACCGCCAATAATTGTGCTAATCGGCGCTTCCACTCCAACTCGCACCAATCATCCAACACTTGTTCTTTAGCAGTTAGAACTCTTCTCCCACGCTTATAAACTTCTTTATAACCGCTCCTCTTCACCACGCATCATTGGCATGCTTGTGAAGCTCGTAACTAACTTGCAACCGTCACTTGAGCCATATTGCACCACTTGTTTTGGCATACTGGATTCTAGCTTGCGCCCACGCTCAGCCCTCTTGGCCCTGCATGCTTATCACCCTAAACTCATGCACGGACAATTCTTAAGCATCAAACATCGAAACCAGCTCCTTAAGCTCACTCTAGTTGCTCATGCGTCATATGTGCTTCACTTTGCCAATTAGCTTGACAACAGCAATGCAACTCTTGCATTGCTAGCTTGTTTGCATTATTCAAGCTTTGGCCAACCTTGAATATATGCCATAGACCATCCCTTAGTCTATTCTTCATTCTTGCATCCTCCTTGAGCTTGGGCTAGCTCCATTCCATGGATATGCATCGATGCCAACATCGCATGTTGCATCTGTCACTTTGGCCATCTCTTGCCTTTCCTCAATGAAGCTTCATTGTGTCGGCCAATAAGCTTCATCACTTAGCCAAATGTGTTTACAATGTAATGCTGCACTTGCACTACATTGGCCCTGTGGGTTTATGACATTCTTGACACTTGCCAATCTATACAGTAATACCGCTATTATGGCTTGCGTTGCGCTATTATAGCTTACGTTGCGCTATTATGGCTTCGCATTGCCCTATTACGGCGGACCACCAACTTGGCCTGCAACTCTGTAACGCATGATCATTGTGCGTCACTTGCAGCACTGTAATAGTAAGCTTGAAGAGTACATCGCATTACCAGCTACCCAATATGATTATTATGATTATTAGTGATCCTAATATCATTTATTATTATTAACACTAATGATCGAACTATTATCATAATTATTTTTACGACTTAATTTCATTTCTACTTTAATAGATTAATAGTTCTAATTAAGAGAAAAGGTACTCTATTAGTTTCTAAGCAAAATTTGGGATCTATCAGTCTACTAATAGAAGCAAGTCTTCCTAATATGAATGGTAATCCAAGCTTGTAGTTGGCCTATCCAGGTTAGCAAGACCCGACGATGGTTTCCTACGAACAAAGACAACACAAACACACCAGAATTTCAAGCCTCACTATTCTCCAGTGCTAGATTATTTAAGTGTCATTTAATTGAGACTAACTAATCTCTTCTATTTGACATTTCTAAACTATAAAATAATTGGTTTCAACCTACAAGTTTTACTTCATAGATATATACACGCAAAACAAGAAGCAAACAATCAACATATTGAACAAATTAATCAATCAATTCAAAAATTATTTTAGTTCTTGATTGCTTTTAGTGATTAAGATTTATCTCACAAACCCAACCCAGCTTCTAAACTAATCTAGTTCACTATCTGTCACTGGCTAATCTTATTGTCGCCCATATAAGATTAATGGTGAACTCTGATACCAACTTTGTAGCGCCCCCTAAGCTAGCAGCTGACTAATCCAAGAGATTAACTAAATAAAGAGGCATTAAAAATCTAAATCATTTACTTAACATTCAATTAAGAAATCTTCTACAAAACTTAACCCAAAAACTAGCCCCGCTCAGAAATATATATATACAAGGATTCCTCTCAAATGATACATATACAATAGTCATTTGGTTCACAAATAAAATATACAACATAATAAACATATCAGAAGACTCAACGCCACAAAGCTTTCGCTGCGCAACTCTGATCTGTCTCTGAAACTGAAAGTGGGAAAGGGTGAGCACATCATCCCTAAAAGGGGTGCCCAGTAGAAATAACAACTAACTTTCAAGTAATCATTAATATGATTTAAAAACAATGCAGGTTTTATCGAAAGACGATAATACTCGGAAAGACAGTAAAACAGAATGTGAAACTTAACTTTTTCAAAGTAATTTAAAAGACATTAAACATCCATAAATAACAATAAGCATTCATATATGAGATGTGTGTTGCCGCACTTGGGAAGAGTAATATTGATGCCAATTCCACACCGATTAGGTAATACTGCGGTGTATCGCCCTAGCCATAAAATAAGATATAAAGGAAGATAATTTTGGCCATGTAATATTGCGGTGTATCGCCCTAGCCATAGAATACTGGATATTGTGTCGGCACACATCTCATACCACACAGAGCATACAAAGATATGCATGAATTTCACAACACCAAGATTGATTTGTAAAACAATAATGAATACAAGAGAGTTCGTTATCGATTCCCACCTCTTTTGATGACAGGCCACGCCTACCTCGAGATCCATGATCCACTGCTTCATCCTTTGATTCGATCGTTGTTAATAACTAACTGTTAATCACACAAGAACTCTAAGAATATAGCCACAATGGCTCACACAAGAATCATACAAGTCTATCTAACGGTTTCAAACCCATTTATGATTTTACACATTTTCATTCTCTATCTTTAGCATATTCAAGGTTTACTAATTCAATTAGGTTGATTCTATAGTCCATTAGCTAAGTCTTATATATCTACAACCTTGTAGAAGGAACCAAGTGCTATTTCGGACCATAAAGGTCCAAACAATCAAAGAATGAAACTATGCCTAAACCCAAGTCCATTAACAAGCCCATTACAAAAGGCCCAGTCTAACAGAGTCAACTAATGGTCGCTAACAGTCAACACGTCTCTAACAATCAACGTCAGTCATATGGTCAAAGTCCAGGGTCAATGGTCAAAGAAACCAACTCAGTCAAGATTCACTGAGTCAAGTCTCGGTCAGTCCGACCACCGAGTTAACTCGCAGATTTACTAAGGCGGACACACCGAATCGATCGACATCTGACTAAACAACAAGGCTTAAGGCTAAAGCCTTTGCACAGGCTAGAGCCATTGCTCAAGCCAAAGAACCCTAATATACAAACCTTGTGCAACACCAAAACTCTTAACTTAATTCAATTTCAATCAATTCAATCTTAAATAAACTTCATAATCAAATTACAAGCACAACTAAAGCCTACCTGCAGTTTAGCAGTTCCAAGCTTTCACCGCAATCACTATTTACAACTCTAAATCATCACCAAACTCAACTACAGTCATCTGTAGGTCTAACTCATAACTCAACCTCAACACAGTTTGTAACCCAAGCTGCAAGCACTTCAACATAACTTAACTCAGATCCCTTACAACCACATCCTACACAATCAAACTCCAACGCGATCCACTGCCTAGCCATAGTATTCCAGAGTCACACCACTTCTGTCATACAACCATGTCAGCTTCATCACCTTACAAACAACACTACAGAGCTATCATCTTCATAAATTACACCTTCCCTGCCTGCAACTATCAAACACACAAACACATCATTATAACTGCAGGTTCACTCCAACTACAAGCCAACTCTTGGCATTCAACTTCAATACTACCTTCAATCCTGTAACAATCCTAAACACTAACAACATAACCACTTCTACACAATCAAACAATCACCACATCCACACTTAAAACCCATCACCTTATCAGCTGAGTAACTCAACATATACCTCCTGCCTCAATCTCAATTCAGCACCACTACTACGACCTGTAATCTCCATAATTGCAATGTCATATACATACAACAAACCCATTCATTCCTATCCCATGAATTTCAACACCACCACCTGTATACCCACAACTATTAAACCATTCATCTTACTTCAGTTGCATAAACCAACATATCAAAATCACTTACCACCATTTCAGATCCCATATCCTCAGCTCATACATCAACACAACATACTAACCTACAACTACAATTTCATTGCAGATACGCATAACCATATCAATCCTAACTCATTAAGAATCTCCAAAACTCAAATAACAACTTTACTGAATTTACAGAGAAAGGAAATTACCTCGAGATGATTTTGTTCAATCGACTGATTCAGATTCTTCTTTACTTCGACTTGAATCAGTGAATCACCTCGAACCCACAATCAATCCATCACTTCAACTCAACTAACTCTCACCAATCTTCATCCTCTTCACTGATTCTCAGAAACCCTAATTCACCAATCCTTTAATAAAATTATAATTCGACTATCAAACCTTCTTCTTTGCTAACAACAGTGAACACCCATCCTTAATTGATCGATTTTATACTCAATTCCACGAAATTCTTCAATTAAACACAAACCCTGACTTTCACGGAAACACTTCTCTTCAACTCAATCGAGGATTCTAACCAAACCCAAACTATGAAATCATCAACACCACACTCGATTGATTGGTTTCACTAATTTTCTATAAGGTTTTCTCAACAGAGATTTCCTCTCTGAATCGCCAGGAAAGAAGAAGAATAAGAACATATGAGGAGAAGAAGAAGAAAGAAGAACAAAAGAGAAAATGAAGTCTTCTCTCGACACGTTTGGTGATAAGGCCGACCCGAAAATGATTAAGGCACCCAGGCTTCGGATAAGGGCAGCCAGGTCGGTCTAAGGTCACACTAATCTGATGATATCTTCTGTGTCCGGTCTCCGAATGACACGTTCGAGTAGTCCATTCCGCGTAACTTTTCGAGACCTATTCAACGGTACTAGTTTCGTATCTAGATCGTTGTTAGATTAATTCCTATTAATTAACGTTTGTCTCTAATTAATCGAGTCATTAGCGGCTTAGTCGTCTCTTGACTAGTCTAATAGCGTTGACGAGCTTGAGGCTCGTTACATTCTCCCCACCTTATATCATTTTCGTCCTCGAAAATCGATCCACCATAGTCTTCAAAAACTCCCCACCTTATAGAGAATTACTATCTCTCAACTAAATGCAAGTACTGCTCATACTTACAAACGCAGAAACTCAAATCATTTTAAATAAGTTCACGGTAACAAGAAATGAAACACAAACCTATATGGCTTTCTACGACTATAATTTATAATTTGTAAAGACTAATTTTCTATTTCATAGTTTGATTGTGTCTAAGCTAACTATGGTGAATTTGATTCTAACAGATATGCACGTCTAGGCTCTTCACACTAAAATTTATAGTCTAATATTAAATAATTTATTAATTTGATACATCTTATCCATATAATTAAACTTACATTTTCAATTACTTTTAAATCCTACATTTTTATTATTTAAAATTTTAATTATCATTTCATCAAAACTAAATCATTTTAAGTTATACAAATTTATCTATTTTGCCTTCACATGTCCAATTTATTTTATATTATTTATCTAAATAAATAGATTTAATCTCTTTATTAAAGTATCAATATCATAATTCATTTTAAAAATTAAATTCATTTTAATGGTATAATTAATAAAAATTTGATTTCACTTCAATTTATACTATCTAACATGTTAACTTTATTTTTATACAATATATAAGTTTCCCATTTACCATCTACTTTAAAATTTGCTAGTAATAAAATTTATGAAATACTATTATCCGCAGTGCTACCATTTTACCTATCTTTATTAGGATCGTTATTGGTTTGCGGATAGTCCAGTTGGTACTTTAGATATTAATTTTCTAAATATAAATCTACATTCACGTAAGGATTGATATACTTAATTTTTATTTATTCTTATTGGATCCGTATACTAAATCTTGTAAAATATTGGCGTTGGTAATTTACTATTATTTCAATTTGAGTCTGCATAAATTTTAGTGTATCGTAAAAGTCTTTAGATTTTCCTATCAATGTAAGGTATACTATTAATATATAAATTTATTTTCTTTCAAGTATATTGTTGTGCTAGGCATCCAAATACTATAAAATTTAGTTATTGTCAAATGAATCTATGTTCCGGTAAATTATTTATTCCCTATCAATATTTCGTCAGTTATTAGTTCCCAAAAGTATGATTCTTTAAATCAGTTATTAGACTAAATATAATTTGGGTATAAGATTACTAACAATTCAGTCTTTTTATTTTATGCAATATATATATTCGCACGTTCTTAAGTCTTATCCTAACAAGTCTTATATTAACTACCTGGTTTCAAAACACAAGAATGTATTTCTAATTTTATTAAGTTTACAAAATCTGACCGTAGATAATTATTAATAATTCTGCGTAGCTACATGACCCTAATTATTAATTTTTATCATTATATATTTACTAATGTACAAACTAACAATTATATTTCATTTCATCATTAGTAGAATTAAATCATACAGAGCTTAATTAAATAAAGTTCATTACAGTATTATTTGATAAGTGTTAATTATGATTATTAGTGATCCTAATATCATTTATTATTATTAACACTAATGATCGAACTATTATCATAATTATTTTTACGACTTAATTTCATTTCTACTTTAATAGATTAATAGTTCTAATTAAGAGAAAAGGTACTCTATTAGTTTCTAAGCAAAATTTGGGATCTATTAGTCTACTAATAGAAGCAAGTCTTCCTAATATGAATGGTAATCCAAGCTTGTAGTTGGCCTGTCCAGGTTAGCAAGACCCGACGATGGTTTCCTACGAACAAAGACAACACAAACACACCATAATTTCAATCCTCACTATTCTCCAGTGCTAGATTATTTAAGTGTCATTTAATTGAGACTAACTAATCTCTTCTATTTGACATTTCTAAACTATAAAATAATTGGTTTCAACCTACAAGTTTTACTTCATAGATATATACACGCAAAACAAGAAGCAAACAATCAACATATTGAACAAATTAATCAATCAATTCAAAAATTATTTTAGTTCTTGATTGCTTTTAGTGATTAAGATTTATCTCACAAACCCAACCCAGTTCTAAACTAATCTAGTTCACTATCTGTCACTGGCTAATCTTATTGTCGCCCATATAAGATTAATGGTGAGCTCTGATACCAACTTTGTAGCGCCCCTAAGCTAGCAGCTGACTAATCCAAGAGATTAACTAAATAAAGAGGCACTAAAAATCTAAATCATTTACTTAACATTCAATTAAGAAATCTTCTACAAAACTTAACCCAAAAACTAGCCCCGCTCAGAAATATATATATACAAGGATTCCTCTCAAATGATACATATACAATAGTCATTTGGTTCACAAATAAAATATACAACATAATAAACATATCAGAAGACTCAACGTCACAAAGCTTTCGCTGCGCAACTCTGATCTGTCTCTGAAACTGAAAGTGGGAAAGGGTGAGCACATCATCCCTAAAAGGGGTGCCCAGTAGAAATAACAACTAACTTTCAAGTAATCATTAATATGATTTAAAAACAATGCAGGTTTTATCGAAATACGATAATACACGGAAAGACAGTAAAACAGAATGTGAAACTTAACTTTTTCAAAGTAATTTAAAAGACAGTAAACATCCATAAAGAACAATAAGCATTCATATATGAGATGTGTGTTGCCGCACTTGGGAAGAGTAATATTGATGCCAATTCCACACCGATTAGGTAATACTACGGTGTATCGCCCTAGCCATAGAATAAGATATAAAGGAAGATAATTTTGGCCATGTAATATTGCGGTGTATCGCCCTAGCCATAGAATACTGGATATTGTGTCTGCACACATCTCATACCACACAGAGCATACAAAGATATGCATGAATTTCACAACACCAAGATTGATTTGTAAAACAATAATGAATACAAGAGAGTTCGTTATCGATTCCCACCTCTTTTGATGACAGGCCACGCCTACCTCGAGATCCACGATCCACTGGTTCATCCTTTGATTCGATCGTTGTTAATAACTAACTGTTAATTACACGAGAACTCTAAGAATCTAGCCACAATGGCTCGCACAAGAATCATACAAGTCTATCTAACGGTTCTAAGCCCATTTATGATTTTACACCTTTTCATTCTCTATCTTTAGCATATTCAAGGTTTACTAATTCAATTAGGTTGATTCTATAGTCCATTAGCTAAGTCTTATATATCTACAACCTTGTATAAGGAACCAAGTGCTATTTCGGACCATAAAGGTCCAAACAATCAAAGAATGAAACTATGCCTAAACCCAAGTCCATTAACAAGCCCATTACAAAAGGCCCAGTCTAACAGAGTCAACTAACGGTCGCTAATAGTCAACACGTCTCTAACAATCAACGTCAGTCATATGGTCAAAGTCCAGGGTCAATGGTCAAAGAAACCAACTCACCAAGATTCACTGAGTCAAGTCTGGTCAGGTCTGACCACTGAGTTAACTCAGTCAGATTTACTAAGGCAGACACACCGAATCAGTCTGACATTTGACTAAACAGCAAGGCTTAAGGCTAAAGCCTTTGCACAGGCCAGAGCCATTGCTCAAGCCAAAGAACCCTAATATACAAACCTTGTGCAACACCAAAACTCTTAACTTAATTCAATTTCAATCAATTCAATCTTAAATAAACTTCATAATCAAATTACAAACACAACTAAAGCCTACCTGCAGTTTAGCAGTTCCAAGCTTTCACCGCAATCACTATTTACAACTCTAAATCATCACCAAACTCAACTACAGTCATCTGTAGGTCTAACTCATAACTCAACCTCAACACAGTTTGTAACCCAAGCTGCAAGCACTTCAACATAACTTAACTCAGATCCCTTACAACCACATCCTGCACAATCAAACTCCAACGCGATCCACTGCCTAGCCATAGTATTCCAGAGTCACACCACTTCTGTCATACAACCATGTCAGCTTCATCACCTTACAAACAACACTACAGAGCTATCATCTTCATAAATTACACCTTCCCTGCCTGCAACTCTCAAACACACAAACACATCATTATAACTGCAGGTTCACTCCAACTACAAGCCAACTCTTGGCATTCAACTTCAATACTACCTTCAATCCTGTAACAATCCTAAACACTAACAACATAACCACTTCTAACAATCAAACAATCACCATATGCACACTTAAAACCCATCACCATTATCAGCTGAGTAACTCAACATATACCTCCTGCCTCAATCTCAATTCAGCACCACTACTACGACCTGTAATCTCCATAATTGCAATGTCATATACATACAACAAACCCATTCATTCCTATCCCCTGAATTTCAACACCACCACCTGTATACCCACAACTATTAAACCATTCATCTTACTTCAGTTGCATAAACCAACATATCAAAATCACTTACCACCATTTCAGATCCCATATCCTCAGCTCATACATCAACACAACATACTAACCTACAACTACAATTTCATTACAGATACGCATAACCATATCAATCCTAACTCATTAAGAATCTCCAAAACTCAAATAACAACTTTACTGAATTTACAGAGAAAGGAAATTACCTCGAGATGATTTTGTTCAATCGACTGATTCAGATTTTCTTTACTTCGACTTGATTCAGTGAATCACCTCGAACCCACTATCAATCCATCACTTCAACTCAACTAACTCTCATCAATCTTCATCCTCTTTACTGATTCTCAGAAACCCTAATTCACCAATCCTTTACTAAAATTATAATTCGACTATCAAACCTTCTTCTTTTCTAACAACAGTGAACACCCATCCTTAATTGATCGATTTTATACTCAATTCCACGAAATTCTTCAATCAAACACAAACCCTGACTTTCACGGAAACACTTCTCTTCAACTCAATCGAGGATTCTAACCAAACCCAAACTATGAAATCATCAACACCACACTCGATTGATTGGTTTCACTAATTTTCTGTAAGGTTTTCTCAACATAGATTTCCTCTCTGAATCGCCAGGAAAGAAGAAGAATAAGAACAGATGAGGAGAAGAAGAAGAAAGAAGAACAAAGGAGAAAATGAAGTCTTCTCTCGACACGTTTGGTGATAAGGCCGACCCGAAAATGATTAAGGCACCCAGGCTTCGGATAAGGGCAGCCAGTGTCTGGTCTAAGGTCACACTAATCTGATGATATCTTCTGTGTTCGGTCTCCGAATGACACGTTCGAGTAGTCCATTCCGCGTAACTTTTCGAGACCTATTCAACGGTACTAGTTTCGTATCTAGATCGTTGTTAGATTAATTCCTATTAATTAACGTTTGTCTCTAGTTAATCGAGTCATTAGCGGCTTAGTCGTCTCTTGACTAGTCTAATAGCGTTGACGAGCTTGAGGATCGTTACAGAGCAGAAAAGCCAATCTACTTCATAAGTAAAACTCTGACCTCGGCAGAGAAAAACTATACAAAGATTGAAAAACTTGTACTGTCCTTGGTGTATGCAAATAAAAATTGCGAACATATTTTCATGTACACACCATAACAGTCATCACCAAGGCCCCAATAGAGTCCGTACTTGATAATGCCGACAGGGAAGGCCGAATTTCCAAATGGGGAGCCCATATTTGGCCGACTTCCCACTCGACGAGACCGAAGATATCCCAGGGATGGAGGATGAGATGGAGATGAGAAGTGTTTATCGATGGGTCATGCAAATCTGAAGGATCGGGCATCAGAATGGTCTTCACGACTCCGACAGACCGTGTGATCGTGTATAGCTTAAGGCTTGAATTCTCATATACAAATAAGGCACTGATATAAAGCGGTCATACATGCTCTACGATTGATAATTGATCTTGGACTCGACAAATTTAGACTCACCAGCGACTCACAACTTGTCATATTTACAGAGATACTTACAGTTGGCTAGACACTACATCGAGCATATACCCAATATTACTTTCCGACACCTATGTGGAGTAATAACAGGCACGCAGATGTCTTGGCTTTCATCGCATCAATGATGGTAGAGCCAGAGGCGACGGCCGTGAAAGTCGAAAGGGTATTACTTCCCTCAATACCACTTGAAGGAGATATGAAAATCCTAAATGCAAGCACGAACCAAGAAGTTCTTTCCGAGGATAACTGGAGGACCCCCATCATAAAATATCTAGCTAATGGCGATCCACCAAGCGATCAAAAATACGTACATAATAAAATAATATCCCGATCAGGAAATTATCAGTTAAGAGAAGGGTCACTGTATCGACAATCTTATTTGGGATCTCTACTCAGATTTTTATCTAAGGAGGAGAGACATGAAATTTTACTCGAAATACACCACGGACACGCCGGAAACCATAGTGGATGGCGAGCCTTGGCCCAAAAAGCCAAACTTAAAGGATATTTTTGGCCTCATATGAATGAGGATGCAAAACACATGGCACAATAATGCATAGAGTGCCAAAAATATGGAAAGAGGATACATTCCCTTTCCATGGATATAAAATATGTGTTAAGCCCTTGGCCATTGGCAAAATGGGGGGTCGACATTGTGGGACCCCTATGAGCAGGCACGGGACAGAGGAAATACTTCATTGTAGCCACAAACTACTTTACAAAGTGGGTGAAAGCATCAGCCCTTAGGCATATCCGAGACCATGATTTCTTCAAATTTATCTTCGAGTATATCATATGTCGTTTTGGTATCCCAGCAGTTATCGTTTCTGACGATGTGCTCAGCTTCGAGGAAAAAATATTGACCTCTTTAACTGTTTCAAGATCAGAAAGAACAAATCCACACCCATATATCCTGAAAGCAATGGCCAAGCAGAGGCCACGAACAAAGCCATCGCTGGCATGTTGGAAAAGAAGCTAGATGGACATATGGCTAGTTGGTGTGAACAATTTCATAACGTCCTCTGGGCTTATAGAACCACCCGAAAAGAGGATACAGGGATGACACTATTCGCGCTAATTTATAGCACAAAAGCGATCATACCCACCGAGGCAATGATCCCAACGACTAAAACGGAGGCTTGGGAAAAGAATCTAACCTCATACATGATACTAGCAAAGCTAGATGATCTCGAAGAGAATCTAGAGATAGCCCTCCAAAGAATAGAAAAACCGTCAGAGGCTAGCTCGGGAATATAAAAAACAAGTCCACAAGAGACACTTCAACCCAGACGACAAAGTTTGGCGACATATCCCACATTATTAACGAGAATCGGGTAAATTCGCACCTACCTGGGAAGGGCCTCTAGCAATCATCAAAAAGGCGGACGAAGGAGCATATAGATTGCTCACGCCCAATGGGGAAGAGCTAGAACGCCCATGGAATATCAAATACTTAAAGAAATACCACCCTTAGACCAATCACACAAGGGGATAGGTTATGAAAACAGGATTTAAATACCAACTTGTAAAAGGTTATGAAACCTTATCTGAACGTACAAAGGGTCTTCAAACCCTCTTTTGAGATTAATGAAATGTTCACTTTTGATTGTTTGTTTTAATAATTATTTGTTATTTTTATTATTTTTCGTCTTTTCTGTTTATTTTTATTTATTTATTCTTTACTTTATTTTTTCTTTTTCCGCATTGCATATAGAATTAGGATACTACAAAATTACTTATAAATCCTATCAAGATGGCATTAAACCGAGATACCAATCTTCTTAATAGACCATCAAGTATGGCACGATGCTAGCCACACCTTCCATTCTCCATAGAATGATGCGGGCCCCACCCAAGCTTCCTAAGACGGATAAACATGCATAGTGCAATGCCATATGAACTCATGAAGTGAGATGAAGCGGGGAACACCCTAAGATACCTGATTCGGAAACAGACTTAGGGTAATGCTATCATGATCTCGAATCGGATGATGTCCTGAACAACATGAGGTATCCAGAACTAATCCACTCACCCTTGGATAAGGTTTGAATCTATTGGCAGAGATATCGCCATACAAAAAATGGCTACAAAGATGTGACTCAAACAGATTCGACCTACAAACAATGGTTACCATGAATATCACTCATCTTCTTTCTCCATTCAGCACGTTCAGCTTCTAGCTCCTCTTCAAAACGAGCTTCAATGTCACTACCCTCATCGTCCAGATTTTGTTTTTCTCCCCTCAGATCATTCACTTGCTTCTCCAGCTATAGCACACGATTGCGAGCCTCTGCGAGATAGCACAAGAATATTAGTAAATAAAAACATTCCAAGAGATCAAATAAGAAACCCCAGAAACTGTAAAAAGTAACCTTCATGGTTAGTTAGGACATAATTTAATGTATGCTCCAATTGGGCCCTTTGATTATATAAAGCACTAACTTGTGCCTCAAACGCAGTAATGATATTGTCACCAGCAGGACACGACAGCATATGCATGTCACGAGCCGTCTCAAGCTTAATATACTCTCGCTTGAGTCGATGAAGCTCCACCATTTCCTCTTTTGTATTTGTTAGTATTGGCATATGATCTGTCTGCCGCACGAGATACAACCAATCACTTAACCTCCTCTGCATGAGATACAACCAATCGCTTAACCTCCCCAACCTTCGCGCGAAGATCTACAATGCGATCACGATGAACATCCACTTTCTTGTTGAGAACAAATTCTTCCTCTAAGGAATCAATCTTACACTGACGAGAGCTCAGATCAATCTCCACATAGTGAAGCTCCCTAACGTGCTTATGCGTAGTAATCTCTATACTCTCCTCTAATTCACAAATGGTGACTACTAATAGAAGGACTAATTCAGACCCAAGGAGCCTAACCTTCTAACAAAGAAACAATAAAGGAGACAGTAAAATACCTTCATACTCCTTTTTATCGCGGCGCAATGTCTCAACCTCTAGCCTGGCAGCATCCAGATCGAACTGCATCCGACGAACATCGCCTTCAACAGCTCTAGCTTGTTTCCTAGCCACTCGAGACTCGGCCAGCATGCCAGTCCTAAAATTGTTGCTCTAAAATCCATATAACACCTCAGTGAGACTGGGGCAATTGGAGACATTTCACAAACAAAATAAAGTTACAAAAACTTATCGTGGTCACGAGCCGATGCTGAGTAGGATTAACTAGATAGCTTAAAATTCGAGCTTGCTCATCCTCACTCAATTTGACGAACTCTTCGGAGCATAGAATCGAAGCAGCACTAGCAACTCCACCAAATATGGTGAAGGAAGGAGAACAAGGAATCACGGAAGAACTTGGAAAACCACCACCAAATGAACTAGGAACGCCAGTACCAATAAAATTTACTAACAACACCACTAGTAGTACCAACATCGAATAAAATACCCTTATCAGCGATATTACTTTCCTGGGCATCTCTAGCTCCGACCTCGATTTAGCACCATCACCCCAAGAGGGAAAAGACTTGTGCAACATTGTACACATCCTCAAAGAAGGAATCATCTATATCACCCACTATAACCACCTCATCCATATTATCATCAAACAAAGAAGAAAGATCAACATCCAAAGCATGAATAGCAACACCAGCAGAAACACTTGAAGGGCCAGATCGATCCATATCCTTTCCTCGCTGCAAATAAACGACATCATATGCTAAGCTATAAAATAGGGGCAAGGTATATATACCTTAATAATTAAACAGTATTTTCTACCTTAGCATCCTCAGCATCTCGAACAGTCTGCACCCGACGCTTACGAACAGAGGAAATAACCCATTTAAGTTCCCAAATGCTATATGAAAGAAGATTACCATGTACATCGGGAAGCTGAGAAAGGACACCTCCGAGCTCGTCCTAACAATATATCCAGGGGCCCAATATTCAAAGAGGAACTAGAAACCACTTCGGATCGCTAGTCTTACGAAGTGGGACATTGCTGGCATTAAGAGGATCCAAATCAGGAAGGAGCAAGGGACCCTTCAAAGCACGACGAGATCTCGAAATCCTCACACCAAAACCATCAAATTTGTCCACAAGATGATGACACCAATAATTTTCCATGAAGTTCTAGGGTGTGTATAAATCAGCTTGGGAAGGAATGAACTCGTTCTTCTCATGCTCTATAACTTTGCCCTTACTTCTACGGGCACACTCTCGAAGAATACGCCGTTAGGTTGGGACACACCTCTCTGAGGATTAACGCAAGAAAAAACCTCATACTGAAAAGAGTTTAATGTAAAATACAAAGGTAAACGAATCCCTTCCTCTAACTGGCCCCGAGTCACGATAACCTCGTTCGGACCACAAGGTAGTTCGGCGATCTCCCTAGTCAGAATTCTGGCATGTTTATCAGAACTGACAAAAGATACCTTGAACCTCTGCAAATGCTACTCAACTTTCAGATTCTCCAAATAAGTAGCATCAACCATCTCAGACGATTTACCAGCGCTAAGAGGTTTAGACGCATGTCTTTTCTCAGAACTAAAAGATTCGAAGGAAAAAAAAAGTTACACCAAAAGAAAACTAATATCAGAAACATAAACTGATGAAAAGGATATTATAAAACTCCAACGAAAATAAAAACCTAAAAACAAAGACGGCCACAATGAACTGAAGAATAACAGTTAAGAACAATGGTAAGAACCACAAACACAAGAAATAACCTTAAAAAGAAAAAGAAAAAATGCTTACCGCCTTGATGATCCAGATGGTGAGTTCCTTCCAGACATGACGATGTCTTTATAATAAGACATTGCTGGCATTAAGAGGATCCAAATCAGGAAGGAGCAAGGGACCCTTCAAAGCACGACGAGATCTCAAAATCCCCACACCAAAACCATCAAATTTGTCCCCAAGCTAATGACCATTAATTTTCCACGAAGTTATCGGGAGTGTATAAATCAACTTGGAATGAAATCACTTTTATCATGCTCTGTAACTTTGCCCTTACTTCGACGGGCACACTCTTGAAGAATACGCCAAAAGTTGCCGTTAGGTTGGGACACACCTCTCTGAGGATTAAGGCAAGAAAAAACCTCATACTGAAAAGAGTTCAATGGACAATACAAAGGCAAATGAAGCCCCACCTCTAACTGGCCCTTAGTCACGATAACCTCGTTCGGACCACAAGGTAGTTCGATAATCTCCCTAATCATAATTCCGGCATGTTTCTCAGAACTGGCAAAAGAGACCTTGAATCTCTGCAAATGATACTTAACTTTCAGATTCTCCAGATAAGTAGCATCAGCCATCTCAGACGATTTACCGGCGCTATGAGGTTTAGACGCAGGTCTTTTCTCAGAACTAAAATATTCGAAGGAAAAAAAAAAGTTACACCAAAAGAAAACTAATATTAGAAACATAAACTGATGTAAAGGAGATTACAAAACTCCAACAAAGATAAAACCCTAAAAACAAAGACGGCGATAATAAACTGACGAATAACAGTTAAGAACAATGGTGCGAACCACATGTAAGGATACGCAAGCTCGTCAACGCCTTTTGACTAGTCAAGAGATAGTCAAGAGATGATTTAACGGTTAATGACTCGATTAGCTCAACACGAACGTTAATTAATAAAAATTAATCTAACAATAATGTAGATATGAAACCAGTACCGTTGGTTAGATCTCGAAAAGTTATGCGAATAGGACTACTCGAACGTATTAATCGGATACCGGATGAAGAAGATTTTATCAGGGTGGTATAAAGGGCAAAATAGACTTCTTGTAGGAAAACAGATCGAGTTGCCCTTATCTTTTTGATCAGGTGTCTTAGTAATATCAATTTGGCTTAATCACCAAATTCGTGTCGAAGAAAATTCATTCTCTTTTCATTTTCTCTTTCTTCTTTCTTCTTTTCTTCTTCGTTACCTTTTTCGGTCGATTTCAAATCGAAGAATTGAGCCTGTTTGTGTGAGAAATTTATAGGAACTTTTTAGTATGTTGAATCGAAGGGGAAGACGTTAGTTCTGTGGTCGAATTAGCTTGGGAGGAGAAGAACTGGGTATTGTTGTGAATTGATTTAAGGTTCGTGGATTTGAATCTGTTTATGTAATTAAACAAGAGTTTGATGAATCTTAGATGGGTTTGCGTAGATTGAAGTTGTTTTGTTTGTGTAGGTTTCTAATTTCAGTTTAATTTTGAGATCGGGAATCACAGGAAATTAGGGTTCTTCATGTTCTTCCCCGAATATATGAAATTGAGAGTTAGGGTTTTGAATTTGAAGTTGAGGTTGATGATTGAAGTTGTTTTTGAATTAGGGTTTCTGTGATTAAATTAAATATGAGGAGTTATACAAGGGATGAACTTATAATTGTTACAGTTATAGAGGATTGGAGTTAAATTTAGGGTTACAGATGACGCTGAAGAAGATTGTTAGTATTGGTGGAATTGAGTTGTTGGCGGTTTGAGATGATTGTTGAACTGAGTCGAGACAAAGAAGAATTTGATTGCAATTGCTGAGCAAACATGAATTAAGTTACTATTTATTTAACATCGATCGACTCAAATGATGGACTAGTGAATTGTAGATCTCGAGGTAGGCGAGGCTTGTCATCAAATCAGGTGGGAACTCTTGTAACTTTTTTGTAATCATTAAGTTACTTTCTATCTACGATCATGAAGTCTTTGTTACCTTCGGATAAGTTTGTGTGCATATATTAATCGAGTGTGTCATTGTATGTACTTTGATGTGTGTTTGATATGCGTTGTGTAATTTCCCTGCATAAAGTGTTTGTGGTATCCCCACAGCTTCTTGCTAAGTATAATAGGGCGGTGTAGTATCCGTCGGCAATATTATTTATTTCTGGCTATAATAGCAATATTATTTATTTCTGTTTATAATAGGGCGGTGTAGTATCCGTCGGAAATATTACTTATTTATGTTTATAATAGGGCGGTGTAGTATCCATCGGCAATATTATATATATACTATATTATTTTGGGGAAATCACTTGTGTGCATATTATACTTGTTTGTCTAACTTTCTGATCTTGAAGGTAATTTTCTGAATCATGGTTTGTATGGGCACTTTGTGTGGACGATGTTATTATTATTGATTAGGGTTGCTCTCGCGTCATCTTCTCCAATGAGTTTGGCGAGGTTAGAGTGAAACTTGCTTCGTGTTGCATAAATTGCTGAATGATTAGCTTCTTCTTGTCTTCTTTCAATTTATATTCTTTTAGAATTGTGAAGCATGTTAGTGATTACTTGAGAGTTACAAGTTTTCATTGAGCACCCTTTTGGGATGTGCTCACTCGTTCTCACTTCAGTTTCAGTTATCTGAAGAAATGGTGCGCATGAAGATATCCGTTTTCGTAGCTTTGAGCTTAGCGAATATTAGAGATATTTGTGTATCTTCTGCTATTTGTATTCTTTCTTTAATCTGTAAAACAACACATTAATATATTTATTTATATCACCTGAGATTCTTATTTTAAAGTATCATAGAGTTTGGGTTGGAATTAGATTGCTTTGTGGGTAATTATGGTTCTTAAAATTTTTGGTACTTACATTTTGTCCAATATTAGTGTTTGGTCTAACATTTGTCCAATTTTGAGTTTGGTACTTGGAAATGACGTTGACCCTAGTTGACTCCGTTAAATTTGACTTCCGTTAACAACCAATAATTTTTTTTATCTAAGATGTAATTATTAAATAAGTTTACTATTACACCATGTACTTTACTAATATTTACCTAATAACCATTCATTTAACCCTAATTTCAAAAGAAAGACAAAACCCAATTCTTCCATCACAGCCGCCACCGTCACTTTCTTTCTCTCTATCACTCCCACTGCAACACCTCTGTCGCAACCACCTTCTCACTTCCTCTATTTATTTATTTTATCGCCAACCCAGCTTCTCTTCCTCTCCATACCACAGTGATCCTGAAATCGGACGAAGTCTCCGTTATTAGGCTCTCTAGTTAAGAAATCAAAATCAATGTGGTTAATCAATAATAGATTTTATACTAGCTTTTGATTCATTGCTTCTAGAGCAGTAACAAGATTTGTGCTTATTGGCGTAGGTTTGGATTGAGTTTTCATATTTGGGAAGTTGGTCTGAAAATGCACAGGGGATGGATTCAAAAGCAAGTATTACTGTATATAATAGATTGGTATTGAAGAGTTTTCTTGAAAATGGTCAATAGGTTTTGATCGAATCACAGTGGGTTATGATCAAATTCTGATTGTAACCAAAAATTGAAGAAACTAAGATTCAATTTAGAGTTTTGGGAAGATTGGAATAAAATGAGGGAACATAAGATTCAGTTAAATATTGTTACATTTGCAAGTGGTATTGATGGATTTTATAAACGAGAGCTATGTTCCGGGGAAGCTTGTATAAAGAAAATTCTCAAACGGTTTTTGATTTTTTTAGTTAATAAAAGATGAACAAATTGAAACGGTGGTGGATGTAGGTTGATTTTTATAATTTTTTTTTGATTGATGAATTCATTGTTTTCTTTTTTTTGATCGATTTTGTTATTAAACTTTCTCTATGGAGTTAAGCAAGTTTTCTGGCCGAAAGATGGCTGTGGTGGGGTGGGGTAAGTTTGCTCGGCAGATGGAAGAGAGGAAGGAAAGGTGGAAGAAAGCGAGATGGAGAGTTAGGTTCTTAGGTTAAGGTTAAGTTAATTTTGGAATGCGTGCAAAGGGTAAAATGGTAAATGCATAAATATTTAGATGATAATTTAATTAGAATTAAATTTAACCAAGTCAACGTCATTTCCAAGTACCAAACTCAAAGTTGGACAAATATTAGACCGAACACTAAGAATGGACAAAATGTAAGTACCAAAAACCAAATAACCCTTCTTAAAATCGATAATCTAGATTTTTGTTGTTTCAATTAGGTTATAATCCTATTAGCTACGCAGGTTTAAGAGTTGGGGCGTCTCAAGTTGGTATCGGAGCTCACTATTAGATCTTACATGGGAGACAGTAAATAATACGCAGTGCTAGATTGAATAATAAGATTAGATTAGAACCGGATTGAGTTGTGAGATAAAATCTGAATCACTAAAAGTTATCAAGAACTAAAAGACTTGTTTAATTGATTGATTTGTCTTCTTGTTGTGTGTACATTTAGTATGAAGTAAAAATTGTAGGTTAAACCAACTGCATTATATTTTAGAAGCTAATAGAGAATTGGGGAATAATTAGTATAGAATTATGAAAACATAATCAATACAATACTGGAGAAATAGTAAGGTTAGTAGTTATTATAGATCCGAGTACCTTTAGGAACTTATCGAATATCCTTAAATATACTTAAAACCATTAAATTATGGAATAGAAAATTAGTTTGAGGAACTTAGTCTTCCTTATTTGTTAGAAATTGAGTCAACATAGTTGAACTAGAGCTACAAATTTTAAATCTTAGTTGTAGAAAGACATATAGGTTTGTATTTCATTTCTTTTTGATTCGAACTCATTTGAAATGAGTTGGATTTCACGTGTTTGTAAGTATAAGTTGTACTTACTTTGAGATGTAGATCGATTTAATTTTCACGGACGAAAATTCTTGTAAGGTGGGTAGAATGTAAGGATACGCAAGCTCGTCAACGCCTTTTGACCGGTCAAGAGATAGTCAAGAGACGATTTAACCGTTAATGACTCGATTAGCTCAACACAAACGTTAATTAATAAAAATAAATCAAACAATAATGTAGCTACAAAACCAGTACCGTTGGTTAGATCTCGAAAAGTTATGCGAATTGGACTACTCGAACGTGTTAATCGGATACCGGATGAAGAAGATTTTATCATAGTGATATGAAGGGAAAAATAGACTTTTTGTAGGCAAACACATCGAGCTGCCCTTATATTTTTGATTGGGTGTCTTAGTAATATCAATTTGGTTTAATCACCAAATTCGTGTCGAAGAGAAATTCATTCTCTTTTCGTTTTCTCTTTTTTCTTTTTTCTTTCTTCTTTTCTTCTTCGTTCCCTTTTTCGGTCGATTTCAAATCAAAGAATTAAGAATGTTCGTATGAGAAATTTATAGGAACTTTTTAGTATGTTGAATCGAAGGTGAAGAAGTTATTTTTGTGGTCGAATTAGCTCGGGAAGAGAAGAACTGGGTATTGTTGTGAATTGATTTAGGGTTTCGAGGATTTGAATCTGTTTATGTAATTGAACAAGAGTTTGATGAATCTTAGATGGGTTTGTGTAGATTGAAGTTGTTTTGTTTGTGTAGGTGAAAATGGTTTCTGCTGATTTTGGTAATTTTGGGTGTACGGGTGAGAAACAATTTAAACCCTAAACAATGTACTGCAAGGGAGTACTTTAGATTCGAGAGATCAATCTGTACAAGTCCGGCCTAAACCAAGAAATGGCCGTTCCAGACTTGCTTCGGTCACAAAGTGAAGGAGAATGGGTTGGTTTTGGGGAAGGAAGCAAGGAAGCGATGAGACCAGAATAGTTGATTCTGGAAGAGTAGTTGTGTTACTACGACTTGTATCAGAAAAGTGGGAAGGCTAACAAATGGTAAGCTAGCAAGTATTTTCTGAGTGTTGTGTATTCCACGAATGAACTTGTTGTTCAGTGGAAATAGGTAAGACCTATTTATACAAGTTGAAGTGAAACGTACCCTGGTCTCATTAAGGAATGGAAAAATGGGTAAGTAAATGGGAGGAGGTGGTAACCGTATGCATGGAATTTGATGTTCCATAAAATCGTTAACGCATGGAATTGATGTTCCATAAAAACATTAACGTATGGAATTGATGTCCCATGAACGTTTCACTTTTAACTCCCTGTATTTACTAACCGCCTCACCCTTATGACAATTCCTTATGACGGGCGTAGTGTACGCCGCACGCTGTAAACCGCCAAACCAATACCCAAAGAGGTTCCCCCAGTTTGTGATATGTGTTGATGTCTCAAATGTTTTTGTGGAAAACATGTAGCATAGGGTTGTTGCCTGGAAAGTCGAGCTCGGGAGACTTGGTAGCTTGGTGACCTTCGACGGTCGAGATTTTGTATCTTAATAGGAAAGGTAGCCGTTGATCTTTGCACGCTTTCGTTCGTTGGTGGCCACATAGGGAAGGCCAGCATGGTGGCGCGGCTAGGTTAGCATGCCATTGGCATGGCATGGTGGCGCGGTTAGGTTGGCATGCCATTGGCGTGGCATGGAGGCGCGGCTAGGTTGGCATGCCGTTGGCATGGCATGGCCAAACTTAGGTTTTCGGGCTAAAAGTTACCATGCGTCGTCTGGTAAACTTGGAGGGTTAGGATTCGCTCATGGGATTGAAGGGGGACCGTCGATTATCGCACGCCTTCGTTTTGGTAGCCGCGTAGGGAAGGCCATCATGGTGGCGCGGCTAGGTGCGTTTGGCATGTGGGGCCAAGGGTTTGGCAAGCCGTTGGCACATGGTGCGGCTAGCATGGCTAGGTGCGGTTTGTCTTGGCATGTGGGGCCAAGGGTTTGTCAAGCCGTTGGCACATGGTGCGGCTAGCATGGATTGGTGCCAAGGAAAGGTGTGGCTTGTCTTGGCATGTGGGGCCAAGGGTTTGGCAAGCCGTTGGCACATGGTGCGGCTATCATGGCTAGGTGCCAAGGCAAGGTGTGGCTTGGCTTGGCATGTGGGGCCAAGGGTTTGGCAAGCCGTTTGCACTTGGTGCGGCTAGCATGGCTAGGTGCCAAGGCAAGGTGTGGCTTGGCTTGGCATGTGGGGCCAAGGGTTTGGCAAGCCGTTGGCACATGGTGCGGCTAGCATGGCTAGGTGCGGTTTGGCTTGGCATGTGAGGCCAATGGTTTGGCAAGCCGTTGGCACATGGTGCGGCTAGCATGGCTAGGTGCCAAGGCAAGGTGTGGCTTGGCTTGGCATGTGGGGCCAAGGGTTTGGCAAGCCGTTGGCACATGGTGCGGCTAGCATGGCTAGGTGCGATTTGGCTTGGCATGTGGGGCCAAGGGTTTTCCATGGGCGCATGGCGTGGCTAGCTTGGCTAGGTTTGGCTTGGCATGTGGGGCCAAGGGTTTGCCATGGGCGCATGGCGTGGCTAGCTTGGATAGGTGCGATTTGGCTTGGCATGTGGGGCCAAGGGTTTGCCATGGGCGCATGGCGTGGCTAGCTTGGCTAGGGCCAAGGCAAGGTGTGTTTGGCTTGGCATGTGGGGCCAAGGGTTTGCAATAGGCGCATGGCGTGACTAGCTTAGCTAGGTTCGCGACCAAGCTAGGGTTTTGGGCCAAAGGTCGTTTGGTAACCTCGGACGGCTAGGATTTGCTCCTGGGATTGAAGGGCGACCGTTGATTATCGCACGCCTTCGTTTTTGGTAGCCGCGTAGGGAAGGCCAGCAAGGTGGCGTGGCTAGGTTGGCATGAGGCCATGGCAAGGTGCGTTTTGCATGGCGCGGTAGGTGTGGCTGGCATGGTTTGTCATTGGCACAGGGGTGCGGCTAGCATGGTTGGCATGCCTTGGCGCGGTAGGCGTGTCTGGCATGGTTTTCCATTGGCACAGGGGTGCATCTAGCATGGTTGGCATGCCTGGGCGCGGTAGGTGTGGCTGGCATGGTTTGCCATTGGCACAGGGGTGCAGCTAGCATGGTTGGCATGCCTGGGCGCGGTAGGTGTGGCTGGCATGGTTTTCCATTGGCACATGGGTGCAGCTAGCATGGTTGGCATGCCTGGGCGCGGTAGGTGTGGCTGGCATGGTTTTCCATTGGCACAGGGGTGCGGCTAGCATGGTTGGCATGCCTTGGCGCGGTAGGTGTGGCTGGCATGGTTTGCCATTGGCACATGCGGTGTGAGAATTAGGGTTTTGGCCTTTCGAAACCCTAATTAGCATTAAAAAAGGTACCCTGGTAATTTTCTTGCAGACATATTAAAGGGTTCATTAAATGTGCTTGGTTTGGACATTATTAATCAAGTTCTGTGACGTCACTGTCTGACTAGGGTTTTACGATTTTACCCCTAAGCTAAGAACCACCATCAACATTAAGTCCCCTGCTTAGCTCGGAACAGGTGCCTTGTTGCGAGGTAAGCATATGATGGTGACAGACAATGACGGAATCAAGACGTAAATCATTGCAAAGATGGTCAGGAAAATCCGACTAACCTTTTTGAAAGGTGAAGAGAGTTTTTGCTTCCCGTGTTGGCGGCCCTGCATAAGTTGTATTGGGGATGTAGACCGTGGAGTGGTGAGACGAAATTTGTTGGCTTGGTCTGGCCGTACATTACCGAGGCAAAGCGGGCGCAGTCTTGGAAGGCAAAGCGTATCGGATGGCTTGGCATGATAGGGCCGTGATAATGGAGCGGGCGGCCTGGCATGATGCGGCCATGGCAAGGCTATGTGTACACGGACGGCTAGGCGTGGTGGGGCCGCGGCAAATGGAGCGGACGGCTTAGCGTGTGGGGCCAAGGGGCATGGCGTGAGCGGTCTTGTGCGTGGAAATTGGTCTTTCCGGGACCGGTTTCCTCTTTTCCTTTCTTGGCTCAAAATAGGAAATCCTTTCCTTATTCAAACTCCCACGTACCATGTATATATAAAAGGAGGGCCGGCTTCTCTTTCGTTTCACGCCTATAGATTTTTTTTTATATCCAAGCCGTGCGGTAGCAGTAAAGCAAAGCGGACATGCAAATCCCAGGTATGCCTTCCAATACTTCTTCTTTAACTTGTTTTCTCTTTTCTTTTGTGTTGGTGTAAACCTTAGTTGTAGGCGTACCTTTTCATGACCTTGTAGAAAATGTTGGTGTGAATCCTAGCCGTAGGTATGTTTTGCACGATCTTGTAGTAGTACTTAGGCATGAATACCATAGTAATGTTGACCGCCTCAACTCACTGTGCGAAGTAAGCTCGCGATAGTAATCGCCATCCCTTTCCCACGAAAACCTAGTTTTAGGGTTTACTCCTTGTTTTGGTGTGGCCGTGTGCATGATTCCTATGGTGGGGCGCACCTCTTCGGTCGGACAAGAATTTTATGCTGCAGGGTACGGCCTTGAAACAAATTAGCTTGCGTCTTGGGTGAAAAAAATAATTTCCGTGCACTTTCCGTAATAATTTCTCTTCGTATTGTTCCATTGTAGTTATATCGGCGGTGAAAACAGCGTAAGAGAATTTTCATTAGGATGTCAACAATTTCTGTCGTACCGAAGGATGTGGGTAATTCCAAGACAAGCGTAGATGATGAGTTCTTTACAACATCCGCTACAATTAGAAAAAATCATCCCAAGTATGTGTCGATCCTCCTGACTGGTTCGGAAAGTGAAGGAGAGGCCCGGTCGGTTCGTCCGGGTAGTGTAATAAGGTTTTGTATTCAGAGAAAAGAGTACCATGCTTCTCCCATTGACTTTAAGACCAGTGTAAGCCCGTTGCGTCCCTTTGAGAAATGGATGCGATTCATGTTGAGCCAGGAATGTGTAAAGGCTAGCTTGACCAAGGCACAGATTATTGATCTTTGTCATCGGCTTCCATGCTTCTTCAAATTAGGAAAGATATTCCAGGCTTGGTTACTTTTATTTCCAGATGGTATCCGGACACTCATACGGCTATATGCAGGTGGGGTGAAATGACCATCTCCTTAGAGAGCGTGGATGTATTGCTGAACCTTCCCGTAATTGGAAACCTTGATGTTAGGTTGTCTGTGGATGAAGAAGAAATGCATGCCGCCCTGGTTGCGAAATCGAAGGGATTCGTTCGTAAAGGAAACAAGACGAAGTGCTTTTATGACTGGTGGGTGTCTTAGTGGTTTCCTGATGAGTTGGAGTCGAATTAGAAGAATAGTACGCTTTATGCCGCGGCGTTCTTGGCTCTTTGGTTATCCAGAGATATTTTTGATGACGGTTCCGGTAAGAAGGAGATAAGGCAGGAACTTATCAAGTTTGCTATAAAATTGGCAAAAGGCGTCGTTCTCCCTATTGGCGGTTTGTTTCTTGGTTCTCTGTACGCACACTTGGATCAGCTGGTCTCGGATATGTGTGCTTCAAACGGCTATATGAAAGTGGATTCGTACATTCATGCCGCCTTTCTTCAAGCATAGATGTGGGAGCACTTCGAGAAGTACGCCCCAAAACCGTTGGTTGTACTTCCCGAGTCTTGGGGTGGCTCCAGGATACTGCGCTGGTCGAATAGGCGTCCAAAGATTGGCTCGACCCTGGTTGGATTTCTTGACAACTCGCACACGGTTAATTTTCGTCCATGGGATCTGGTGCATGCGTCCATAACTTAGATCAGTACCTTTGCTCCTATTTTGAACATGTCTTTGACTTCTGATAAAGAGGATCTGAGTGTTGGAGAGATGGTGTTCATGCAAAGCTGCACGCCCGGTCATGTACCGTCTTTCTTTCGAGGATCTTGCAAAGCGATCTCTTACAACATTGATATGGCGGCTCGGCATATGGGTTTTGACCAAGGGGTCCCACTCGTTCGTCAGCCGGTTGTTCCAGAAATCCCGTTGTCCACTGTTCTCAATGCTAGTGTTCTTGCGTCGGGTCAAAGTCTCCATTTTCTGCTTGCAGAACGAAATCCGTCAACAACCTCCAAATATAACATATTTTGGCAGGATGAGTTTCTTGCTATCCATGGATTCGTGAATGATGTGGTAGAAAATCGTCGCGGTAAGCCTTCTCCTGCGATTTTAGCGGAACATCCATTGCTGAGGGATCCCAAGCGAAAATCCGTTAGCCCGAATGCAAATAGTCCCCAAGTGAAGGAGCGAAGATCTAAAAGCCGTGCTGGTGGTTTTCAGTCGGATCCGATGGCTCTCCCGACTTTTAGCTCTTCCAATATGCGAGTACGTATAATTTTCTTCCTGATTCAGTCGGATTGCGTATATCTTTGTCTCATTTCTGAGTGTCTGTTCTTGTGCCTTGCCTAGGGTCTTAGCAGCGTGAACGTCTTCACTAAACTTGCACGTAGTCGAAACCGCACCTCTTGAGACTCGGAAGCGGCGATGTTGAGCCTACCCATGGAGAAGGGGAATCCGAGAAGGATGAAAGCTCAGAGTCCAGAGATGGCGAAAGTAGTTCTTCTGATAGCGGTGCTGAATCTTCCTCTAGTCGATCTGAAAGCGAATCAGTGAGTCTTCTCCATGTTCTTCTTCTTCCTTCCTTCTTCCTCTCCCTTTTTAAAAAAAAAAAAAAGAGTGTCTAAGCCATGATATCACAGAGCGAAGCTGGTTCTGAAGACGAACTTGAGATGGAAATTGGTGGTGACACGGGTTTGCCTCCAGCCGTGTCAGCCAAGCCTGGTGGCTTTGAAACAGAGGCCGATCAAGATGGAAGCGTTGTTGTGAATCAGACAGCGGAGATTGCTCACGTGAATGTTGGCGCAATTGTTATTAGGAATCCTTCGCCGATTCATCGATGCGATCGCAGTGCCACCTTTGTTCCTCCATACCTGGTTCCTTATCCGGATCACGTGTTGATTGGGGGATTTAGCGTGCCAGCTAAACATGAGGCGTTATATACCAAGATATGGGAAAGCTACGGCCATATTGCCACGACCAAGAAAATTACTAGCCGATACGCGTTGGTCAAGCGTGTGGAGGAAGCCTTGTCTTCGATTGACGACATGTGCAACGTGACTGGTCATACGGTTTCTGAGGACGTAATCTCGAGCCGGAGGTTCCACCGTGACATGTGCACAAAGTTCGAGTTCAATGCTCCTTGGTTCGTCGACGGTTTCTCCGAGGTTGAAAAGTTGCTGGCCCAAACAGTCGAAGGTCCTTCCGCAGACATGGTGAAGAAGCAGGAAGCGGAATTCAAAAGATTGTGCAGGCAGCTGAAGTTGAAAAGGGTGGCTCTCCATAGCACGAGGGAGGCCTTTGCTAAGAGGAGCAAGCCGCTGTTGGAAAACTTTCCTTGAATACATTTCTGTCTTCTGAACTTCTTTATTTTATATTTTTTTTTGAAAGGCAAATGGAAGCGCCTGGTTTATGGTTTTGATTTTCTGGATTTTTGGGGTTGACAGATAAATGTTACCTTGATGGTTTTGGATTATTCTTTTGGAATGAATTGTTTAGGAATGAATGTTTAGGAATGAATGTTGCAGGCATCCCAGGGAAACCATGGAACCGTGCGTTTGGTAGATGACATGGGATGAAACACAACATGACTATCGGTTTTTTATTCTCATGGAAACTTGAAATAGCAAACCACATATCTTGTCTAGGTAAGACTTACTTGGTTTCTCAGGTCTCCTGATGAAAATGGGACCTTCTGAGTGTAACACTGAGTTTTATGGGAAGCGCCGCCATGGTCGTAGAAAGTCCCCAGTCGTTACTGAGTTGCCTTGCTGATTCTCGGGCAAATCGTTTGCTTCAATTTTCTGGGAAGTCCCCATTTATCCCTTGTCGTGTCATGATTGATAACCGAGCCGTCTGGTAACTGAGTCGTCGATCCTTGAGCGGATCGCCTGCTTCTACCATCTTGATGTCTGGGTCGAAGCATGAGATCGATGGTCAAAGATTGACATTGTAACCGAAATATCAATCTCCCACTGTGGTCGCCAATTATTTGTAGGTGAAAATGGTTTCTGCCTATTTCGGTAATTTTGGGTTTACGGGTGAGAAACAATTTAAACCCTAAACAATGTACTGCAAGGGAGTACTTTAGATTCGAGAGATCAATCTGTACAAGTCCGTCCTAAACTAAGAAATGTCCGTTCCAGACTTGCTTCGGTCACAAAGTGAAGGAGAATGGGTTGGTTTTGGGGAGGGAAGCAAGGAAAGCGATGAGACCAGAATAGTTGATTCTGGAAGAGTAGTTGTGTTACTATGACTTGTATCAGAAAAGTGGGAAGGCTAACAAATGGTAAGCTAGCAAGTATTTTCTGAGTGTTGTGTATTCCCCGAACGAACGTGTTGCTCTATGGAAATAGGTAAGACCTATTTATACAAGTCGAAGTGAAACGTACCCTGGTCTCATTAAGGAATGGAAAAATGGGTAAGTAAATGGGAGGAGGTGGTAACCATATGCATGGAATTTGATGTTCCATAAAATCGTTAACGCATGGAATTGATGTTCCATAAAAACATTAACGTATGGAATTGATGTCCCATGAACATTTCACTTTTAACTCCCTGTATTTACTAACCGCCTCACCCTTATGACACTTCTTTATGACGGGCGTAGTGTACGCCGCACGCTGTAAACCGCCAAACCAATACCCAAAGAGGATCCCCCAGTTTGTGATATGTGTTGATGTCTCGAATATTTTTGTGGAAAACATGTAGCATAGGGTTGTTGCCTGGAAAGTCGAGCTCGGGAGACTTGGTAGCTTGGTGACCTTCGACGGTCGAGATTTTGAATCTTAAGAGGAAAGGTAGCCGTTGATCTTTGCACGCTTTCGTTCGTTGGTGGCCGCATAGGGAAGGCCAACATGGTGGCGCGACTAGGTTAGCATGCTATTGGCATGGCATGGTGGCGCGGCTAGGTTGGCATGCCATTGGCGTGGCAAGGAGGCGTGGCTAGGTTGGCATGCCGTTGGCATGGCGTGGTTTGGCGTGGCCAAACTTAGGTTTTCGGGTTAAAGGTTACCATGCGTCGTCTGGTAACCTTGGAGGGCTAGGATTCGCTCCTGGGATTGAAGGGGGGCCGTCGATTGTCGCATGACTTCGTTTTGTTAGCCGCGTAGGGAAGGCCATCATGGTGGCGCGGCTAGGTGCGTTTGGCATGTGGGGCCAAGGGTTTGGCAAGCCGTTGGCACATGGTGTGGCTAGCATGGCTAGGTGCGGTTTGGCTTGGCATGTGGGGCCAAGGGTTTGGAAAGCCGTTGGCACATGGTGTGGCTAGCATGGCTAGGTGCCAAGGCAAGGTGTGGCTTGGCTTGGCAAGTGGGGCCAAGGGTTTGGCAAGCCGTTGGCACATGGTGCGTCTAGCATGGCTAGGTGCCAAGGCAAGGTGTGGCTTGGCTTGGCATGTGGGGCCAAGGGTTTGGCAAGCCGTTGGCACATGGTGCGGCTATCATGGCTAGGTGCCAAGGCAAGGTGCGGTTTGGCTTGGCATGTGGGGCCAAGGGTTTGGCAAGCCGTTGGCACATGGTGAGGCTAGCATGGCTATGTGCCAAGGCAAGGTGTGGCTTGGGTTGGCATGTGGGGTCAAGGGTTTGGCAAGCCGTTGGCACATGGTGCTGCTAGCATGGCTAGGTGCCAAGGCAAGGTGTGGCTTGGCTTGGCATGTGGGGCCAAGGGTTTGGCAAGCCGTTGGCACATGGTGCGGCTAGCATGGCTAGGTGCAATTTGGCTTGACATGTGGGGCCAAGGGTTTGCCATGGGCGCATGGCGTGGCTAGCTTGGCTAGGTTTGGCTTGGCATGTGGCTAGGTGCGATTTGGCTTGGCATATGGGGCCAAGGGTTTGCCATGGGCGCATGGCGTGGCTAGATTGGCTAGGGCCAAGGCAAGGTGTGTTTGGCTTGGCATGTGGGGCCAAGGGTTTGCCATAGGCGCATGGCGTGACTAGCTTAGCTAGGTTCGCGACCAAGCTAGGGTTTTGGGCCAAAGGTCGTTCGGTAACCTCGGACGGCTAGGATTTGTTTATGGGATTGAAGGGCGACCGTTGATTGTCGCGCGCCTTCGTTTTTGGTAGCCACGTAGGGAAGGCCAGCAAGGTGGCGCGGCTAGGTTGGCATGAGGCCATGGCAAGGTGAGTTTGGCATGGCACGGTAGGTGTGGCTGGCATGGCGCGGTAGGTGTGGCTGGCATGGTTTGTCATTGGCACAGGGGTGCGGCTAGCATGGTTGGCATGCCTTGGCGCGGTAGGCGTGGCTGGCATGGTTTGCTATTGGCACAGGGGTGCAGCTAGCATGGTTGGCATGCCTGGGCGCGGTAGGTGTGGCTGGCATGGTTTTCCATTGGCACGGGGGTGCAGCTAGCATGGTTGGAATGCGTGGGCGTGGTAGGTGTGGCTGGCATGGTTTGCCATTGGCACAGGGGTGCAGCTAGCATGGTTGGCATGCTTTGGCGCGGTAGGTGTGGCTGGCATGGTTTGCCATTGGCACATGCGGTATGAGAATTAGGGTTTTGGCCTGTCGAAACCCTAATTAGCATTAAAAAAGGTACCCTGGTAATTTTCTTGTAGACAAATTAAAGGGTTCAATAAATGTTCTTGGTGTAAGGACCCTCAAGCTCGTCAACGCTAGTTGACTGGTCTAGCAAGGGTCAAGAGACTTATTAGTCGATAATAACTCGATTAGTTTAACACGAACGTTAATTAATAGGAATTAATCTAACAACAAATTAGATACGAAACTTGTATCATTAGATAGATCTCGAAAAGTTATGCGGAATGGACTACTCGAACGTGCTATTCAGATACCAGACAAAGAAGATATCATCGGATGAGTATGAACGACAGATTAGTTATGTTGCAGTTTAGCCGCCTTGGCTGCCCTTATCGTTTTGTCAGGTGCCTTTAGTAGATTAGGTCGGCCTTATCTTCCCAACTCGAGAGGATAACCTCTCATCTGTTTTTCTTCTTTCTCTTTCTTCTTCCATCTTCTTTCGTTTTTTTTCTCCTTCTTCTTCTTCTTCTGTTCTTCATTAGTCGATGAAAAAGTGAGAATCTATTTATGAGTTTGAGTTGTTAGTAAATCGGTTATGATTCACGAAGGGTTATCGATGGTGATGATGTTGATTAACTCTGAAGAAAAAGAAGATTAAGTTGTTGTAAATTGAATTAGGGGTTTCTGAAGTTAGGGTCTATGTAAAATTGATGATGATTTGGTGTAGTTCATGGATGAAGAACCGATGGGTCGTTATTGAATTTAGTAGTTGAAACTTCTCTGGTGTTAAATCGAAAAGAAAAGGTAATTAGGGATTTCTCAGTAGATTGCTTAGAGCTTCGATTAGTGATGAATAAGATGAGAAAAGAGATTGGTATTGAGGTATTAAACGAATTAGAGTTATGGTTGAAGTTAAATTGGGAATATGGAGTTGTTCAGTGAAGCATCAATGAATTAGGGTTCTGGAAGTTACTTTAGGGTTCTGAGAAACAGTTAAGGTGATGAGAATTTAATGGATGCTGGTTGAAGATGAGGGGTTGAATCAGATCAAAGTAAAGAAGAAATTGAAGTCTAATTGCTTGAGTAATTCAGATTTGAGGTAATTTTATTCCTTATGATTTTAGTTAAGTTATGCAATTTCTGTGGTTGATTTCGTGTGATTATGAATGAAACTAAGATTGGGATGAGTCCAGAAAGAAGTTGTGGGGGAAATCTATACTATAATTGAGTTACGGGGAGTAACTGGTGGCAGTGAATCTGAAGATGATGTTGAGAGTGGTTGTTATATATGTTGCTGATTGATGAGTTACTCTTGCAGGTGGTTGTAATTGAGTGTGCTGGAGGTTTGTTTGGTGAATTGTAATTGAGTCTGCTCAGATTTGCAGAGGGGTTAGATGTATGTATTAGGAATTGGTGAATGCTGAGTGAGTATTACAACCATTGAGTGAACTATGTAAGGAGAATTGTATGTGAAGTTATAGGTGTTGGTAGAGTGATGAAATGGAGAGAAGCTGTATTTGTGGCTTAATTGTGGATGTGATGAATTACAGGGAGTTGTTGAGGGTTGAAATGAGTCATTGTGTGACTGAGTTTGACAGCAAGAGAAGATGGAGTTATGTTGATTTCAAATGTTGTTGGTTATGGAATTACTGATTGGATGTATAAGCTGAAATAGGTTGTAATGTTGTGATGACAGTGATCTTTAGTGGATGCCTGCAAGTGCAGTTCAAGGTAAAGATTAATTTACAATTGTATTGAATTTACATAATTCTATTAGAATGATGTATGTTTAAGTTGAATGAATTGATTTTGAAATGTTAAACAAAAAGTTGAGAATGTAATAATTAGAGTTGTAGTGTTCCGCAGCTTAGTATAGGTGTAGCCAGTCTGTTTGTTTTTGTTGCACCATGATTGTGCAGCAGAGAGTTTGGCCTGTGCAAGGTCTTTGATTTGTATAACCTGAATCAGTCTTGTGGACTGAGTCGACTCACCGATTTTACCTGACTTGACCTGACTTAGAACCTTGATCCGATTTGACTCAGTTGACCCTGTTGACAAGGACTCTGACCTTTGACTGATGTTTACCGTTAGTTGACTTAGATGACCGTTAGAGACCGTTATTGACCAGTTAGACCAGGCCTTAGATTACTGGAATTGTTTAGTGGACTTGGGCTTAGTACTATGTATTCTTAGTTTGATGTTTTGGACCCTATGGTCCGAATTAGCTTTCGGTTCCTTCTACAAAGTTGTAGATATTCATAACACGTAGCTAACAGACTATAGAACCAACCTAAGTGAATTAGTAAATATAGACATACTAAAGTAAGAGAATGAAAAGGTGTAGAAACATAAATGGGCTTAGAACCGTTAGATAAACTTGTATGATTCTTGTGTGAGCTATTGTGGCTAGATTCTTAGAGTTCTCGTGTGATTAACAGTTAGTTATTAACAACGATCGAATCAAAGGATGAACCAGTAGATCGTGGATCTCGAGGTAGGCGTGGCCTGTCATCAAAAGAGGTGGGAATCGATAACGAACTTTCTTGTATTCATTATTGTTTTACAATTCAATCTTGGTGTTGTGAAATTCATGCATATCTTTGTGTGCTTTGTGTGGTATGAGATGTGTGCCGACACAATATCCAGTATTCTATGGCTAGGGCGATACACCGCAATATTACATGGCCAAAATTATCTTCCTTTATATCTTATTCTATGGCTAGGGCGATACACCGCAGTTTTTCCTAATCGGTGTGGAATTGGCATCAATATTACTCTTCCCATGTGCGGCAACACACATCTCATACATGGATGTTTACTGTTATTTATGGATGTCTTTGAAGAACTTTCTACTTTGTGTTTTACTGTCTTTTCGTGTATTAACGACTTTCGATAAAACCTGCATTGTCTTTGAATCATACTAATGTTTACTTGAAAGCTAGTTGTTATTCCTACGGGGCACCCCTTCTAGGGATGATGTGCTCACCCTTTCCCACTTTCAGTTTCAGAGACAGATCAAGATGTGCATGTGACGATGAAAGCTTCGAAGAATTATTTACGTTAGTTAGTTAGCTTTCACTATAGTTATTCTGTGTTTGTATTCTATTTGTAAATCTACTCACTATTGAATATGTATCATTTGAGAGGAGATTTTGTATATATATTTCAGAGCGGGGCTAGTTTTTGGGTTAAGTTTTGTAACAGATTTCTTAACTGAAGGTTTAAGTAAAGGATTTAGATTTTTAGTGCCTCTTTATTTAGTTGATCTCTTGGATTAGTCAGCTGCTAGCTTAGGGGGCGCTACACTTGGTTTGGACATTATTACTCAAGTTCTGTGACGTCACTTTCTGACTAGGGTTTTACGATTTTACCCCTAAGCTAAGAACCACCATCAACAGTAGGGTTCTAATTTCATTTTAATTGTGAGATCGGGAATCACAGGAAATTAGGGTTCTTCATGTTCTTCCCCGAATATATGAAATTGAGAGTTATGGTTTTGAATTTGAAGTTGAGGTTGATGATTGAAGTTGTTAGTGAATTAGGGTTTCTGTGATTAAATTAAATATGAGGAGTTAAACAAGGGATAAACTTATAATTGTTACAGTTACATAGGATTAGAGTTAAATTTAGGGTTACAGATGATGTTGAAGAAGATTGTTAGTATTGGTGGAATTGAACAGATGAACTGTTGGCGGTTTGAGATGATTCGTTGAACTGAGTCGAGACAAAGAAGAATTTGATTTTAATTGCTGAGGAAACATGAATTAAGATACTCTTTATTTAAGTGCGATCGAATCAAAGGATGGACCAGTGGATTGTAGATATCGAGGTAGGTGAGGCTTCTCATCAAATCAGGTGGGAACTTTGTAACTTTTTTGTAATCATTAAGTTACTTTCTATCTACGAGCATGATGAGTATTTGTTACTTTCGGATAAGTTTGTGTGCATATATTAATTGAGTGTGTGATTGTATGTACTAAGATGTATATTTGATATGCGTTGTGTAATTTCCATGCAAGAAGTGTATGTGGTCTCCACACAGCTTCTTGCCAAGTATAATAGGGCGGTGTAGTATGCGTCGGCAATATTATTTCTTTTTGGCTATAATAGGGCGGTGTAGTATCCGTCGGCAATATTATTTCTTTCTGTTATAATAGGGCGGTGTAGTATCCGTTGGCAATATTACATCTTTTTGTCTATAATAGGGCGGTGTAGTATCCGTCGACAATATTATTTATTTCTATTTATAATAGAGCGGTGTAGTATCGATCGGCAATATTACTTATTTCTATTTATAATAGGGCGGTGTAGTATCTGTCGGCAATATTATATATATATTATATTATTTTCGGGAAATCACTCGTGTGCATATTATACTTGTTTATCTAACTTTATGATCTTGATGGTAATATTCTGAATCATGGTTTGTATGGGCACTCCGTGTGGACGATGTTATTATTATTGATTAGGGTAGCTCTCGCGTTATCTTCTCCAATGAGTTTGGCGAGGTTAGAGTGACACTTGCTTCGTGTTGCATAAATTGCTGAATGATTAGCTTCTTCTTGTCTTCTTTCAATTTATATTCTTTTAGAATTCTGAAGCATGTTAGTGATTACTTGAGAGTTACATTTTTTATTGAGCACCCTTTTCGGATGATGTGCTCACTCGTTCCCACTTCAGTTTCAGTTATCAGAAGAAATGGTGCGCATGAAGATATCCATTTTCATAGCTTTGAGCTTAGCGAATATTAGAGATATTTGTGTATCTTTTGCTATTTGTATTATTTTTTTATTCTGTAAAATAATACATTAATATATTTATATCACCTCAGAGATTCTTATTTTAAAGTATCATAGAGTTTGGGTTGATATTATATTGTTTGTGGGTAATTATGGTTCTTAAAATTTGTTAGAGCATATCTCGGTTGAACGCACCAAGCGTTGGTATGTCAAGGTCGGTTCTCATATTTTAGTGAAGCAAAACTCATTTTAAGAGTCGCTTGATTATGTACTAGAGTCAACTTCGTATAGGTTAGCTTGAAATTATTAGGATATGAGACATCACAAGTATTGTGAAGACTTGAAGAAGTGAAAAAGTAAGGAGCTACAACGACAACATCATCCTTCCACTTGAGGTTAGTGATATTTGACTTGAACTGTTTCATTCCCTAACGTATATTTCAAGTCGTGCATATTTAAAAACATAACTGCGAAGCATGAATGATTATACTCTAGTTAGACGTAGTATTAAGGAATACAATACGAAGTATAATGCTTATCTTTTGAACTTCATATATAAGACATCGACATAATCGTTTGAATGCTATTGTGATTATGTATGGGTATGAGGTGAAGATTTCATCCTAGGAAACAATGTTTTACATTAGCTTAAAGGAAGTAAATTCATGAACTTGTTTCGTGAATCGAAAGGGAGATCGCTAGGCTTATTGGTATTGTGATTCATTGCATATCTTTTGAACTACCAATATGTGTGATTAGTATAACCGCTCATGACTTGTTTATGTTCTTGGTAAACTATTCACAAGGCCTGACTTTTGTATTGGTATGACTTTATTAGTGAAACCGATCTTAAGTAATCACCTGAGATGGTATGATCGATTTAGTGTTATTGGTATGACCAACTCTAAGCAAAGGGGAACAGATCCTATGAAGAGGTGCAACCGATCACAAAATGGGAATTGATCCTTGTAAGAGGTGCAACACGTTCTTAGTAGATGGGGGAACCAATCCTATGGACATGTGCAACAAGTTTTTAGTAAAAGGAGAACCGATCCTATGGACATGTGCAGCAAATACAAGCAGTTACCATAAGTATGTGGGGAACCGATCCTAGTACCTAGTCAACCGAATTTTTGGAAAGCTAGTATGACTATGCACAGTACTCACATGGAGGTAGAACCGAAACTTGTTTTGGTAGAACCGTGAAACCCATGATTTGTGACTGAGTGTTCTTAATCAATCACATAGTTCTTGAAAGTCAGATGAACCAATTCTAAACTCGTTTGGAAGTGTGGCAAATCAGTTTCAAGATTGTAAGTATGAAAGAGGACTTACAAAGTAAAGATGTCGACATACTTTGAACATGTGCAGTAATGCTTATCTTTTATTGTTCAAAGATATTCCTTAATAGCTAAAGGAAAATCCCGGATCGAAAAAATAAGTTGAGTATCTTTTAATTAAGGTTTTTAATTTTAATTTTAGAAAATGAAAATTGGTAATGTGCATTTACTAATTGGAGATTTTCTAAGAGATTTCCGGTCAATGTTTGGACAAAGCATTTCCAGGAATTATGGAAACTGAATCTGGAATACATTGCATATCTTGAGAATATTTTCGGTTTTGGAAATTCCTTGGTGTCCAAACTTCCTTGGTCTATAAATATCAAAGTTTGCATTTCTAGCAAACCAGTCCTCAGAGCCAGCAAAACTACCTAGTTGTGTTGTTACTGGTGGAGCCGCCTATTCGGAGAGGAAAGTAACCTAATTAGGCGAAACCTCTTACGACCGCTCGGTTTAAAGACTTCTTTGGGATTGAGAAGCTCTATTAGTACCGTTGGTGGGAAACTAGATAATTGCGGTTTATTATTAGTTTTCGATTGATTTGATTGACTAACGGTTGTTGAACTTTGATTGCACCTAGTTTGTTTATGCTTGAGAATCTTCTCTTCTGATATAAGATTCACTCAAACTAGATCGAAGTTTCGACGGGGATCTTTAGACTGTTTGTAGATCTAAAGACGTCTTGTGATAATCCATTATTAACAGACTCCGTTCTATGTGTGATTGATCACAAGAGATTCAAGTTGATTGTGTGCATGTGTTTATTGAAGATCTATGAAGATTTGAAGACAAAGAAGACTTTGAAGATTTCTGATTTGGGTTCATAATCTTTGGTGTGCACAATACTTGTTTCGGTTAAAGAGGATCCAACTATAATCAGTTTATCCTTGTGGTAGATTGGATTGATTAGTTGAGTAGATCGGCATCAATACGTTTATTGAGATAAACGGAAGAGACTTTTGTCGAACTCACATCACTTGGTTGAAAAGAGTTGATACCAAATAGATTTGTTGTTCCTTTAGTGTTTGGAATACGAACCAAAGGAATTGTTCCAAGTACGTGACTTATTACAAGTTGGAGGCGTGGGAATACACATGGAACTAGGTGAACTATAGTTTTAGTTGCTTGGTCTCAACTATACGAAGTTGGTTTGATTTTGTATAGCGGCTTAATCCTGAGAGTATTCAATTTTGGACAAGGTCCTGGGGTTTTTCTGCATTTGCGGTTTCCTCGTTAACAAAATCTTGTTGTGTCTTTTACATTTCTATTTCCGCAATTATAATTATTTTTATTATAATTAGAAGTAAAATACACAAACGTTAATTCCTATTTACTTGATAGTAATCCTATTGTGTTTGGTTAAGTCCGAACCTCTTATCAAGTAAACATACTTCGTTGTTGTATTGTCTCGATCTCGTATTGATAGGTGTCGTAAAACACCTAATTTTATATCTAGTATTTATGCTTTCTTTGCGAGTTTTCTTGTAAATTATGTATCTTATGTTTGATTTTGAGTTTATAGCTACTTTGGAGTCATGCGGAGGAAAGGAAGAAGAAATCACCCAATTTGAACGAAAAAGGAAAAATTGTCACTTCACGGGCGAACACTATCTGGAGCCCAGTTAAGGTTAAGGGGCAACTCTCTTTTGGAGGCATGAGTTAAGGGGTTGTCATTCAGGGTATCCCTTATCATTTTTCAGAGGGTGTGAGTATCATTGGGTGTAATAGCCCGTCCCAAAGTTAAAGACCTAAATTAGGTCGAACTGAAGAAGATTCTTATTTTTCTTTTTCTATCTTCTTCATCTGAGGCTGCCGATCAACAGAGAAGAACTACAAGCTGGTGTTGGTGGTGAATTTGCTACAGGAAATTGGTGCTCAAGATGTTACAGAGAAGATCGATCCTGGTGGTTGAACTGATGGAATTGGAACAGATTCAAGGTGGGTTGAATATGAAATTGCAAGAAATTGGATCTGCATCTCGTCTGGGGTTGATTCAGAAATTAAAACTCGAGTTGAGTTAGATTGAGAAGATGTGAAGATGGGAATTAGGTTGCTGATGGTGAAATTGAGGTTCTGACGATGGAAATTGATTAGGGTTTTGAGGCAAGCAAGAATCAGAGCTAGGGTTTGTGTTGGTTTGTATTTGAGGATTCAGAGACAGTGTTAGATAAATTGGGTTCGAATTGGGAGCTGATTTGGGTCAGTTCTTGTTTGGAAATGGTTCTGGTCGATTCTGAGATGGGTTTGATGAGAGTCTGAGATTGGTTCTGGTGATTGTAGAATGACTCAAGAGTTGCTGAAAAATGATGCAACAACAAAGGAACGATGCAGCTGTTGATCTCGGAGAAGACTTAAAAGACTCAGGAGATTATGGTGTTATTGAGCTCGAGAGTAAGAGAAGATTTTGCTGAGTGTTGGTGTTTCTGTGAGGTCAGAAGAGCTGAGACGGTGCAACTGAAGGCAACGATGATTATGGAATCGGTTTAGCTGGTTGCAATGGAGCTATGGCAGTTCAGGTGGGGGTACAATTGCAGTTTCAGATTGTGATGCTTATTAGAATTGGAAGTGATTGTGCTGATGCTGAAATGACGTTACAAGGGTCTAGAGAGCGATGGGCTGTGAACAAAGAGAAACAAGAGATGGATATTGATTGTGGAATCGAAGTTCCAGTTAACAAAGAAGCTGAGGGAATGTGGAGCTGAATTACAGTGGTTCGATCGAGACACCTGGGATGCCGCAGTTGCTATTGAAATTGCAGGTGGTAGTGGCTCTGGAGATTGTTACAAGGGAGCTGGTGTTGGTGCTTGGACTTGCATCTGGAGATGATGGGCTGCAGTTGAAGAGTGGAACTGGTGAAGCTGAATGCAGCTGTTGCAGGTATGAGTTTGCACTGAAATGGAAGGCAGCGGGAGCTGAGTTGCAAGCATGTGTAGCTGCGGATAGACGGTAGCTGGGAAGGTTTGTAGAGAGAAAATGGAGAAGCTACAGCTGCAGGAATTAAAAGTGCATTGAATTGCAGGTGAATTGGTGGAGTTGCAGTGGTGTTAAGACTGATGGTTTGAATGAGTTACAGGCTAGAAATGGAGTTATGCAGATGAGAGTTTTGCCATGGGACTGGAGCTGTGATGTCGTTGGTGGTTCTCTGGTGATGCAGCTGCCACGATTGTCAGCAGAATCTGAAAGAAAGGAGTTGAGCCTGATATTGTAGTTACATGGATTAATTGCCGATAACTTACACAGGGAGATGGCTTAAGCTGAGATAGTGATGTTTTGAGTTCGCAGAGAAGCTAAGCTATTGCCTCAGATGTCTGATGCTAGTGGAACTGGCAGAGTGCAAAGATGATTGAGCCGAGAGAAATGAGCTGGAATGAGTCTGTGTTGCTGTTGTTGGCGTGATTGATATTTCTCCTCGAGTTGGGGAACTGAGATTGATAATGGTGGTGATCGTGGTTGTAGTGAAGTTCAAGTTGTGCAGTTGAGAGCATAGAATGATCTGGTGCTATACATGGGAGTAAATGCACAGCCATTGTGGCTGGATGAGAAGCAGTGAAGCGCAATCATTGCACAGCACAGCCTTGGCCTAGACCTCACTCAGACCAGTTAGCCTAGTTAGTTCACCTGACTATCTGACTCATGTCTAACTCGGTTCCGACTCGTTACTTTGACCGAGTCGACTCATTTGACTTGACCGATTTGACCAGTTTGACCAGTGACCGGGCGGACTTTGCCGGTCACCTGAGATGTCTGTCGGCGACTATTCCGGCCAAGTTCCGACCACAATACCAGTTTTCCGGCGAAATATTTTTGGGCATATTTTCACATGGGTTTTCCTCACACATGGGCTTGGTGGACTTCTATCTATTGGACCTTTGGGACTTGACCTAGTTTTGGAAGAGAAGAAAAGCTATAAAAAGAAGAATTCTACAACTTTTGGGGGATCTCTATGATTATTATTATCAGATCTCTTTGATCTTTTGCCTCTACTTTGTTTTCTAGGGTATTACAACATGAAACCTTTTCTCTTTCTCCTTGTTATGAACTCCATGAATATGAGCTAGAGTTTTCTTTTGGTTATGGATTAGTTGGATTTCCAAACATGAGTTTTTGTTCAATAAATTAGTTTTCTCTCATATTATCGTTTATGATTCACCATTAATATTGTTACATGATTTGAATGCTTGTTTAGTCGAGTCGCGAATCGATTGAGTTTGCTTTCATCTTTATTGCTAGATTAGGCTTATTATACGCAAAAGTGATAATTCCTGATTGCAAGTAGCTGTTGATGGTGGTTTTTAAACAAAGGGTAAAATCGTAAAACCCCAAATAACCTAATGTCACCGGTGACACATTTATTAGAACATTTAATGCATGTAGTCAGTAATTAATAGGGGGTATTTTTCAAATTAGGGTTACAACGAACAAAACCCTAATTCCCCTCCGTGCCGATGGCAAATCATGCCAGCCACACCTAGACCAAGCTAGCCGCGCCATGCCAAACACATTCTGCCTTGGCACTAGCTATGCTAGTCACACCAAAACGCGCCAAAGCATGCCAACCATGCTAGCCGCACCTCCGTGCCAATGGAAAATCATGCCAGCCACACCTAGCCCAAGCTAGCCGCACCTCTGTGCCAATGGCAAATCATGCCAGCCCACACCAAACGCGCCAAAGCATGCCAACCATGCTAGCCGCACCTCCGTGCCAATGGCAAATCATGCCATCCACACCTAGCCCAAGCTAGCCGCACCTCTGTGCCAATGGCAAATCATGCCAGCCACACCAAAACGCGCCAAAGCATGCCAACCATGCTAGCCGCACCTCCGTTCCAATGGAAAATCATGCCAGCCACACCTATCCCAAGCTAGCCGCGCCATGCCAAACGCACTCTGCCTTGGCCCTAGCTATGCTAGTCACACCAAACGCGCCAAAGCATGCCAACCATGCTAGCCGCACCTCCGTGCCAATGGCAAATCATGCCAGCCACACTTAGCCCGAGCTAGCCGCGCCATGCCAAACGCACTCTGCCTTGGCCCTAGCTACGCTAGTCACGCCACGCCAAGCCAAGCACCCTTACCTTGGCCCTAGCCACGCCATGCCAAAATGGCGCCCGCGCCTAGGCTTGCAAACCATGCAACCTAGGCCAAATTGGCCACGCATGCCATTGGTACATGCCAACACGCTCGCTGGTAACTTTTCCTACCAGGACGCGACCCAAATTGGCCACGCATGCCATTGGCACATGCCAACACGCTCGCTGGTAGCTTTTCCTACCAGGACGCGACCCAAATTGGCCACGCATGCCATTGGCACATGCCAACACGCTTCACCGGTAGCTTTTCCTACCAGACGCGACCCAAATTGGCCACGCATGCCATTGGAACATGCCAACACGCTCGCTGGTAGCTTTTCCTACCAGGACGCGACCCACATTGGCCATGCATGCCATTGGCACATGCCAACACGCTCGCTGGTAGCTTTTCCTACCAGGACGCGACCCAAATTGGCCACGCATGCCATTGGCACATGCCAACACGCTCGCTGGTAGCTTTTCCTACAGGGACGCGACCCAAATTGGCCACGCATTCCATTGGCACATGCCAACACGCTCGCTGGTAGCTTTTCCTACCAGGACGCGACCCAAATTGGCCACGCATGCCATTGGCACATGCCAACACGCTCGCTGGTAGATTTTCCTACCAGGACGCGACCCGAATTGGCCACGCATGCTATTGGCACATGCCAACACGCTCGCTGGTAGCTTTTCCTACCAGGACACGACCCAAATTGGCCACGCATGCCATTGGCACATGCCAACACGCTCGCTGGTAGCTTTTCCTACCAGGACGCCACCAAAATTGGCCACGCATGCCATTGGCACATGCCAACACACTCGCTGGTAGCTTTTCCTACCAGGCCGTGACCCAAATTGGCCACGCATGCCATTGGCACATGCCAACACGCTCGCTGGTAGCTTTTCCTACCAGGTCGTGACCCAAATTGGCCACGCATGCCATTGGCACATGCCAACATGCATCGCTGGTAGCTTTTCTTACTAGGACATAACCCTAATGGCCGTCCGCGCCATTGGCACATGCCAAAACCCACGCTGGTAGCCTAACTTGCAAACCGTGCAACCTACCACCAAGGCATTCCGCACATGCCATTGGCACTTGCCACACACGCCACTAGCAGCTCTGGCATTGCCACTTACACTCAACGTACAACCTACCACCAAGGCATTCCGCACATGCTATTGGCACATGCCACACACGCCACTAGCAGCTCTGGCATTGCCACTTGCACTTAAGGCGCAACCCGCAACAAAGGCATTCCGTACATGCCAGTGGCACATGCCACACGCGCCACATGCCACACGCCACTTGCACTCAAGGTGCAACCAACACTCGAGACATCAACACAAACTAGGGATGCTTTCCGTGGTCTTGGTTTGGCGGTCACAAAGATGCAACGTACACTACGCTCACATTAAGAAAGCGTGAATAGGAATAAAGCGGTCAAATAAATGAGGAAATAATGGTGAAAACGTTTTCACCCATAAACACCATGCGGTTACCACCTCCTCCCATTATTTCACCCTTTACTCTCTTCCTTCATGAGGCCGAGTGGTACGTTTCAATCTCGACTTGTATAAATAGGTCTTTCCTATTTCTACTGCATAAACGAGTCTCGGTCGGGAGAAAAATACAACACTCTCGTAAAAGGCAACTTTGCAAGCTCTCCAAAAAGCTTTCATCTCTTGCAAGCTTCCGAAGCTTTCACTTTCTGATACAAGTCGAGACACTACTCTCCCAGAATTATTCTGGTCTCAACATCTTTCTTTGCTTCCCTCCCCAAATCAACCCTTCTCCTCCACTTTGTGACCGAAGCAAGTCTGGAACGGCCATTTCTTGGTTTAGGCCGGACTTGTACAGATTGATCTCTCGAATTTATAAAGTGCTGACGTGCAACACATTTGTTTAGGGTTTGAACCAGTTTATCACTCACCTACCGAATTTACCGAATTCGGCGGAAATGATTTTCACCCATAAACAATTGGCGACCACAGCGGGAGGTTCGATCTTTCGGTTACAATGTCAATTTTCAACCAGTGATCTCATTCTTCGACCCAGATGTCAAGATGGTAGAGGAAGGCGATCCACTCCGACTCGGCTACCCGACGACTTGATTATCAGTCATGACGCGACAAGGGATGACTGGGGACTTTTCACAACGGTGTTCCCAGAGGATAGAAATAGACGATCCGCCCAAGGATCAATGGCTCGGTTATCAGACAGCTCAGTAACGACTGGGTACTTTCCACGACGGTTTTTCCCATAAAACACGGTTGTGCACTCGGAAGGTTTCCTTTTCATCAAGAGACCTAAAAAACCAAGTAAGTCCTACCTAGACAAGATACATGGTTCGCTCTTTCAAGTTTTCACGGGAATGATGAAACCAATATCCATGTTATGTTTCACCCCATGTCATCTACCAAACACACGGTTCCATGGTTTTCCTGGGATGCTTGCAACACTTTCAATCATAACCAAGACAACATCATTTCCAAATACAATTCATTCCAAGAGAATAATCCAAAACCATCAAGGTAACATTTATCTGTCAACCCCAAAAATCCAGAAAATCAAAACCATAAACCAGGCGTTTCCATTTGCCTTTCAAAAAAAAAAAAACAACCTAAAAATAAGAAGTTCAAAATACAAAAATGTATTCAAGGAAAGTTTTCCAACAACGGCTTGCTCCTCTTAGCAAAGGCCTCCCTCGTGCTCTGGAGAGCCGCCCTTTTCAACTTCAGCTGCCTGCACAATTTTTTGAATTCCGCTTCCTGCTTCTTCACCATGTCTGCGGAAGGACCTTTGAATGTTTCGACCAGAAACTTCTCGACCTCAGAGAAACCTTCAACGAACCAAAGAACGTTGAATTCAAAGTTTACACACATGTCACGATAGAACCTCCAGCTCGAGATTACATCCCCAGAAACGGTATGACCAGTCACGTTGCACATGTCGTCAATCGAAGACAAAGCTTCCTCCACCCGCTTACCAGACGCGCTTGCCGGACGCGCTTGCCGGACGCGCTTACCAGACGCGCATACCAGACGCGCATGCCAGACGCGCATGCCAGGCACACATGCCACACGCGTATGCCAGCCACAATACCACACCCTGCGCTAACGGCTTGCATCCTTCCAGCGCTAACATCTTGCGCCCTTCCAGCACCATCTCCTCCGCTCCACAACCAGCCAAAGCAGCGCCATCCTCACCCTTCGAAACAGTGCCATGGCTCGAGCACTCCGTGATCAAAACTGTGCCATATCTGCGCGATACACTTACGATCACCAGAACCAGAGACGCTTCCGCCACCCAACGTTTCTTCAAGCACGATAGCTCCAACCGTCACCAGAGACGCTACTCCATCATCAGGGCAAGGTAATGGAAGAGCCGGAAGAAGCCTACCTTCTTTTACCACTGTTGATTTGATGAAAAGACAAAGGCACTTCAGCAGGACGTGCGTTTATAGATGAAGAGGCTCGCGTTGCTCTTGAACGCCCAATAGAAGGGAATCAGCAATCCAATTTCATCACACGTAAAGATCGGGAACGACTTCTCCAAAATCGAGGCAAAGTTATGTGATATTCTATATTTCTCCAAGGCGTAGCGTCAAGGCATATTTGCATCCCTCAACCACACTGCATCAGGAAAGCAGCTTTTTCCAAATAGGGGAAGCCGTTCCCAAACCTCAACCTCTCATGGAAAGCAGATCGATAGATGGAACTGGGGACTCCTAACCAATGTATTGTAACCGTCAAGGCGCTGTTTTGATGTTCTCTCCGGAAGTGGCTCCACTTCAACGTTCTCCAGCAGCGGCTCCGCTTCAACGTTCGCTTCAGCAACCGCTCCGCTTCAACGTTCACTCCAGCAGCCGCTCCGTTTCGGCGTTATCTCCATAAGCTGCAGCATTTGGCTCCTTAAGTTTCAACATCCTCTCCAAGAGCCGAAGCCGCTTTAACACCACTCCTTCTTGCAAAGGGTCGTGCCACCACGCTCCCCACGTCAAGGATCATGATCGCAGCCAGCCAACCTTCGTATTCGTGGCTACCTTTTGATCCACCCGCCATCCTCAAAACAGCATGAATACATAATAACCGCGACCGAGTACTTTACCAAGTGGGTTGAAGTTGTCCCGCTGAAAAGAACCACTCGAGCCACGATCGAGGCGTTCTTCAAGGAACACATCATCTGCCGTTTTGGCGTACCTAAACACGTCATCACCGACAACGGCACGCCTTTTGCTAACAAGCAAGTACAGGAACTACTTGAGAGGTACGACATTAAAACAAGTCTTCTCTACCATCTACTATCTTAGGGAAATGGGCAAGCCGAAAGTACCAACAAGACTCTGAGCCGAATCCTCAGCCGAAACGGTACACGACAATCCCAGGGCCTGGCACGAGCAATTTCCAATGGCTCTCTGGGCGTACAGAGCATCTCCTAGAAGCTCGACCGGCATGTCTCCCTACTCCCTCGTCTACAGTATGACGCGATCCTCCCAAAGAAAATCAAGATCCCGTCTCGCGAATCGCCGCAGCAAGTGGACCTCGGTGGAATGAAGCCAAACACTCAAGGCCGAATCGCAAAACTAGATATTATAGATTCCGAAGATCCTAAGGAGGAACATGCACAAGCATACAGAAACAGGATTTCCAGGGCGTACAACAGCCATGTAAAATCCAGGGTTTTTAAGGAAGGAGATCTGGTGCTAAAAACCGCCAAACACATCCAGCAAGATGCATCGGCACCGAAGTTTTCTCCCAAATGGGAAGAGTCGTACATGATCACTAAAGCGTATGACATTGGTTACTACAAGATTATCAAAGAAGATGGGGGAAAGCTAGAGGCAGTCATCAACGGAAAGTGGCTTAAGGCATACTACGCCTAATCACTTCCCTGCAACATGCTACATCAAAAATAGAGGAGCCTTCAAACTTCGTGATACAAGTCAGAAAAGCCCATCTAATAAATTATAATCCCTACAAAATATCATCTTCAATCGACCATGATATCTTTCAGTCCTACTCTTCAAGTCTCGAGTTAACTCTTCAATCCTCGGAGACTCCAAGGCCAAAGCTTTCTCCTCTTCCAGCATGGCTTTTGTGGCAGGAATCGCACCAGCAAGAATACCATCTTTGTCGATCTTCACAATATTGAGACGATGCCGCAACCATCTAATATTAAACTCCAAGGATTCTGTAGGATCAGAATATCGCGACATCAATACTTCGCGAGATTAATAAATACAACATCACGAAGGAGTCGCGGGGAAGTAAAATAAATGACGCAATGGATGACATCAGCCAGAACATGAGAAAAGTGTGAAGATTTGGCGAGATTTAGGAGTGTCGCGAAGACGAACACTTATACACTTGCGATACTTCGCGAGTCATTCCCGAAAATAAAGGACAGCTTTGTTGTCATCCACTATGTAATACCCTATATAAAGGGTTGAGTAAATCTGTTGTGGGAGAGGTCTTTTTGAATTATTAAGCAAGACATTAAGAGAGAGAAACTTTAGAGTGATTATAATTTCCTTAACTCTGTTCTATCTTTCTGTGTAAACATTTCAAGAAAATAATCAATCAAATTCATAGTTATTCATCTTCAAATGGATTAATTGTGTTGAATCTAATGAGGGGTGTAGTGTAGGAAATCCTGCAACTACATATGCGCTAGAAACAGGGACTGAGGAGAAGATCAACCTTGTGAATTAAAAGAATCAAGAGTAACGAGAAAGAAATTTTGAATAATTTTCAATAATTTACTAAAATTGAGAAATGGCTAGAAGGAGGAATGCATCAGAACAACCAACAATTGTGAGGAGAAGCGGGAGATTAGCTGGAGAAAGGAGAAATGAAGTAGGTGAACCATCAAGAATAAACGCAAGAGATAGAGAAGAAGGTCAAATTCAACCACCAATTCAACCAGCACCGAATAGAGTAATAGATTATGATAGGGTGAGCGTGCATACATGGAGATCAGATTCCGTGGAAGAAAAAGAAGAAGTGCAACAATTGATAAATAATGGACAAGAGGAGAGAAATCGAGAAGAAATGGGAGAAACAGCTCATAGAAATGAAGAAATCGTAGCATTAGAAACGTTGAGACAAACAATACATGAAGAAAGACGATTAGAAGCGGAAGAACGCGCAAATTTAACAAGGCAAAACCATGAGTTAAGAATGGAAAATATGAGGTTGCAGAATAGGAGGTCTAGAAGTAATACCAGATCAAGACCAGGATCGGTTAGAGATGATAGGAGGAGAATGTTACCTATAGAAAATGTTAATGAAGAAAATTTAGAAAGAGAGCTAAATCTCGGTGAAGGATACTGCGAAAGAAGGGAGGTGGTGTGTATTCCACGTCCAGAGATTTTACAGAATGACCAAAATAATGGAAATCAAGGAAATAGGCAGCAGAATAATCCAATTGATGAAGAAAATCAGGAAGAAGGAAGAAGAATACTGCATGGGAGAGAAACACAGAGGAAACAAAGGGAGATTGAAGATGACATCGAAAAGCATTATATTGAACAAGCGCGTCTAGCTTGCGAAAGGGAAAGATTAAGAGTAGAAATGGAAGAACGAGAATTGGAGGAAGCAATTCGGCAGAATAATCATGACAATCGAGAAAGAAGGCGCGAGCAAAATCGCAACAATGGAAATATCAATGAAGAGTATGAAAGAATACAAAGGAGATCTGATAGACAACCAAGAAGAGAAAATGATAGGTACAATGGTGTGCGAATCCATGAACGAGATGGAGGAGAAAGTCGCAGAGAAAGAAGAGAAGAAAATGCTGAACAAGAAAATCAAGATAGACATGAACGCAGAAGGAGAGAGGCAGAGCTAAAAAGACCAATAAATTCGAATCCTGATGTAAATGAACAAATCTTAAAAGAGTTGGACGAAATGAGAGGAATGTTGAACAATAGAAGAGGAGGAGGAAGAAGACAATTAGATGAGGCAATCGAAGAAGTCTGCGAAAAATCCCTTTACACTAGAGGTGCGGTTAGGAGGAATACCCCCAAAGTGCAATTTACCCGCATTAACCAGCATTTTTGATGGAACAACTTGCGCAATACAACACATCAAAGCGTATGTAAGATGTATGTTACAAATGGGAAAATCATGACGCTATATTGTGCAAATATTTCGCATCAAGTTTAATAGGAGAAGCACTGAAATGGTTTGAGGGTTTACCAAGAAACACCATCACGTCATTCAACCATTTACAAGCTATATTTTTAGGGGCATACATAAGTAACAACTCCTCGCGACCAGGAATTGAAGATGTATTTGGACTGAAACAAAGAGTTGGCGAAAGTTTAAGACACTTAACTATGAGATGGAAGACGATGTGTAGCGAGATGGCCGGAAGAGTGGATGAAAGATATCTCATTTTATCATTTATAAACGCTATGTTCGCAACTAATTTGCTATATATTCAAATTTTTAGAGTCAAGAATACAATCACGATGACGGAGTCATGAGAACTTCAAGAGGAGTATATTGCTTTAGAGGAAAGGCAAAATGAGATGGAATCATATCCAATTGCGAATACAAGTTCAAGTGCTGCGAATGCAAGTTTTATTACCCAAACTGATAAACACGGTGGCGAGTACTTCGCAAGGTCAACAAGAAAGGATAACAGATGATGGACAGCCAAAGATAGTAGCCATGGGAAGCCGTGATCAAGAAGAATATGAGAGAGAAAGAAATTACTACAACCGTGGTGGCAATAACAAAATTCAAAGACTTGATCATCCGCAAGAAACTTATAGAAGTCAAAGGCAGAATTATCATGGAGGGCAGCGATGTCACAGTGTAGTATGGGAAGAAATAAAAATGCCAGCATTAAATGCTAGTGTTGAAAAAATATGGGAAGCTATACTCTTGATGGAAAACATACCTGCGCCATGGAACATGGGGAATGAGCCACCACCAAGTGATAGAAGTCACGAGTTACTGTTCTTACCACCGTTTTCATGGACACTTAACAAATGACTAACGAGAAATATAAAAAGAATCATTCTCGAGAATGATTGACCAAGGAAAGCTAAGTCATTTTCTAAAAAGTGAAGAGAAGGTTCAGCCATTACCACCACCGCTTAAATGCACTCAGAACAAATTCAGCAAAGGGGAAAGAAACATTCGTAATAGAAGTTGGATCGAAAGCTAAAAATTTGTTTTGCAACTCCATTGTACACTCTTACCGAACAATTGAAGATTTTCATGATAATGTTCTCAGTAGGGTTTTTGCGAGGGATGCTAATAATAAAGAAGTGATGAACATTGCGAAGACGTCGCAGTTAAAAGAATGGCAAATGCAGATTATTTCTTTCAATGCAGAAGAGATTCCTGAAGGAAAAGAGACGCATGACAACCCATTGGTTGTAAAATTGGAAATTAATCCAAAACCTGTAGATGGCGAAGACGACGAAGCAGAGAATTGCTGGGCGATCAATAGAATCTTGATTGATACGGGGAGCTCAGTAAATATTCTTTTCTACCATACTTACAAGACTATGGGGGGAAGGATGAAGAATTGATACCTTCGACATATAAGATATATGGTTTCAATGGAACAGCGAATAAGCCTAAAGGAGAAGTTCATATGAGAATACCTTTGCAAGGGTTATCAACGGGGATTTTGTTCTGTAGTTGATGTGGAGTCCCCTTATAATGCATTGATCGGAAGGACATGGTTGCACGAAATTCTGGGCGTAGCGTCAACTTATCATCAATGCATAAAATTTCCTCATCCTAGCGGTGTTGGAATTATAAAGGGAGATTGGACGGAAGGACAAAAATGCTATGAGATCGATGTGGAGAGTTGCGAAGAGAGAGCTGCGAAAAGAAAGGGTTGGAAGCAACATGCAAAAGATGAACAAAGAAGAGAAAGATTGATGGTGGATGCCATTGATGTAAGAGGAGAAGATACATTGCGAAACAGGTGCATGAAAACAGTTGAAAATTATGATGGAAAGGAATCATTAAGAGATTTGAATGGTGAAGAAGCAGAGAGCAGCAGGAGCAAAAAGTGTAAGAAGTGAGTAATCATCAAAAGGCAGTAACAAAAGCTTGTTAAGGGTAAGAGAAAGAAAAAATAATTGAAGAAGAAATATGCGAGGATCTCGCCATCAAGAATGTATGACAATTTGATTGAAGAATTGAAAAACAAAAATTATTAAACAATGTAAGATTGCGCGATAGCTTCGCAAACAAAATGAATGATTGAATGAATTAACAATAATGAAAGAGTGAGTGAATGGGACGAACCTTTATGGCGTACACCCTAGTTCGCGAATGATATTTCGCAAGAGGCAAATGTAAGACCTAAAGTGCGTCATATAAGGGGGTATCTCTTGACATGGCTCAGTGAAAAGGTTACACCGCTCCTGGAACCTGAGTCATGGAGATTTGGGGCCCATGAAAGCCTATCCAGGAGAGATACCTTGGATTTCCAACTATATATATATGGTTATACCCTGGTTGGACGCCCGAGGGTTTCTTCCAAGGAGTCAGTGTATGCTCAAGGCGCCGGGGTACACGGTTGAGCCAAGAGTGCCTGGGCATTTGAAGTGTCTCGGCCATTCTTGGCAAGTCTTGGTATATGCTGCACTCGGCCCGAAGAAAACTCCACTTAGGGTGCATCTCGTAACCATAAGCCATATAGGTATAAGGGATAAGAGGCTGCGAAAACAACTGGTTGTTGTTAAGACCGGATGGGAGGAGCTAGTCTTGTATGGCCGATGTACGCCTCCTTGAAGGGGAAACCAGGGAGAAGATAAGGGCGGCACCCTCCATTAGGGAGCTGATAAGTGTCAAAAGACGCAAATGTCATGAGGCTTTATTTTCGCAAGGAAATTTAGGCTTGTCATATTTGTGCGATGATCCTGTAGAGGCAATAATACTGACGCAAAGATAAGGCGAGATCAATAGGTTTTTGCATGAAAATGCAAAGACGTCCTGCGATTTCATCGCGAAGACGGCAATGTCATGGGATTTTACATTCGCAAGAGTATTTAAGCCTGTCATATTGTCGCAAATAAAATATCCTGCAGAGGCAAAAATACTTAACAAATGATAAGACAAGGTCAATGGGTCATTACATGAAAATGTAAAGACGTCCTGCGATTTTGTCGCAACGAGGGGTGGCGAAATAAGACCTTTAATTAGGAAGGCAAAATAAGACCACACAGGAATGATAAGGCAAGATCAATAGATTTCTTCATTTGTGAAGACATCCTGCGATCTTGTCGCAATTATGAACTTCAACATAACTAAAGATATAGACATACATAAAGTTGAGGAAGCAAGTAAGCTTGCGAAAACGATTATTCCATCATAAAATTACAAATAATAAAGGCCAAAGTCAGAGATTTCATTACTCAGAGATAATTGATCAAATCTCTCATTTGAAAATGAATAACAGAAGCAAGTATGGGAATGAATAGGATAAAATCTTGTTATTCATTTCCACATGATGGATTTATGTATTCATAATGTTTGGTCGATTGAATTATAAAGGAGAATTGCTTGATTAATATGCGCAAGTAAAGAAAACAAAGATTGAATTCATATTTAGCAATATAAGAAGATTAAAAGAGTATATATACAGATATTACAAGAAGCGAAAGAAGAAAAAGAAGTTATTTCTTTGAGGATTCTTCTTCTTGGTCAGATTCTTCAATTCCATCATTCTTTTCGCCAGATTCTTCTTCTTCTTCGCTAGCTTCACTATCAGAGACATCCGAGAAAGGTATATCTTCAGGAATATCATCGCGAAGACAAGGATATGAACTAAGAGGAATGCGGTGATCATTGCAAACCGTTTCAATAGTTTGATTGCGAAAACGAACAACATTATTGTTGAAATTCGCCACTGTAGCTTGCAGTTGTTTCTTCAACTTAGAATACTTGTTATTGCGAAGAGAAAGGTCTTCTGCGAGTTCCCCTTTTTCAGACTCAAGTTCTTCAATCCTTGATTGAAATCTCTTCTCGGATTCTGCAAAACATATGACAATGAATTAACAACACAATAACAATACTACAGAGATAAGGAGCAGTAAAGTATAATAAACAACCTTCTCTGTCAGATATCATGTCTTTAACCAAGGCAGTATGCTCGGCATGAAGGCTAACATCAACACCTAAGTTATTCCTGGCATTATCTAGAACCTTCGCAGCCCAAGCGAATTCATCATCATTATTTATAACAAGAAGCGAACGAATTTGATCTTCTCGCTCATTAAGTATGGCATTCTGACGAAGAGATTCGTCTCGTTCAATTTGTACTTCGAGAAGAGATTTTTGAAATTTTGCTAATGCCTGTGCACCTTTATTAGCAATACGGTCTTTGTCATCTATGAGACCACTAATTTTCTTCCTTAAAGTTTTGGTTTTCTTATGGGAATCAAGATACATTTGTTTAAATCGGTTGGCTAAACCTAAACTAGATCTATGCTCAATCTCTAAGAGACGATATTTGGCTTGAAGTTCATTTAACGGAAGGGAATCAATTTTGTTTGACGAACTGCTTAAAGATTCGTTGAGATGAGTGAGAAGAATATCATTGTCCATAGGCTCGGGAAATGAATGGAGAAGAATGGCTTCTTCAGAGAGATTATATATGTCTGCGAAAATAATAAATCAGGCAAAGAAAAGCAGATGATAAAATAAAGACGACTTGAAGAGTAAAAGTTTTATACCATAAAGTTGTTGATTTGCACTTTGAAGAGTAGACATTTTAGTCTTCTGAGAAGCGCACTCAACTTCCAACTGTTGAATTCTTTCATCTTTCTTGCGAGACATCGCAACTTCAGTTTCTAGTTCTTGGATCTTCTTTTTGAGTTGGAGATTTTTCTTTTCAAGGTTGTCGCGTCTTTTCTCGAGATCTGAGGCAACAACAAAGGAAGCTCTCCCGGACTATAAAGGAAAATAAAGAAATTGTTAAGATAAAGCTTATAATCGAAATTACAGAGAAGCAAAGGAATATGAACATACCAAAGCAGTGAGAGCATTTAAATGATTGGAAGTCAATGTTCGGGAAACTCCGCGAAAAGATTCATTATCCTCTAACAGCAGGGCATCGCAAATTTTAGCGAGAGCTTCGCAAGTAGCAGTTAAATGATCATCTCCTAATCCTTGCATAGAATCGGAGAAGACACTAGACAATTGCGCCATAGCAGAAATAGTCGAGTGATTCTCCCTCGCAGAGGAAGTACCAATCTCATTTTCATCCTCGTCAGAACTTTCGCTGGTTTGAGAACTAGAACGAGAAGAGGGATGGGTTTTCCGTTTTTTTAGAAAATGGAGCAGAAGACTTGTCCTTGCGAAGAGTGATTTTATTCTTGCCCTTAACCTTCGCAGCTTCGGGGATTTGTTTCTTCAATAACCTTCGCACACGAATGAAGATAAGAAATAGAGGCAACAATATTGTTAAAAATAATAAAAGAAAATATTTCTTACTTCATCCGTGATCGATCGGAGTATCGCCAGAGTACTCGCCTTTGGGTTTCTTTCATAACTCTTCCTCAGTTTGTCAACCTGTAAACTTTGCAAATTCAATAAATGCTTGTCATCGGGAATATCGCAAAAGCAAAACCTGAAAAAAGGAAATATACCTCTTTTGCCTTCCCGGGACACTTAAATTCCCAAGGATGATAGTTTGCGAGATCCGCAGGGAGTACGTGTGAACCTGCGATATAGGGTCCATTAAAAAATAAAGGAACAACCCACCATTTTTCATCTTTGGAATGACGAGGAGTACTATTGTTGCCCGAGTGCCAATCAATATCTTGCATAAGTAGCTTGTCATCGGAAATATTATCTTTTCTTTTCAACCGAGCACCCCAACGAGATTTATCATTTCTCATATTTATTACTTTATAATTTTCAAAAAAAGTTTTCCACGGTATACTTCTCAGCGACTATTTCTAAGTTTCCGAATCTAGGATCCTTGACATCATCAGGATATAAAGATCCTTTACCAGCGCCACGGTTGGCGAATTCAAGCATCAGACGGATGCAGTCGCCGCTCAATTGATAAATAGCTCGCGAGAATTTCTCATGAGCAAGAATTTCATAGAATAATGGTATCTCGGGATTGTATAGAGGAATGGGGAGGCCTGCGAGGAGTTGACCTAGCGAGACTATGATTTTCTGATCATCACACTGATGATCAGAAAACAGTTTTGCAGAGAGAATAGACGAAGATTCTTGATCAGGAATGGTTGATAAAGTGAAACCTTTCTCCTGCAAATTCTTTTGAGTTTCTTCAAAAAAAGGGTTTATATGTAAGACCAAGTAAAGCCATTAATATAGTATGGGAATGAATGGAGAATTGAAGATTGAGAGAATTGAAGGGGAGGATTATAGATAGCGAAGCGCAAATTGCGGAGGAAGAAAGTTGAAGGAAAGTTGCGAGAGGGAAAATAAAAGAGAAAAAGAGAAGGGTAAGAAAACTATATATAGAGAAGAGAATCCTCGAGAAAACAAATGCATTTAATGCGAGATGGGACGTGAATGGTCAAGAATAAGCGGTTGAAAGAGACGTGTCAAGAAAAGAGTGGAAGAAGAAACACACCTTAATAAATTCCGTACATGAATAAAACGGATAAAAGTGAACAATCGCGAGATAAAGATGAGCAATTGCGGCATTTTAAAATATAAATTCTCATGACATTTTCTCCTTCGCAGAAAAGACATGAGAAGAGGCAAGATGTAGGATCAGAATATCGCGACATCAATACTTCGCGAGATTAATAAATACAACATCACGAAGGAGTCGCGGGGAAGTAAAATAAATGACGCAATGGATGACATCAGCCAGAACATGAGAAAAGTGTGAAGATTTGGCGAGATTTAGGAGTGTCGCGAAGACGAACACTTATACACTTGCGATACTTCGCGAGTCATTCCCGAAAATAAAGGACAGCTTAGCTGTCATCCACTATGTAATACCCTATATAAAGGGTTGAGTAAATCTGTTGTGGGAGAGGTCTTTTTGAATTGTTAAGCAAGACATTAAGAGAGAGAAACTTTAGAGTGATTGTAATTTCCTTAACTCTGTTCTATCTTTCTGTGTAAACATTTCAAGAAAATAATCAATCAAATTCATAGTTATTCATCTTCAAATGGATTAATTGTGTTGAATCTAATGAGGGGTGTAGTGTAGGAAATCCTGCAACTACAGATTCACAGGTGGACACCATGTTCTCCCACAACAGCATGGATGGACATATTCTCCATCTCAGCAATCATTGGCAAAAGACAGTTCACTACGGAAACCAAGGCGTACGAACAACACTTCACTACGCTCCTGGTAGCGATATGACCGTATGTCTTCCATATCCTCGTATAAAGGACCATGAATTCTTTCTGCACCAGGAAACCGCCAACATTCCGATAATTGGAGGAGAGACACCTCATACGAGTCTCAAATGACGAACCTGCATAGGGGTATTCATGACAAGAGAGCCCTAAATCAGCGTTCTCCAAGTCTGCAGCAGTCAACAAGGTTGGATTTAAAGGGAGGGGAACGACTAGGTCATCCTCGTCGATAACAGTAACGCATACTCCAACGGGATATCTCTGCACAAAAGGAAAATTTTCCATTCATCAAACAAGCGGTAAAGCGTACGTCGGTCAACCAAAGAAGAAGAAAACATACCGGTATGATTTTCTTAACCCGAATAACCTTTGTTGGGATGCTCCTGCCAGAGTCAGACCTCGCGCCTTCACCTGGAGAACCTGGCTGGTTAGAAGATGGTTCGTCTCTGTGCGACATGACAAAGAGAGAAACTCAACAAGAAGAACCCTTTCTCAAACGATGGAGATGATGCAATTACGTTGGGTATGAATACGGAACCTTAAAAAAAGGAAAGGAAGCAATGAGGGACATAACGCTTCCAGATTTTAGCATGGATAATGCCCTGATTGAAGCCGCGCGCGTGAAGGAAGGCAAAACAAGGAAACTTTGCTATCTGTAGAAACACCTACTCCTTCCTTGTTTACACCGGTCCCGCCAGCTAGCACAATCAGCTTCCCCACCTTGCGCCGGTCCCACCAGCTAGCACGCTTAGTTTCCCAACTCACGCCCAACTTCCCAATGTCGCCCAAGTTGCACCGGTCCGACCAATTGCGCCAACTTCCCAATGACCGCCCAAGTCGCGCCAGCTAGCACACTCAGCTTCCCCACCTTGCGCCGGTCCCGCCAGCTAGCACGCTTAGTTTCCCAACTCACGCCCAACTTCCCAACGTCTCCCAAGTTGCACCGGTCCCACCAATTGTGCCAACTTCCCAATGACCTCCCAAGTCGCGCCAGCTAGCACACTCAGCTTCACCACCTTGCGATGGTCCCGCCAGCTAGCACGCTCACTTTCCCAACTCGCGCCAACTTCTCAATGCCGCCCAGCTTCCTGTCTCTCAATGATGTTGACTCCCCAATCGTGCCAGCCTCCCGATTTGTGCAAAACTGCCAGAGGCAAGGATTCCAAATCCTATTTATAAAAAGGTCAGACAAGCCTCCTCAACTCTCTTTACGATTTGCTGCTGATAGTTTGTCACCATCTTATGCTTACCTCGCAACAAAGCTCCTGTTCCGAGCTAAGCAGGGGACTTAATGTTGATGGTGGTTTTTAAACAAAGGGTAAAATCGTAAAACCCCAAATAACCTAATGTCACCGGTGACACATTTATTAGAACATTTAATGCATGTAGTCAGTAATTAATAGGGGGTATTTTTTCAAATTAGGGTTACAACGAATAAAACCCTAATTCCCCTCCGTGCCGATGGCAAATCATGCCATCCACACCTAGCCCAAGCTAGCCGTGCCATGGAAAACGCACTCTGCCTTGGGCCTAGCAATGCTAGTCACACCAAAACGCGCCAAAGCATGCCAACCATGCTAGCCGCACCTCCGTTCCAATGGCAAATCATGCCAGCCACACCTAGCCCAAGCTAGCCGCACCTCTGTGCCAATGGCAAATCATGCCAGCCACACCAAACGCGCCAAAGCATGCCAACCATGCTAGCCGCACCTCCGTGCCAATGGCAAATCATGCCGCCACCACACCTAGCCCAAGCTAGCCGCACCTCCGTGCCAATGGCAAATCATGCCAGCCCACACCAAAACGCTCCAAAGCATGCCAACCATGCTAGCCGCACCTCCTTGCCAATGGCAAATCATGCCAGCCACACCTAGCCCAAGCTAGCCGCGCCATGCCAAACGCACTCTGCTTTGGCCCTAGCTATGCTAGTCACACCAAACGCGCCAAAGCATGCCAACCATGATGGCCGCACCTCCGTGCCAATGGCAAATCATGCCAGCCACACTTAGCCCGAGCTAGCCGCGCCATGCCAAACGCACTCTGCCTTGGCCCTAGCTACGCTAGTCACGCCACGCCAAGCCAAGCACCCTTACCTTGGCCCTAGCCACGCCATGCCAAAATGGCGCCCGCGCCTATGCTTGCAAACCATGCAACCTAGGCCAAATTGGCCACGCATGCCATTTGCACATGCCAACACGCTCGCTGGTAACTTTTCCTACCAGGACGCGACCCAAATTGGCCACGCATGCCATTGGCACATGCCAACACGCCAAATTACCGGTAGCTTTTCCTACCAGGTAGCTTTTCCTACGCGACCCAAATTGGCCACGCATGCCATTGGCACATGCCAACACGCTCGGCTTTTCCTACCGTAGCTTTTCCTACCCAACACGGGCGCGACCCAAATTGGCCACGCATGCCATTGGCACATGCCAACACGCTCGCTGGTAGCTTTTCTTACCAGGACGCGACCCAAATTGGCCACGCATGCCATTGGCACATGCCAACACGCTCGCTGGTAGCTTTTCCTACCAGGACGTGACCCAAATTGGCCACGCATGCCATTGGCACATGCCAACACGCTCGCTGGTAGCTTTTCCTACCAGGACGCGACCCAAATTGGCCACGCATGCCATTGGCACATGCCAACACGCTCGCTGGTAGCTTTTCCTACCAGGACGCGACCCGAATTGGCCACGCATGCCATTGGAACATGCCAACACGCTCGCCGGTAGCTTTTCCTACCAGGACGCGACCCAAATTGGCCACGCATGCCATTGGCACATGCCAACACGCTCGGTGGTAGCTTTTCCTACCAGGACGCGACCCAAATTGGCCACGCATGCCATTGGCACATGCCAACACGCTCGCTGGTAGCTTTTCCTACCAGGCCGTGACCCAAATTGGCCACGCATGCCATTGGCACATGCCAACATGCTCGCTGGTAGCTTTTCCTTCTAAACCGTGACCCAAATTGGCCACGCATGCCATTGGCACATGCCAACACGCTCACTGGTAGCTTTTCCAACCAGGTCGTGACCCAAATTGGCCACGCATGCCATTGGCACATGCCAACATGCATCGCTGGTAGCTTTTCTTACCAGGACATAGCCCTAATGGCCGTCCGCGCCATTGGCACATGCCAAAACCCACGCTGGTAGCCTAACTTGCAAACCGTGCAACCTACCACCAAGGCATTCCGCACATGCCATTGGAACTTGCCACACACGCCACTAGCAGCTCTGGCATTTCCACTTACACTCAACGTACAACCTACCACCAAGGCATTCCGCACATGCCATTGGCACATGCCACACACGCCACTAGCAGCTCTGGCATTGCCACTTGCACTCAAGGCGCAACCCGCAACAAAGGCATTCCGCACATGCCAGTGGCACATGCCACACGCGCCCCTAGCAGCGCCACTTGCACTCAAGGTGCAACCAACACTCGAGACATCAACACAAACTGGGGATGCTTTCCAGGGTCTTGGTTTGGCGGTCACAAAGATGCGGCGTACACTACGCTCACATTAAGAAAGCGTGAATAGGAATAAAGCGGTCAAATAAATGAGGAAATAATGGTGAAAACGTTTTCACCCATAAACACCATGCGGTTACCACCTCCTCCCATTATTTCACCCTTTACTCTCTTCCTTCATGAGGCCAGGTACGTTTTCAATCTCGACTTGTATAAATAGGTCTTACCTATTTCCACCGGACAACGAGGTCTCGGTCGGAGAAAAATACAACACTCTCGAAAAGGCAACTTTGCAAGCTCTCCAAAAAGCTTTCATCTCTTGCAAGCTTCCGAAGCTTTCACTTTACGATACAAGTCGAGACACTACTCTCCCAGGTTATTCTCGGGTCTCAACACCTTTCTTTGCTTCCCTCCCCAAATCAACCCTTCTCCTCCACTTTGTGACCGAAGCAAGTCTGGAACGGCCATTTCTTGGTTTAGGCCGGACTTGTACAGATTGATCTCTCAAATCTATAAAGTGCTCACGTGCAGCACATTTGTTTAGGGTTTGAACCAGTTTCTCACTCACCTACCGAATTTACCGAAATCGGCGGAAACGATTTTCACCCATAAACAGTATCATAAATAAGATTATAGTTTGTAGTGATATATTCTTATGATCTTATGTGAACCATAACCTTTGTTAAATCGGATTAGTGCTTTTACACGTTCGGTTGCTTTGATTGGCCTGATTTCATAGAACTTAATGCATCTAGGGAATTAAACTTGATTAGTGCTTTTACACGTTAGGTTGTTCTTTTAGATAGAATTCATATTCGCATCTTTTAATGTGTTTGTTGATGACAAGAGGAGATTAGCGGGATATTCTTGCGATCAAGGTATTCTAGGGCCTTTGATAAAAGTTGGGATTAAAATATCAATTCTTGTTATTGTGTTGAAAACATGTTTGTGATTGAAGACGAAATCCATGACCAATACTTTCTCATCCTTGATTTGCGTGTTTACTTTTTATTGTTTGCTTTTATTTAGTTTATTATATAAAAATCACAAAACCCCCGGTGTTATTTATAGGGAACCGAATCAATTTGACAACCAAGATCTCTATGTGGGAACGATCCTTTCTTGCCCTTGTTTCATTATATATTTTGAGTAGTAAGAAAGTGTAATTTATTTTTGTGTCGGCTGACGACCGACCAAATTTTGGCGCCATTGCCGGGGAGGCAGCGGTTGTCACTTGTTTTTGGTTTCCTATTTTTGTTTTTAGTTTTATTTTTAGTTTTTTTTATTTTCTGGTTTTGACATAGTTTTGAGAACTCTTGTTTCAGGTATTTATTATGGAAGGAGCATATTGGAGCAATGGATATGATTTTCAACTTCCTCAACACTATGATAATTTCCTACCATCAATGGGATGCAATCAAAACAAATTTATTGGCTATGATGCATATCCTAGAGAACCTTATGGTGATTTTCATACATACCAACAACAACCTTGTAGTGGGTATGTAAGTCAAGCACCTAGGTGGGATAATTCTACTTCTAATTGGCTTTATTCGAGTTGTATGCAGATTTTGAATGGATTACAAGACATGCAACAAAGGCTAGACCAACTTGACCGTGATAGAGAGAACGTCGCACAAACCAATTTTTGGAACATTTCTTCTTACCCGACTCCAAATCGTAGTTATGATCATTTACCCATTCAAAGGGAAGAGTCATGGGAAAGAGAACATATTGTAGTCAATGGTGGTAAGCGTGTGAACGTCAAGAAACTTGCGCAGAAATTATACAAGTTGGAAGATGATGGAGCCTCGGAAGAGCTTGCCGATGAAATTAGTAGGACCATTCATATGGAACTTAAACGACGTCGTGATAAGGGTTGGGAAACCGACGACGATTCTTATTATGGTGAGTCTGAAAATGAAGACGAAGATGATTGTGTTGAAAAGGACCAACCTTTGGAAATATTTGATGACATTAGTGTAGTTGACTCAACTCTTGATCTTTATAATGATCAAACACCTATTCAAAAGGTACTTGAGTATGATGAAACTAGTGTGTTACAAAACTTCCTTGCACCAAGGTTTGAGTCTAATGAAGAGGAGTATGTTGGGAATGAGACCGTTATGACCAATATTGTGGAAGACCCAATTGAGCTTGCATATGATTGTAATGATGATGTTTATGTCGAAACTTTGGTTAAGGCAGAAACGGACGAAGAATGGTTGCAAGGTTTGATAGAGGACCATGATATAAAAGAGGTGAATAATTCACTTGAGTTTTTCAAGGATGAAGAGGATTCCGTAATACAAGAGATTGTGCAAGGTTTGTCTAACCCTTTGCCTATTGTTTCTTCTCCTTTACCTCTTATTGGTTTGAATGTATGTGCTTCGAGAATATTGTTGAATGACTTTGTTTCTCGTTTTCCGCCATTAGAGAAACTTGATTCTCAAACTATGCAGGTTTTGGAACAAGAAACCGTGGAAGTACCCGACTTCTATATTCTTTATACACTTCCAAGTGTGGACAAGAATAAGTGTGGGGGAAGCTTTTATCGGTTGATAGCTTCGTTTCTGTTTTATATTACTAATATTTGTGTGAAGCTAGTGTTTGCAAAACAGGTTCTATGGAAGGATCCCCAACTTTTCAGGTTATTGGTATATGGGGAATGAATCTTGCAAGGGTATAGTCGGGCTGACGACTTTAAACCAAGCGCTAAATGGGAGGCAACCCATAGGTTTTGTATCTCTTATCTTTTAATTTTTCTTTTCTTGTTTTTACTTTTTCTTGTCGCATATTGTTATAAGATTTCCCACCTTGACTTTCTTTGGACGATTCAATTTACATTGAGGACAATGTAAAGTTTAAGTGTGGGGGAGTGGTTAAGCATTTGTGTTGTAAATTTTTCAAATTTTTCAACTTTTGTGTAAGATAGTGAATAGAAAACTCCAACTTGTAGTTAGTTTAGAGTCACATAGTATACATGTCGCTAAGATTACATCGAGATTCTCATAAGAGTGACTGAACTTAGAGATGACAGAGAACATGGTCGGGTTTCTTAATTGTATAAGAGTTAAAGTTGGATTTAACCATGCCAGTGGCAAATAAGGTGCAGACTGAATTCGGTATTAGAGTAGTGATCCCCTATAGTGGAGACTACCCATGTTACATAATGTGAGGCACCAACCTTCAATTCTTTGTACCTGTCTAAATTTGTGCTTTTAGAGTGTGTGTCACCGTACGTAAACTCCGGGCAGAATGGTGAGCTGCCCAACCTCCCACCATATAAGCACTATTTTGGTCTCTTGAGTGCTATTTTTGTCAATCATGATGGTGACATTGAATTGCTAACTTACATACCACTTGTAATCTTGTTCGCAGTTAGCACCATCCACCTTATCTCTCTCTACACCAACAGGTCCATAGAAACACCATCATCATCAACAAGAGGAGCATCACAAATTCGAAGGAAAGTTGAAGACGTTCAAGGTTTACAAGCAACGGTACAGAATTGAGCAGATTTCAGATTCAAGTATAGCAACAAAACAAGGAGCAGAATTTTTATAAGTTGAAGACTATTGTACAAGAGCGAAGATTATCAAGATGAGAGTTCGAGAAGTTTATGATATCAAGACATATAAGTTGTGAAGAATCAAGCGGTAAAGTACTTACACCATGGCCTTGTACTTACATTTTTTTATTTTATTTGTATTTTACTTTCTCTTGTCTTAAAAAAAAAAAAAAAAAAAAAAAAAAAAAAAAAAAAAAAGAAAAAAAAAAAAGACAAGAGAAAATTTCTTTAGGTTCATTACTAGTTTTATTGTTTTATTTCGTTTTTATTTTGTATTTGTTTTATTTTTTATTTCTCAAAAAAAAAAATGAAAAAAAAAAGAAAAAAAAAGAAAAAAAAAGAGAGAAAAAAAAAATATTTTGGGTTTGTATAGTTCGTTTTTAGTTTTGTATTCTTTCAATAAAGCCAATGGAAGAAGGAATATCTACAAAGAAGTTTCAAGCAATAAGGAATTTGAGGAAAAAAATTATATTGTCAAGATTCTACGAAGTTATAGAGTTATCATCAAGAGTTGAAGACCGAAGACGTTTCTATGGATGCTGTGAGAGTGGTGCTAGCTGCACGCTGAACGGATAACGAGGTAAGTAATCATATTCCCACTTTCGTTAAGTGGTTGATTTCCTTTCGTAGAGATCGTCAGAAAAATGGGTTTTCAAAATTATAAAAGATGTGGGTTTTCAAAACAATTCGGAGGGTTTTTGCCTTCCTACCATTCAACGTGTCGCAGGATTCTCTCTTCATTCCTACATGGACACATGTGTGACCCATAAAAAGCTGTTTATTATTGAGAGCAACTTCATAAAACCCTTTCTTGTGAGGCAGAGTCGAGACTTTTGATCACTCCGAACCCGAATTTCTTTCGAGAAGGGATGCTTATTTCTCTCTCAATTTTTAAGAATGAGATTTTGTTCATTTATGTGTCTAACTTCTTATGACTAGTCTGCAGAATTTCTATGTCTTCTTAGCGCGTTGGATGCTATCATTACGGAGAACTAGTAAGTTGGAAAAATTTGGTTTTGTGGGTATATCTCTAGTAAACCCTCACGAGACTAAAACTCGTCCACTAGGGACACCTAGGGGTTCAAAGGCTTGTTATTTATGCTAAAAGTGACCGTAGCCTCGAAGACACGGAGTTGTATGTATTCTTTAGAATAAGTTTTGTTTAGTTTGATTTGCTCGAGGACTAGCAAAGTCTAAGTGTGGGGGAATCTGATAGGTGTCGTAAAACACCTAATTTTATATCTAGTATTTATGCTTTCTTTGCGAGTTTTTTTGTAAATTATGTATCTTATGTTTGATTTTGAGTTTATAGCTACTTTGGAGTCATGCGGAGGAAAGGAAGAAGAAATCACCCAATTTGAACGAAAAAGGAAAAATTGTCACTTCACGGGCGAACACTATCTGGAGCCCAGTTAAGGTTAAGGGGCAACTCTCTTTTGGAGGCATGAGTTAAGGGGTTGTCATTCAGGGTATCCCTTATCATTTTTCAGAGGGTGTGAGTATCATTGGGTGTAATAGCCCGTCCCAAAGTTAAAGACCTAAATTAGGTCGAACTGAAGAAGATTCTTATTTTCCTTTTTCTATCTTCTTCATCTGAGGCTGCCGATCAACAGAGAAGAACTACAAGCTGGTGTTGGTGGTGAATTTGCTACAGGAAATTGGTGCTCAAGATGTTACAGAGAAGATCGATCCTGGTAGTTGAACTGATGGAATCGGAACAAATTCAAGGTGGGTTGAATATGAGATTGCAAGAAATTGGATCTGCATCTCGTCTGGGGTTAATTCAGAAATTAAAACTCGAGTTGAGTTAGATTGAGAAGATGTGAAGATGGGAATTAGGTTGCTGCTGGTGAAATTGAGGTTCTGACGATGGAAATTGATTAGGGTTTTGAGGCAAGCAAGAATCAGATCTAGGGTTTGTGTTGGTTTTTATTTGAGGATTCAGAGACAGTGTTAGATAAATTGGGTTCGAATTGGGAGCTGATTTGGGTCAGTTCTTGTTTGGAAATGGTTCTGGTCGATTCTGAGATGGGTTTGATGAGAGTCTGAGATTGGTTCTGGTGATTGTAGAATGACTCAAGAGTTGCTGAAAAATGATGCAACAACAAAGGAACGATGCAGCTGTTGATCTCGGAGAAGACTTGAAAGACTCAGGAGATTATGGTGTTGTTGAGCTCGAGAGTAAGAGAAGATTTTGCTGAGTGTTGGTGTTTCTGTGAGGTCAGAAGAGCTGAGATGGTGCAACTGAAGGCAACGATGATTATGGAATCGGTTTAGCTGGTTGCAATGGAGCTATGGCAGTTCAGGTGGGGGTACAATTGCAGTTTCAGATTGTGCTGCTTATTAGAATTGGAAGTGATTGTGCTGATGCTGAAATGACGTTACAAGGGTCTAGAGAGCGATGGGCTGTGAACAAAGAGAAACAAGAGATGGATATTGATTGTGGAATCGAAGTTCCAGTTAACAAAGAAGTTGAGGGAATGTGGAGCTGAATTACAGTGGTTCGATCGAGACACCTGGGATGCCGCAGTTGCTATTGAAATTGCAGGTGGTAGTGGCTCTGGAGATTGTTACAAGGGAGCTGGTGTTGGTGCTTGGACTTGCAGCTGGAGATGATGGGCTGCAGTTGAAGAGTGGAACTGGTGAAGCTGAATGCAGCTGTTGCAGGTATGAGTTTGCACTGAAATGGAAGGCAGCGGGAGCTGAGTTGCAAGCATGTGTAGCTGCGGATAGAAGGTAGCTGGGAAGGTTTGTAGAGAAAATGGAGAAGCTACAGCTGCGGGAATTAAAAGTGCATTGAATTGCAGGTGAATTGGTGGAGTTGCAGTGGTGTTAAGACTGATGGTTTGAATGAGTTACAGGCTAGAAATGGAGTTATGCAGATGAGAGTTTTGCCATGGGACTGGAGCTGTGATGTCGTTGGTGGTTCTCTGGTGATGCAGCTGCCACGATTGTCAGCAGAATCTGAAAGAAAGGAGTTGAGCATGAGATTATAGTTACATGGATTAATTGCCGATAACTTACACAAGGAGATGGCTTAAGCTGAGATAGTGCTGTTTTGAGTTCGCAGAGAAGCTAAGCTATTGTCGCATATGTATGATGCTAGTGGAACTGGCAGAGTGCAAAGATGATTGAGCTGAGAGAAATGAGCTGGAATGAGTCTGTGTTGCTGTTGTTGGCGTGATTGATATTTCTCCTCGAGTTGGGGAACTGAGATTGATAATGGTGGTGATCGTGGTTGTAGTGAAGTTCAAGTTGTGCAGTTGAGAGCATAGAATGATCTGGTGCTGTACATGGGAGTAAATGCACAGCCATTGTGGCTGGATGAGAAGCAGTGAAGCGCAATCATTGCACAGCACAGCCTTGGCCTAGACCTCACTCAGACCAGTTAGCCTAGTTAGTTCACCTGACTATCTGACTCATGTCTAACTCGGTTCCGACTCGTTACTTTGACCGAGTCGACTCATTTGACTTGACCGATTTGACCAGTTTGACCGGTGACCGGGCGGACTTTGCCGGTCACCTGAGATGTCTGCCGGCGACTTTTTCGGCCAAGTTCCGACCACAATACCAGTTTTCCGGCGACATATTTTTGGGCATATTTTCACATGGGTTTTCCTCACACATGGGATTGGTGGACTTCTATCTATTGGACCTTTGGGACTTGACCTAGTTTTGGAAGAGAGGAAAAGCTATAAAAAGAAGAATTCTACAACTTTTGGGGGATCTCTATGATTATTATTATCAGATCTCTTTGATCTTTTGCCTCTACTTTGTTTTCTAGGGTTTTACAACATGAAACCTTTTCTCTTTCTCCTTGTTATGAACTCCATGAATATGAGCTAGAGTTTTCTTTTGGTTATGGATTAGTTGGATTTCCAAACATGAGTTTTTGTTCAATAAATTAGTTTTCTCTCATATTATCGTTTATGATTCACCATTAATATTGTTACATGATTTGAATGCTTGTTTAGTCGAGTCGCGAATCGATTGAGTTTGCTTTCATCTTTATTGCTAGATTAGGGTTATTATACGCAAAAGTGATAATTCCTGATTTCAAGTAGCATAAATAAGATTATAGTTTGTAGTGATATATTCTTATGATCTTATGTGAACCATAACCTTTGTTAAATCGGATTAGTGCTTTTACACGTTCAGTTGCTTTGATTGGCCTGATTTCATAGAACTTAATGCATCTAGGGAATTAAACTTGATTAATGCTTTTACACGTTAGGTTGTTCTTTTAGATAGAATTCATATTCGCATCTTTTAATGTGTTTGTTGATGACAAGAGGAGATTAGCGGGATATTCTTGCGATCAAGGTATTCTAGGGCCTTTGATAAAAGTTGGGATTAAAATATCAATTCTAGTTATTGTGTTGAAAACATGTTTGTGATTGAAGACGAAATCCATGACCAATACTTTCTCATCCTTGATTTGCGTGTTTACTTTTTATTGTTTGCTTTTCTTTAGTTTATTATATAAAAATCACAAAACCCCCGGTGTTATTTATAGGGAACCGAATCAATTTGACAACCAAGATCTCTCTGTGGGAACGATCCTTTCTTGCCCTTGCTTCATTATATATTTTGAGTAGTAAGAAAGTGTAATTTATTTTTGTGTCGGCTGACAACCGGTCACGTATCCATAGACGATCACACGAAGTGTGAACCGATTAGTTGTATTGTCTCGACTCAGTCCATAGACAATCACTTTCGGAGAAAGGACTTGTAGGTGGAAAAGTTTTAGATTGAGCTATATTTGGGTACCCTCATCTTTTCAATTGGTATCAGAGCAGTCAAACACGAAAAGGTCTATCAATCTGTGTTTGGTGCGATCCAACCTATAAGAATGAACTCGAGTTCTCACGAATCGACTTCAATTAACGTATCACCAAGATTTGACGAAACAAACTATCTATGGTGGAAATCTGCTATGAGATCTTTTTTTCAATCACGAGACTTTAATACATGGCTATTAGTCGTCGATGGTTATAATTACCCAAAGGTAGAAAATTCGGAAATTGAGTTTAAACGCTTAGTGGATTTTTCAAACGAAGAAAACGCTTTTGCTAAGCAAAATTCATATGGTTTGAATGCTATTATACATGTTGTTTGTCGTGATTTACAACATCATGTATCAACTTGTCAAACTTCGAAAGAAGCTTGGGATAATCTTCAGATCATATTCGAAGGAAACACATCAGAGAAAGAAGCTAGACTTCAAACTCTTATGTACGATTGGGAAAATCTTCGAATGGATGACAACGATACTTTTGAAGAGGTTCATATTAGACTCTCTGAGATAATCAATGCTTCTTTCTCTCTTGGAAAGACTATTTCTGAAAACGATATAGTATGCAAAATTCTCAGATCGTTGCCATCTAGATACGATTCTAAAAAGCATGCAATCATTGAAGTTAATGATCTTTCGTCTCTATCTAGAAGTTCCCTAGTTGGAAAACTGAAGATATTTGATCAGGAAAATTTGTCTAAACAAAAGGACAATCTGGCCTACAAAGCCATAAAAAGGGTTCCGACTCAATATTCGGAAAATTTCGAAGATTAGGAAGATCTAACTGCTGAAGATGAAGCTGAACTAAATCATCATTTGTCTCTTATTACCCAACGATTCAAGAAACTGTTGAGACATCGAAAAAGAGAATCACATGTGTCAAAAGGAAAACATGTTCCTTCACATAAACGTGAAGACACCTGGAATGATGATGATATTATTCCTCAATGCTACAAGTGTATAGGTATTTGTGGGTGAAAACCGTTTCTGCTGATTTTGGTAATTTTGGGTGTGTGTGGGTGAGGAACGAATCTAAACCCTAAACAATGTACTGCACGGGAGTACTTTTGATTCGAGAGATCAATCTGTACAATCCTGGCCTAAACCAAGAAATGACCGTTCCAGGCTTGCTTTGGTCACAAAGTGAAGGAGAAGGGTTGGTCTTAGGGAGGGAATTGAAGAAAGTGTTGAGACTAGAATAGTTGATTCTGGAAGTGTGGGCATTTTGTGACTTGTATCAGAAAGTTGAACTGGCTAGCTGGATGAAAAAGTTGTCAGATGATTTCTGGATGTTGTATTGTTCTCCTGACCAAAACTTGTTGTTTGGTGGAAATAGGTGAGACCTATTTATACAAGTCATAGTGAAACGTACCCTGGTCTCGTAGGAAGTGGAAACGATTGAGTGGTGGAAGAAAAGAGTAACGTGTAACTGTTAGACGTTATGATTCCATGATGAGGGAAATGAATTCGTGTAACCACCAGTCATTACGCTTTTATGATGAAGGAAATGAATTGATTACACCATTATGTTTCACCACCACTAATTATCCCACATCATGACACTTTCTTATAATGGGCGCATTGCACGCCGCACGCTGTAAACCGCCAGACCAATACCCTGATGAGCATCCCCCATTTTATGACATATTTTGATGTCTCGAGTGTTTTCGTGGAAAACATGTAGCACTTTGGTACGTGTGGCAAGTTAAAATCGAGAGGCTTTTCGCAGGTAAATAACATGTGATGCTAGGCTCGTTTTGGCTAGTCTCTTAAAACTTGTCGCGAGCTTACTGGTTTGGTGGCGAACTTCGATGGCCGAGATCGCATCTTATGAATAAGGTTAGTCGTTGATTGTGGCTACCTTGTGTTGGCGCCTGACAATGGCGCAATGGCATTGCGGCATGACTTGTGCATGCCAGTGGCACCTGGCGTAGCCAGGTTCGTTGGGTTTAGGCGGTTGGTCGTCTAAGAGTTGCCACAAGTCCCTCAATTCGGTAGCGAACTTAGATGGCTGAGATTGCATCTCATGAAGAAGAGTGGCCATTGATTATGGCCACATCTTGTTGTATAGCGAAGTGGCGTCAGCCACATGCTAATGGCATGCCAGTGGCGTAGCCATGGCATAGCGGCATGCCAATGGCGTAGCCGTGGCATAGCGGCATGCCGGTGATGTTGCGGTATGGCCAAAGCTAAAAATTGGCTCCGTGGCCAAAGTTAGGGTTTGGCGCCGTGGAAGAATTAGCCGTGGAAGAATTAGGGCTTGGCATGGCCAAGGTGCCGTGGAAGAATTAGGGCTTGGCGTGGCCAAGGTGCCGTGGAAGAATTAGGGCTTGGCGTGGCCAAGGCTTGGTTTTGGCGCCGTGGAAGAATTAGGGCTTGGCGCGCCCAAGGATTGGTTTTGGCGCCGTGGAGTCGGACCCACATGTGGCGTGGCAACATTGGCCATGTTGCCACGCCAATCCCATTGCTCTGGGAAACGCTAATTGTCTTTGGTAGCAATTTGCCCGAATTAGGGTTTGGCATGTCGAAACCCTAATTAGTGCACGTGGCATGCGGCTGCGGCATGGCGCTACTTTTGTGCAAACGGCGCCATGGCTATGCCAAAGGAACTATGGCAAGGCCATAGTGTGGAAACGACCATAGGAGTAGGAATTGCCGTGGGTGGCTATTTATGGGAGGTTGCCATGAAGTGGCATGTTTGCGAGGTAGCATGTTGTGAAGTTGGCATGTTGCGAAGTTGCCGCGGTAGAGTGGCGTGTTGGCATGCTACCGCGGTAGAGTGGCATGTTGGCATGCCGACCAATATGTTGTTGTGGTAGGGTGCGTTTGGCTTGTCAGTTTAGCAAGGTGGCGCGGCAGGGTGTGTTTGGCCTTTAACGTATGGTGGCAAGTTTAGAGCAACTTGATTGGCCACAAAAGGGGGCCGTCCAAACACAAGGCGCGACCACACTTCTGGTGAGAGTGTAGCGGCTTTGGCGCGTTCTGATTGGTCGATTAGAAGTGGGGACAACAAGCATGGGCCCAGCCACAACTTGTGTGCGTGTGACGAGTTTAAAGCGACATGATTGGTCGAGAGAAATAGGGTCGGGGTGTGGCTAATGACGCTAGCTGGCCTAAGGCATAGCCACGCCTCTCTTTGCTGCTGCGGCTCCCTGTTTTTTTTATTCTGGGAGAGGTTCTGCACCTGCTAATCCATGTCGGATTAATTACTTAGGCTTAATTTTGACAAGCAAGGTCTGGTACATTGCGTGAGGCGCGAAACCCTAACTTCTGTAAGTTAGTCAGGACGATTGATTGAGTTTTATGTGTTGACACAGAGTTCTTTTAAGTTCATTGCCAGAGAGCAGCATGCTTTTCTGATTCGAATATCTTATGCAAAGACCTTATCCTTGATAATTGGATATTCGTGCTACTCTGCTGCGAGTGAACACAAATCGTCATGCCATATCAACATTAAGGGTTCAGCCAGAGAACATACCATAGAAGGCATTCAGAGGAACTTATATTAAGTAAACATACGCGAGGCGCCGAAATTCACAGAACATCTGGGATGGTTGCTACATTCGCCAATCTGGATAAGTTTCATGTAAGTGTATTGAGCGTCTCAATAAGTATCCCATTGGATATCTTAGCACACTTGGCTTTGTTTCCTTGCAGAGTGACGTCACATCAGATGCAAGGTTTTATGATTTTAACCCTAATCTAAAAACCACCATCAACATTAAGTCTCCTGCTTAGCTCGGAACAGTGGCATTATTGCGGGGTAAGCATGAGATGGTGACAAACGAGGATAAAATCGAAACAAAAAGTCATGAAGAGATTGTCAAGAAGATTTGCCTAACCTTTGTCAGGAGGCACAAAGAATCTGCGATCCTTGCATCGGCGGCTTCGCATAAATTTGGTTTGGCCATGGGGTGCTGGTCTCAGCACTGCGACTTTGGCTACTAATCAGAGGTGGCACTGCAACTTGGTCCGCGGAACGGTGAATGTTGCTAGCCGGCTAGGTTACAGAATGCATGGAGATGGCGCTGTCCTGAACGGCCAAGATGGCGCTTCCTTGGTTGGTGGATATGGCGTTGCTTTGAACGGCCAAGATGGTGCCGCTTTGACTGGCTACAGAAAGGTGGATGGCGTGGCTAGCTTGGAAGGGCCGATGACGAGGTTACCTTGGAAGGGCCAATGACATGACTAGCTTGGAGGGCCAATGGCGTGGTGAAGATGAAGCCATGGAGCGTTGGCTTGGGATACAGAGATGATGGCGCTGGTTAAGCCACAGAATGGTAGGGACGGCTGCTGACTCGGATACCAAACCCTAATTATCCCGTATAAACAAATATCTAATCCAGCTGGTATCACGCGTTTGAAGCCTTAATTCACGACTGGTAAAAGGATTTTCTTTCTCAGGCTTCATCAATCCGCTGAATATAAGAGGTGATCTTGAATCCTTCGTTCATACAGATCTTCATAAAATCGCGTCCACCCTCTTCACAGGTACTGTCTCGTGTTTCTTTTCCTAGTTCCCATTTTGTCTTCTTCATCATGTAGATTACCGGTGCAAACATGGTAAAAAAAATTTTGTAGCATATAATGGGATCTTCCAGTGATGATCATAACTCTGACTCTTCGAAGAGATATTTTGAAGTCGAAGAAAACCAGTTTTCTTTTCATGAGGAGGTATTAGATAGAATTGATTCCCTGTTCCGTGAAGCTAACGAGATTATACAAGGCATGTCTCTCGCCCATTTATGCAGAGTGCGGACGTGTGTTCAGACTCTCATGGATTCAGTGGACATGGAGGAAAAGTGGAGGCATGATGAAGCATCTCAGCGTGTCGGGAGATCTCAGAGTAATGAAGCTTCTCTACAACCCAGTGCCAGGGCTGAACGATTCGCCTCTTGGTTGAAGCGGCGGAAGACTGAGTCCATGAAACTTTTAGGTGAGGGCCAGTTTAATTACCATGTCCATGATGGTATCGTAATCCTTGACTTTGATGCGGACAAACCGGGACATCCTCAAGAAGCTGCTGGAAAAGCTCTTGAGGAAGATGTCAACACGGTTTCTGGCCCAAAGCGACTTTCCAGGTGGACGCCAAAACTGTTGTCAGGGACGTTGAAGTGACCGCTGAGGATGTCGTAAAGGCGGACGAGGAGACGGAGGCAATATATGTTGGGGCCATTGGAGAAGCCATGGAAACATATGCTGGGACTGCTGTTGAAACAAACGCCGGACATGATGTGGAAGCTCCTGCTGCCGAAACGGCTTCTGGATGGGATGCTGAGGTCGCTGCTGCCGAGGCGGCTTCTGTATGGGATGCTGAGGTCGCTACTGCCGAAACGGCATCTGGATGGAACGTTTGCTGCCAGAGAAGGTGCTGGGGAAAGTGCTTGAAAAAGCTTTGATGAAGGCGTTATTGATCCAGGCGTCTGCCATTAACGACCAGTTTTTCCACTTTTGCTATTTCTTCTCGGCGTGTAGCCGCTTTTGATATTCCAAAGGTTTACTTTCACTTTCTTGTTTCCAAGGCGAAGTTAGGGCTTCGCCAAGTAACATTTCGTTATTCAGCTTTTATGGTTTCACATCTCTGAATGAATTAATAAAACCTTCATACTGAAAAGATCCAAAAACCTTTTATGTGAAAATAAGTTGCTCGCCCCTTCTAGCCACTTTGTAGATGGACAAACGCCATACACAAATAGTGTGGATGGAATTTGCCATAGGTACTAGCTGGCCTGCTGCGCAGCCAATGCCTCCGAACGCCGACATCACCCATAATAACGCGAGACAGGGGAAATAACAACAATGGGTTAAAGGTTCGACCGACCTGTTTCTTGGTTCTCCCTTGTAGCAGCATCGTTGTCACACATCCCGAAAATTAGTAGAGCGTTAGGTGAGATTTGAAGTCGGATATTTTTGAAAAGATATTTGTTCTGCCGCCTGATGATCATCTTCCTTGCATATTCCCTTCTTCAGTACTTTTGGATAGATATTTTTGTGGTGGTTTGGTTTCTCTGGTTTTCAATCGCCGGGAAGTGACTCTGTGAGAGTTTAGGTTTACTCGGTATTTTTACTTTAAGATGATTTGGGAAACTTTGTAAGGAAAGATATTCTTTTGATTGAAATTGAAAACTCTACTTATGAATGCAAGCGATGCAACCATTTTAGAGAAGTTACAATCATTGCGTGAAAAGGGAAAAATGCTAAAGTAAATGCTGAAAGGATAACGCTGGAGGTGAAGGTAGCACAGCGTTTTAGGTATTGAAGGGTTTCAGCCATCGCGAGTGAATCGTCACACCTTCCAATTTGTCGGTATTGATGAGTTTGCAGTAATCGCCCAAGATAACATCCGCCACCAGGTATGGCTCGTCTTCCTTTCCTTTAGGCGGATCGGGTCGAGTGGTTATCTTCACTGTTATATCTCCAACTTGAAATGAGGTCGTCTTGACTACCACATCTCCAATTTGAAACGGGTTTAGGCGTTGCGCAACCACTTGATTTTTGAGCTCGTCATCTTTGGCTGTAATTGCTTCCAGATTTTTGACAAAGTGCTTGAAAGGCCCAACGTCCCATTCACATCTCCTAATGATGCCCGGGTTGATAATCGGACCGAGTCCCCACGCCTGGCCAAGAGGAGAGGTGATTGGGTGCAGAAAGGGTTGTTTAACCATTCTTACTTGTGCTCGGAATCTGCGGATGAACGTCGACGGGCTTTCTCCAGGCAATTGAGTTACATTGGTAAGTTGTTGATATGGCAACATGTAATCTTCCAAGTTGGACGGCTTGTTGGAAATTCTTTCGGGTACCGTCATCGGCAGAGGGGATGCTCTTAACTTCGCTTTGTTGTTGTGTACCCATGTGCGCCCCAGAATTATGTCGTAATTTGAAATTTCTTTGACGATGTAGAATTTGACATGTGTTAGAGTGTCCCCCACCTTGATTTCAAGGTTGATGTATCCATATGCGTCCATCGCCTTCCCTTCCAAGTTTTTGACCATGGTTGGGGAACGGTAGCCTCCTGCTTCGAAACTCCCGCAGCTCTCAGAGTTTTGATGGTAACGATGTTGAAGTCAGAGGCCGCGTCGATTAATGTGTTGTCGAGCTCGGCGTCCCTCAGGTAAACCGCGGTCAGCAGTCCCCAGTTGTATTTTCCAGTACCGCTTCCCGAGAGAGTTTGGGGTTGTGGCGTGGTTTCTTCAGTAGAAAAGAGTCGCTTGCCCGATACAACACGGTTAAGGGCTATGAAGATATCTTGACGCTGTGTCTTGGAGAGACAGAGAATTTCACACACATGCTGCATCATGGATTGCACAGTCTCGTGTACAGAGTCCCCAGAGACCATGTAACTCCTGACTGGAAGTGGATCTCTGTGAACTCCTTCATTTCCCAGTCGAAGCTCCCCTGCTTCTATCTTTTCTTTGAAGATATGCTTTAGCTTATTGCAGTCACTGGTCGAGTGGTGCACAAATATGTGGTAGCGGCAATATTTGGGGTTTGCCATTTCCGCTTCGGTTAGTGGGCGTCTGGTAGGAGGTAGTCTGATGGCTTCGTCTTGGATCCATGCTTCCAAGAGTTCAATCACTTCCTCGATTGGGAACGGGAAATCGAAGACATTTTTCTAGCTTCTTGATGTCGCATGGGAGCTTTAGCGGTGGTCTTCCGTGACGGAGCTGCATGTCGCGCTGGCGCTGCGTGTTTGGATTGTTGTTCTACCGCTGGAGCCTTCCTTTTTTCTCATTCGTCTACCACGCTCACAGAGGAGGGACTAGTGTTGTATTGCTTATTGACGAGGCGTCTATTTCCTCGAGTTTCATGTGCGTCCTCGTTTCTGGTTGGCCTGGTTCTTTCCAACAACGCTGGTGCTGTTGTGGACGACCGTTTTACAGCTTCATGAAGTTCAGAGAATGTCTGGAATCGCAGATTCTCTAGTAAGGCGCGTTAGATGGGAATCATCCCATTGATGCAAGAATCCACCAATTGATGTTCGGTCATATTCGGGTCATGACAATCTAGCGCTTGAATTCTGAATTTTTTGACGAAATCATTCAGATGTTCGTTGTTTCGTTGGAACATCCTTCCTAGATCTGATAAGGTAATTTTCTCAGATACAAAGAAGTACTTTTTGTAGAAAGCCGTAACCATGTCAGACCAATTGGAGATGTTGCCTAGCGTAATGCTGTTGTACCATGTGTATGCTCTTCCAGTAAGTGATTTCGAAAACTCCCTCAAACGGAGAACGTGATTGTATTCGTGCTCCCCCAGGGACTCCAAAAATCGAGCGACATGTTCACGCGCATTACCAGTACCGTCATACAGAGAGAATTGAGGGAAAGAGTACCCCCTTGGAAAAGGAATTTTTTGTATTTTCGGAGGATACATGGGTTGATGTTGATGTATGTCCATGAAATCGCTTTTGTCTCGGTTTCAGAGAAGTCGTTCCAAATCTTCTCGTGTGACAAAATTGGACGGTTGATTTCCTTCCGCTGGAGTTCCTGGGCAAATCTCTTCACCTACAAAGGTGCACCCTGTTGAGGTGCTGGCGCCAGGGGTGTCGGAGGTGTTCCTCATTGGTTCTGGCTGGCGTGATTCTTATGGTAGCCTCTCTGTTAGTGTCTTGAGAAAAACAAGTACCTCCTTCTGAGTTGAGGCCATGTCCGTCTGAGCTCTAGCGAGAACCTCTTGTCTTTTCATCAAATCAGCAATAGTAATATAGGGTCGGCTTCCTCTGGTTCCTCCAGTTTCTCGTCCTGACGGCGGAATAGATGCGGCTCTGGTGACAATTGGAGGTGTCATACTTGACAAAATATTGGGAGCGGCGGCAGCGGCTATGGCTCTGGTGATTGGAGGTGTAACACCCGAAGGAGCATTTTTCGCGGCAGAGGCTCTGGCTCTGGTGATTGGAGGTGTAACACCTGAAGGAACATTCTCCATGTTGCTGGTGTTAACAGGTGGCGTATTGGCACCACTGGGAGAAACGTTAACGCTGAGAATAATTTCGACGCCAGTGTTCTTTGGGTTTGTTGCTGATCCTGACCTGAGTTCTACCATCTTGAGATCGAAATTGAAAGATAAAACCGGGAATTGGGAAATTGATATTGTAACCGAGAGATTAATCTCCCACTGTGGTCGCCAATTGTTTGTGGGTGAAAACCATTTCTGCTGATTTTGGTAATTTTGGGTGTGTGTGGGTGAGAAACGAATCTAAACCCTATACAATGTACTGCACGTGAGTACTTTTGATTCGAGATATCAATCTGTACAATCCTGGCCTAAACCAAGAAATGGTCGTTCCAGGCTTGCTTCGGTCACAAAGTGAAGGAGAAGGGTTGGTCTTCGGGAGGGAAGCGAAGAAAGTGTTGAGACCAGAATAGTTAATTCTGGAAGTGTTGGCGTTTTGTGACTTGTATCAGAAAGTTGAACTGGCTAGATGGATGAAAAAGCTATCAGATGATTTCTGGATGTTGTAGTGTTCTCCTGACCAAAACTTATACAAGTCATAGTGAAAAGTACCCTTGTCTCGTAGGAAGTGGAAACTATTGAGTGGTGGAAGAAAAGAGTAACGTGTAACTATTAGACGTTATGCTTCCATGATGAGGGAAATGAATTCGTGTAACCGCCAGTCATTACGCTTCCATGATGAAGGAAATGAATTGTTTACACCGTTACTTTTCACCACCACTAATTATCCCACTTCATGACACTTTCTTGTAACGGGCGCATTGCACGCCGCACGCTGTAAACCGCCAGACCAATACCCTGATGAGCATCCCCCAGTTTATGACATATTTTGATGTCTCGAATGTTTTCGTGGAAAACATGTAGCACTTTGCTACGTGTGGCAAGTTAAAATCGAGAGGCTTGCCGCAGGTAAATAACATGTGATGCTAGGCTCATTTTGGCTAGTCGCCTAAAACTTGTCGCGAGCTTACCGGTTTGTTGGTGAACTTCGATGGCCGAGATCATATCTTATGAATAAGGGTAACCGTTGATTGTGGCTACCTTGTGTTGGCGCCTGACAATGGCGCAGTGGAATTGCGGCATGACTTGTGCATGCCAGTTCCACGATGGTGCAAGTGGCGCCTGGCGTAGCCATGGTCGTTGGGTTTAGGCGGTTGGTCGCCTAAGAGTTGCCACAAGTCCATCAATTCGGTAGCGAACTTGGATGGCTGAGATTGCATCTCATGAAGAAGGGTGTCCATTTATTATGGCCACATCTTGTTGTATAGCGAAGTGGCGTCAGCCACATGCTAATGGCATGCCAGTGACGTAGCCATGGCATAGCTCCATGCCAATGGCGTAGCTGTGGCATAGCGGTATGCCAATGGCGTAGCCGTGGCCTAGCGGTATACCGATGATGTTGTAGTATGGCCAAAGCTAAAAATTGGCTCCGTGGCCAAAGTTAGGGTTTGGCGCCGTGGAAGAATTCGTCGTGGAAGAATTAGCCGTGGAAGAATTAGGGCTTGGCGTGGCCAAGGTGTCGTGGAAGAATTCTCCGTGGAAAAATTAGGGCTTGGCGTGGCCAAGGCTTGGTTTTGGCGCCGTGGATTCGGACCCACATGTGGCGTGGAAACATTGTCCCTGTTGCCACGCCAATCCCATTGCTCCGGGAAACGCGATTTGGCTTTGGTAGCAATTTGCCCGAATTAGGGTTTGGCATGTCGAAACCCTAATTAGTGCACGTGGCATGCGGCTGCGGCATGGCGCTACTTTTGTGCAAACGGCGCCATGGCTATGCCAAAGGAACTATAGCAAGGCCATAGTGTGGAAACGGACATAGAAGTAGGAATTGTCGTGGGTGGCTATTTATGGCAGGTTGCCACGAAGTGGCATGTTTGCGAGGTAGCATGTTGTGAACTTGGCATGTTGCGAAGTTGTCGCGGTAGAGTGGCGTGTTGGCATGCTACCGCGGTAGAGTGGCATGTTGGCATGCCGACCAATATGTTGTTGTGGTAGGGCGTGTTTGGTTTGTCAGTTTATCAAGGTGGCGCGACAGGGTGTGTTTGGCCTTTAACGTATGGTGGCAAGTTTAGAGGAACTTGATTGGCCACAAAAGGGGGCCGGCCAAACACAAGGCGCGACCACACTTCTGGTGAGAGTGTGGCGGCTTTGGCACGTTCTGATTGGTCGATTAGAAATGGGGGCGTGGCTAATGGCGCTAACTGGCCTAAGGCATAGCCACGCCTCTCTTTGCTGCCGCGGCTCCCTATTTTCTTATTTTGGGCGAGGTTCTGCACTTGCTAATCCATGGAGGATTAATTACTTAGGCTTAATTTTGACAAGTAAGGTCTGGTACATTGCGCGAGGCGCGAAACCCTAACTTCTGTAAGTTAGTCAGGACGATTGATTGAGTTCTATGTGTTGACACATAGTTCTTTTAAGTTCATTGCCAGAGAGCAACATGCTTTTCTGATTGGAATACCTTATGCAAAGACCTTATCCTTGATACTTGGAGATTCGTGCTACTCTGCTGCGAGTGAACACAAATCGTCATGCCATATCAACATTAAGGGTTCAGCCGGAGAACATAACATAGAAGGCATTTAGAGGAACTTATATTAAGTGAATATACGCGAGGCGCCGAAATTCACAGAACATCTGGGATGGTTGCTACATTCGCCAGTCTGGATAAGTTTCATGTAAGTGTATTGAGCGGCTCAATATGTATGCCATTGGAGAGCTTAACACACGTGGCTCTGTTTCCTTGCAGAGCGACGTCACATCAGATGCAAGGTTTTACGATTTTAACCCTAATATAAAAACCACCATCAACAATAGGGTTCGGTCATATTTCTCCAGATTGTCCAACTTAGGACACATAGTGGAAAAGAAATGCTTACACTGCCACACTTGATTATTGTCCTAATGAGAATGATCAAGTTGGTGAGATAGATCATGTTGCAACCATTGCAGAAGTATATGACTCTGAAATTCTTTCAACTCTAGATACTCAAGAAGAGTTTACCCCTTCGATTTTCAAAGAAATATTTCCATGTAAAGATAAAAGAACTCACCTTGTTGAATCTGACATCATTGAAATAAAATCATCGCTTGATCAACTCAAACATAGTTTTCTGAATGATAAAGAAAAATTTAACAAGCGACTGAAGAAAATCGAGGTTACTCAATGCTCCGAAATGGTACAAGTATCTAAACTCATTCTCGATATTAAATGTTGTCAAGATGAGATACGAAAGTTAAAAGCAGAAAATCAGAAACTGAGAGATAGACTCAATTGCTTTGAAAAGTCATTACCTGGTATGAATGTATCAAGAGACAAGGAGGTAAGGCTAAATAAATTTGTGGAATCTAAATCCAGAAAACATAATACTTCTGGTGTTTGCTTCCTGTGCAAGCAAAGAGGGCATTATCAAAGGAAATGTCCTGATCCTAAACAGAGAGAGAGACTGTATAAAACCGGAAAATCGAGATCTAAGTGTAGATCAAATATCTCTTCTGAAAGGGAGAATAAGTTCTTCGAACATCATGATCTTACATCAAGATTAAAAGTTGAACCTAAAAGTTCAAACGTAATGTCTCCTCAACTATGTAAGAATGTTGAAATCTTCAAGGGAAGAAAATTCAACAACCAAAAGGTGAGAACCTAACTGGTTATCATGGATCCTTACTTGTTACCCTTAAAAGTATACAATAAGGATATAGATGTAAATATTTGAATAAAAAAATTTCTAAAAATTGTTTTTTCGGTTAAGAATTTAATTGAAATAATATTCTCAAAGATTTTTGAGAAAAAGTTCTAGAACTTATAAGAGGGAAGACCTCTTACTTCATTTTCATAGAGATTTGACAGAATGTCTACCTCTAGTTGCAACTCTCGCAAAACCGAAAAAGTCTGGACTATATTGTTTCCTAACAAGAAACTTCGTCTCGAGTCTTCTGATGGCGATTCTGATTCATCTCCAGAACTTCAACAGGATGTTCCTAATGAAGAGATCTCTTCTCTCAATGATAATCTTCTCAAGAATCTTTCCCTAAAATTAGATCTAATTTGATGTGAAGTAAGGAACATGGAAAAATATTTGCGAAAGGAAGTTAAGGAAGTCAATGACAATGTTGTTAGTCTTGAATCAAGACTAGTGATTATAGAAGATGATTGGAATCCGGTAAAATCTGCTGATCCGGCTTCAATTTTGAAGGAAACTCTAAAAAGTTGAAATTAGAGTTTCAAAATGGAAAAATAAACATTAGTTTTGATTTTTCAATAAAGTCTATTATAAATAAAACTATCTTATTATGAATAAAATTATTTGGTTTATAATTTTTCTTGTGATAGTTTTTATTTACATAGTCTGTGCTTGAATGCTTTATCTTATTGCTATGTATGTGTATGGGATGTTTGATTTTGGGTTTCTAACCTTGATATTCGATCTCATATGTTGTGAACCCTTATGGTTTTGGTGACTTTTTGGTTTAGCAGGATTAAGTTCTAGTCCATGTTGGTAGGCCTTATCAAAGGATCATGAGGGGTTCTGATTGAAACAATATGTGAAAAATTCACAATATGTTGAATCGTTTGGTTTAGCATAAAATCATATGTGTTTCGTGGTTTTCAACTTTTGCTTGTAATAGTTAAAACCGGTTTTCAACCTTTCTCTAGTAAAGGTTGGTTGTTGTTATTCTTTTGTTTTGCATAAGGATGACAACATAATGATATTTCGATATCAATTCTCCCTGAAAGAAGATGCAAACATATTGGAGAAGAGGATGCGAAATTTTAGGTAACGACTTTGTTAGTTAATCGTTTTCCTGTTTAAGAAAAGCCTGAGTTTATTGCGTATATTTATTGCTTTTGCTTAACAAAATTTCGGTACAATTGATGTTTTATTCCATTATTTGTGTATGGATGTGTGTGTGATTCAATTATTTCCGGTTAAGAAAAACTATTGTTATCTTGCTTTATTGTTTGGTATCAATCGTTTAGGCTTACAAAATTTCGGTACAATTGCGGTGCTTTAGTGTCTATGTTGTTTCAATTGCTTCCTGTTGAGGTGAATAATTATGCAAGTTGATTTATTTGGTTTGTATGAATTGTTTATGGCTTAACAAAAGAAAAGGTTTACGGGATGAATTGTTTAGTCCAATTCGATTCCAGATGAGAGAAACTAAGTTAATTCTGATCTTAGTTAGACTTATCAAAGTGGAGGTTTCGGTTATTCAAGTCTAATCGAATGCCTTAACAAGGAATGCTAGTTAACTAACCTAGTACTTATCTTGTTTAAAAGTTAAAGGTCTAAGTTATATGGATAATTAGAACCTGATGAGAAAAATAGAGTTATCATTATTTTGGTCTTATCGAATAAGCGATTGTATTTGTACAATCGGTTTGGCAAAGGAACTAAGGTGCTTAGTCGATTTTTGGTTTGCTAAACTATTAGAGAAGATTGCTTCGGGAAATTGTTTCCTTGGTAACATATCAAAACTAAATTACTTTGTAGTTTCGGTTTTGATATTAGCTATCAAAAATGGTGTGTGGAACCCTCGTGCTTAACTCTTATAGGTTTGCAAGTCTATTTTGAGATTTGTAAGATCCTTTCGGTTTGTCCTTTATTTGCTCGTACCTTTGTCATTTTGTGACAAAAAGGGGGAGAAATATATGGAGTAAACAAGTGATACTTGTATTGATTTATATTGATTGGTATCACTAAGGGAAAGGACATTGGTGCTTAAACGTTTATCTAACGAAAGAGTAAAGCATAGACTAAGGGGGAGTAGCATAGCATATGATACTTGTAGTTATATGGACTACAAAGGAATAACAAAGACGTGCAGATTGATAAAATCTACCTATCTTACCTTTAGGGGGAGTATTAGCTTTGTTATTATAATGTCAACAACGACATTTATGGATTGAATGTATACAAAGTTATTATTGTCTTTGTTGAATTTGGGAATCAAGCGTATGTGTAATGAATTCTTGTAATTTGTTTATCCATATGATGTAAGAGTTTTGTCATTAAAATTGACAAAGGGGGAGATTGTTAGAGCATAGCTCGGCTGAACCCACCAAGCGTTGGTATGTCAAGTTTGGTTGTCATATTTTAGTTAACCAAAACTCATTTAAAGAGTCGCTTGATTATATACTAGAGTCAACTTCGTATAGGCTAGCTTGAAAGTATTAGGATATGAGACATTACGAGTATTGCGAAGACTTGAATAAGTGAAGAAGTAAGGAGCTACAACGACAACATCATCCTTCCACTTGAGGTTAGTGATATTTGACTTGAACTGTTTCATTCCCTAACATATCTTTCAAGTCGTGCATATTGAAAATATAACTGCGAAGCATGAATGATTATACTCTAGTTAGACGTAGTATTAAGGAATACAATACGAAGTATAATGCTTATCTTTTGAACTTCGTATATAAGTGTCATATACCCGGTATCAGAGGAGAGTGCCCTTATCATCTTACTTATTAGTATTCAGTATTAGGTGTAGGGTTAGCCTTTAGTTTATGAGTGAGTGTCCTTATCATTTGTAAAGAGTGTGTTAGATGTGAACATCTGGTGGCATTGTAGCCGTAGATGATAGGTTAGTCTTTCTATATCTTTATAAGCAAAATCAGTCTGTAATGAAGGGTAATCAAATTATTAATCCAAAACAGAACTTTGTTCTTAGGCTGTGTTCATTTGAACCAAAGAAGATCGATTCTTCGGAATTGGGAGAGGTTTATCCTCAATCTATCAAACCCACCTTGTCATTGTACTCATGTACATGACAATTGGTATCTAGAGCCGTTTCGATTCTGCTAGTTTCTTCAATGGAGGCTCCAGATTTGGACGAGTCTTATCCAATGAAATTCACTGAAATTGAATTATTATCGCAGAAGATTTATAGTTTGGGAAGATTTCAAGATGCAGTATCAGAGAAGCTGGAGGGTGAATTTATTCGACCTCCTAAGCAGGTAACTGCATGGATGAATTTTTTTTCAAGAGAAATAAAGGATATCCTAGCGATAGAGCGTAGGCTATGTGTTGAGAATTCAACTGAAAGTCTTGGATTACTTCAATCAGTGGTTAAACAATTGAAGATGATGAAGACATATATCGATGTCAACACAGAATCAACCCCTATTGATGCAGATACAGTAAGGAATTTCACTCGGAATTCTTCAATTCCATCATAAGAAGAAGAAGATGATGATTATCTCGATTTCGATTTACTTATTCCTTCGTTTTTCTTTTATGAAGAGGAAAAATTGTCTAATGAGGTGAATTTTCACCCTAAAGAAGTTAGGGGTACTGACAGTAGTTGTGAGAAACATCAAAGCTTGAAGGAGCTCGTCATTCATCACAACAGGCTATTGAGTAAGGATTGTTCACCCATTCTTTCTGATTATTCTCGTAGCATATTTGATCGTGGTAAGTATGCATTTATACCACCCAATTATTTTATAAAATTGATTATTCCATTGATTCTTAGCCCTTGGTTTAAATCAGATTTGGGGTTTACAGATTCGATAATTCCTTTGTTTGTTAATTATGCTGAAGTTCATGTGGATGGGAAGTTATTTGTTAAAATGCCTGAGAGTATAGCTTGTCATTTGGGCAGTGACAAAGATGATTTTCTTGTGCTACATAAAAGAAGTAAGATGAGTTACAAGTTACTAATAGATGAATGTCTCTTCATGGATATGAATTTTGCTCGGCGGATATATGATCGTGGAAAAGTGTTTGATTTCCTTAAAGGATATTTTTCTTTTGCTGTCATTTATAAATTTGGAGCTGATACTGTTACATCTTGTGAGCCGGTTCTCATTGGGTCAATTCTAATGGAGAAATACAAAGAGGAACTCCTTTATGAGCTTGTTTTGAAACATGATTCCCAAATAGAATTGTTGGTGGATACCTGGATTATATTAGTGTTCATGATTGTTTCGAATGGTATGAGTACTAAGATGATTGTTGTATTGTCAGAGAGAAATAGATTTTTGTCTCTCTTGTTAGCCAGAGTGGTAAGCAATAAGAAGGTACATAAATGGTCTGTTCAAGTGCACGGTAGGAAGGGTGCAGAATTTTTTTTCTTACAGCTAACATGTGAATTGTTTGAGGTAATTGCAGTTCACTTTCTGTGCTTAAAGAGTGAGGCAACTCACATAATAACAACTGAGTTATATTGCTAACTGCTTAGAGTCTTGGATTCCTCCAGTGATCATGAATACTCTTGTTGTATTCCACCATGGAGTTTGAATATAAGGGAAGAAGATATGTCTACTTCTGCAAAGTTTTTTCGGGTGGACTTATTCAGGGTTATCATTGATAGACAAGAAGGTGATGTACACCGGATTCTTTTGCGTGAGTCTCAAAAACTTTCGGTGCTTATATTATCGGCTCACACAATTGCTAGAACTCGTTTATATCTTTTAAGAATCGATACTTCTCCACTTTCTTCTGAGGTGTATGGAGGATATATGATTCAAGAGAAAGTTGTGTTGCAAGTGTTGCACTCCAGAGTGGAAACTCAGTTTGTGCTCCTGGAAAATCAAATGCTACATAGGAGGCTGGTGGAGTTCTTGAGGTGGAAGTTCAAATTGGTTCCAACTGGGTGGTGGAGCGGTTATGTAGGTTCAGATTTCTTACTTTTGCAGTTCACAGATGAGTTACCTATGGATGTAAAACGTGTCCGTGTTCGATCAATAAAGATTCGTCTTAACGCAAGCGAGAAATATGATGTATTGAGCATTCTTGTGAAGAATTTAACAGGTAACGTTATATTTCTTTCAATCATTACTGAAGCTACAGTCAATCATGGAGTCTGTAAAGTGCACCTTCGAGCTTCTCCTTATCATGTGCTTTGGTCCTTGGATGCTTGTGGCTTTTGTTGTAATTGTCTGCTTCTGGAAGCTCATACTTCAGCAAGTAAGTCATCTGCGACCTTCAACTCAGAAGGTGAATTTTTGGTGTTCCCTGACTATTCTCTCTTGTGTTTGAGCCATCCTCAACATGAATCTTCTTGTTGTTGTCGACTATTGTATCTAGTATATCAGCCAATGGATGGTTATACCAAGTTAGGGTTCAATGGATAGATAATGGGTTTACAACTGATGTTCATAATGATTCACATTCCAGTTGTGTTGATGTTTGTGGGGTACTTGAAGTGGAAATTCAAGTTGTTTTCAACTCAGTTGTGCAGTGTGATAAATGTTAGGTGGGTTGATAATATTTTTATCTCAGTGGGGTGCCTTGGAATCAACTGGAGATCTAAGAGCAATTGGTTTTGCGAAGGCGAGGTCCGTAATAAAATTGCAGCGAGGAGAAATATGTGTCTGTCAAGTACTATATGGATTTTGACTGAGTTACCTGAAACACCTGTCTATATGGGTTATGGTCGTTTGCTGTTTGATATAGGTAAAAAACTTGACAATGTACTGATGTCACTCTACAAGCACCGCTCTTTTGGGTTCCAGGCTCATATGTACCTGCCAGGAAAATATCACGGCTCGTTAGAAATTCTTATATGGCTGATGGACAGTTTGCAGAAATTCTTATACATCAGAGATTCTCCGATTTTATATAAAGGATATTATGGATACTTGCGGTGGAAATTTAGATTTGTTCCGCCTGGTTTCAGGAGTGTGAGAAAGTTTTAAAATGACAGTTCAATTCTCAGTTTTCAGCTTTGATGAAAATTGGACTTCTCATTCTAAGATCCTTAGTGTTGTTCCTGTTTGCATAGAAGTTCTGTGGAGCAGTAGCACGGATAATATTCATGCACATGGTTTCCCTAATGATTCTGTAGCTCTGACTTATGCATGGTTGGGTGGTAGTACAGGTACACTTCGAAATTAGAACTTTGCCTTGGCGACAGTTGGTTGCTGGGCCTTGTTTGAAATGTGTAAGAGCCTCACCAGGTTATTCATTAGCGTTATGGCTACTGAGCTTCTCATGCGTATTGAGATGAGCTACTATTACCTTGTCTTCCACCAGTTTGAAGGGGGTATGCCGACTCCAGACCACAATCCTTGTTCTTCTAAAGGTGTTGCAGGAGATGAATATCTGTCACTCAAGTTAATTTTCATCCTCGAGGACAAGGATGTTTTCGAGAAGGGTGGAATGTCATGTACCCGATAACAGAGGAGAGTGCCCTTATCATCTTACTTATTAGTATTCAGTATTAGGTGTAGGGTTAGCCTTTAGTTTATGAGTGAGTGTCCTTATCATTTGTAAAGAGTGTGTTAGATGTGAACATCTGGTGGCATTGTAGTCGTAGATGCTAGGTTAGTCTTTCTATAGCTTTATAAGAAAAATTAGTCTGTAATGAAGGGTAATCAAATTATTAATCCAAAACAGAACTTTGTTCTAAGGTTGTGTTCATTTGAACCAGAGAAACTCGATTCTTCGGAATTGGGAGAGGTTTATCCTCAATCTATCAAACCCATCTTGTCATTGTACTCAGGTACATGACAATAAGACATCGACATAATCGTTTGAATGCTATTGTGATTATGTATGGGTATGAGGTGAAGATTTCATCCTAGGAAACAATGTTTTACATTAGTTTAAAGGAAGTAAATTCATGAACTTGTTTCGTGAATCGAAAGGGAAATCGCTAGGCTTATTGGTATTGTGATTCATTGCATATCTTTTGAACTACCAATATGTGTGATTAGTATAACCGCTCATGACTTGTTTATGTTCTTGGTAAAACTATTCACAAGGCCTGACTTTTGTATTGGTATGACTTTTATTAGTGAAACCAATCTTAAGTAATCACCTGAGATGGTATGATCGATTTAGTGTTATTGGTATGACCAAATCTAGGCAAAGGGGAACCGATCCTATGAAGAGGTGCAACCGATCACAAAAGGGGAATCGATCCTTGTAAGAGGTGCAACACGTTTTTAGTAGATGGGGGAATCGATCCTATGAACACGTGCAACAAGTTTTTAGTAAAAGGGTAATCGATCCTATGGACATGTGCAACAAATACAAGTAGTTACCATAAGTATGTGGGGAACCGATCCTAGTACCTAGTCAACCGAATTTTTGGAAAGCTAGTGTGACTATGCACAGTACTCACATGGAGGTAGAACCGAAACTTGTTTTGGTAGAACCGTGAAACCCATGATTTGTGATTGAGTGTTCTTAATCAATCACATAGTTCTTTAAAGTCAGATAAACCAATTCTAAACTCGTTTGGAAGTGTGGCAAATCGGTTTCAAGATTGTAAGCATGAAAGAGGACTTACAAAGTAAAGATGTCGACATACTTTGAACATGTGCAGTAATGCTTATCTTTTATTGTTCAAAGATATTCCTTAATAGCTAAAGGAAAATCCCGGATCGAAAAAAATAAGTTGAGAATCTTTTAATTAAGGTTTTTAATTTTATTTTTGGAAAATGAAAATTGGTAATGTGCATTTACTAATTGGAGATTTTCTAAGAGATTTTCGGTCAATGTTTGGACAAAGCATTTCCAGGAATTATGGAAACCGAATCTGGAATATATTGCATATCTTGAGAATATTTTCGGTTTTGGAAATTCCTTGGTGTCCAAACTTCCTTGGTCTATAAATATCAAAGTTTGCATTTCTAGCAAACCAATCCTCAAAGCCAAAGAAAACTACCTAGTTGTGTTGTTACTCGGTGGAGCCGCCTATTCGGAGAGGAAAGTAACCTAATTAGGCGAAATCTCTTACGGCCGCTCGGTTTAAAGACTTCTTTGGGATTGAGAAGCTCTATTAGTACCGTTGGTGGGAAACTAGATAATTGCGGTTTATTATTAGTTTTCGATTGATTTGATTGACTAATGGTTGTTGAACTTTGTTTGCACCTAGTTTGTTTATGTTTGAGAATCTTCTCTTCTGATATAAGATTCACTCAAACTAGATCGAAGTTTCGAAGGGGACCTTTAGACTGTTTGTAGATCTAAATACGTCTTGTGATAATCCATTGTTAACAGACTCCGTTCTGTGCGTGATTGATCACAGGAGATTCAAGTTGGTTGTGTGCAGGTGTTTATTGAAGATCTAAGAAGATTTGAAGACAAAGAAGACTTTGAAGATTTCTGATTTGGGTTCATAATCTTTGGTGTGCACAATACTTGTTTCGGTTAAAGAGGATCCAACTATAATCAGTTTATCCTTGTGGTAGATTGGATTGATTAGTTGAGTAGATCGGCATCAATATGTTTATTGAGATAAACGGAAGAGCCTTTTGTCGAACTCACATCACTTGGTTGAAAAGAGTTGATACCAAACAGATTTGTTGTTCCTTTACTGTTTGGAATGCAAACCAAAGGAATTGTTCCAAGTACGTGACTTATTACAAGTTGGAGGCATGGGAATACAGACGGAACTAAGTGAACTATAGTTTTAGTTGCTTGGTCTCAACTATACAAAGTTGGTTTGATTTTGTATAGCGGCTTAATCCTGAGAGTATTCAATTCTGGACAAGGTCCCGAGGTTTTTCTGCATTTGCGGTTTCCTCGTTAACAAAATCTTGTTGTGTCTTTTACTTTTCTATTTCCGCAATTATAATTGTGTTTATTATAATTAGAATTAAAATACACAAACGTTAATTCCTATTTACTTGATAGTAATCCTATTGTGTTGGTTAAGTCCGAACCTCTTATCAAGTAAACATACTTCGTTGTTGTATTGTCTCGATCTCGTATCCATAGACGATCACACGAAGTGTGAACCGATTAGTTGTATTGTCTCGACTCAGTCCATAGACAATCACTTTCGGAGAAAGGACTTATAGGTGGAAAAGTTTTAGATTGAGGTATATTTGGGTACCCTCGTCTTTTCACAATCGATAATCTAGATTTGATACTTCAATTAAGTTATAATCCTATTAACTAAGCAGGTTTAAGAGTTGGGGCGTCTCAAGTTAGTATCAGAGCTCACTATTAGATCTTACATGGGAGACAGTAAATAATACGCAGTGCTAGATTGAATATTAAGATTAGATTAGAACCGGATTGAGTTGTGAGATAAAATCTGAATCACTAAAAGCTATCAAGAACTAAAAGACTTCTTTAATTGATTGATTTGTCTTCTTGTTATGTGTACATTTAGTATGAAGTAAAAATTATAGGTTAAACCAGCTGCATTATATTTTAGAAGCTAATAGAGAATTAGGGAATAATTAGTTTAGAATTATGAAAACATAATCAATACAATACTGAAGAAATGGTAAGGTTGGTAGTTATTATAGATCTGAGTACCTTTAGGAACTTATCGAATATCCTTAAATATATTTAGAACCATTAAAATATGGAATAGAAAATTGGTTTGAGGAACTTAGTCTTCCTTATTTGTTAGAATTTGAATCAGCATAGTTGAACTAGAGCTACAAATTTTAAATCTTAGTTGTAGAAAAACATATAGGTTTGTATTTCATTTCTTTTCGATTCGAAATCATTTGAAATGAGTTGGATTTCACTTGTTTGTAAGTATAAGCTGTACTTACTTTGAGATGTATATCGATTTAATTTTCGCGGACGAAAATTCTTGTAAGGTGGGTAGAATGTAAGGATACGCAAGCTTGTCAACGCCTTTTGAGATTTTCAAGAGACGATTTAACCGTTAATGACTCGATTAGCTCAGCACGAATGTTAATTAATAAAAATTAATCTAACAATAATGAAGATACAAAACCAGTACCGTTGGTTAGATCTCGAAAAGTTATGCGAATTGGACTAATCGAACGTGTTAATCGGATACCGGATGAAGAAGATTTTATCAGAGCGGTATGAAGGGAAAAATATACTTTTTGTAGGCAAACAGATCGAGCTGCACTTATCTTTTTGATCGGGTGTCTTAGTAATATCAATTTGGCTTAGTCACCAAATTCGTGTCGAAGAGAAATTCATTCTCTATTTCAAATCGAAGAATTGAGTCTGTTCGTATGATAAATTCATAGGAACTTTTTAGTATATTTAATTGAAGGTGAAGACGTTAGTTATGTGGTCAAATTAGCTCGGAAGAAAAAGAACTGGGTATTGTTGTGAATTGATTTAGGGTTTCGGGGATTTGAAGCTCTTTATGTAATTGAACAAGAGTTTGATGAATCGTAGATGGGTTTGTGTAGATTGAAGTTGTTTTATTTGTGTAGGGTTCTAATTTCAGTTTAATTATGAGATTGGGAATCACAGGAAATTAGGGTTCTTCATGTTCTTCCCCGAATATATGAAATTGAGAGTCAGGGTATTTGAAGTTGAGGTTGATGATTGAATTTGTTAGTGAATTAGGGTTCTATGATTAAATTAAAAATGTGGAGTTAAACAAGTGATAAACTTATAATTGTTACAATTACAGAGGATTGGAGTTAAATTTAGGGATACATATGATGCTGAAGAAAATTCTTAGTATTGGTGGTGGAATTGAATAGATGAGCTGTTGGCGGTTTGAGATGATTCGTTGAACTGAGTCGAGACAAAGAAGAATTTGATTGCAATTGCTGAGCAAACATGAATTAAGCTACTCTTTATTTAACAACGATCGAATCAAATGATGGACCAGTGGATTGTAGATCTCGAGGTAGGCGAGGCTTGTCATCAAATCAGGTGGGAACTCTTGTAACTTTTTTGTAATCATTAAGTTACTTTCTATCTACGAGCATGATGAGTCTTTGTTACTTTCGGATAAGTTTGTGTGCATATATTAATTGAGTGTGTGATTGTATGTACTTTGATGTGTATTTTATATGTGTTGTGTAATTTCCCTGCAAGAAGTGTCTGTGGTGTCCCCACAGCTTCTTGCTAAGTATAATAGGGCGGTGTAGTATCCGTCGCCCTAAGTAATACTCCATCTGTTTCAAAAAGACTATCCTCTATTCCATTTTCGTTTGTCTCAAAATTGTGTCCAGTTTCTGTTTATTGTCATATTTTTCTAATGAACCCTCTAATATACCCTTAAATTTTTTATATTCATAAATTTATTTTTAACGGGACACCATCTAAGATGTTAAAGAAATCTATTTAATTAAGGAAACAAATATATCCTTCATTCCTTTTAAGAGAATATATATTTGATTCCAACAATTAAATTTCATATAAAGTTTATACTCCATAAATTTGATATCTGTTAATTTTCCTTTTATATTTATAATCGGGGAAAATTCTTTCTAGCCCAATTGACTTTTTTATATATCAAAAACCCGTCATTAAGATTCTATATATACATAATCCATAATCATTTATAATATAACTTTTTTTACTAAAATAACCTTTAACCTAATTAATTTCATTAAGAAAATAAAACAAAAAACGTGAGTAATGGTGATTGAAATTAATCCCTTAAAACACTCACTAGAATAATTCTTTTACTTTCCTAAACTAACTCCGGCTAGTCTATTTTAGAAAACCTAAAATTCCTTTTAGCCGACACAAAAGGAAAAAAAATATGCAATTATCACAATATCACCATGCACAAGTTCGGAAAATTCTAACTTTCAAAGGTGCGAGTTGTGAAACGACGAATTTTCACAGCCTTTTGGTGAAAAGTTGCAATTATCACCATGGGATGTTTGGGCAAAAAACTCAATTATCACCATGTCGAAGTTCGGAAAATTCTAATTTTCACAGGAACAATTGGTGAAACGACGAGTTTACACAGCGTTTTGGTGAAAATCCCAATTTTTCACCTGTAATACTGCCATGTTGAAATTTTTGAAAATTCTAGTTTTCCATGAATAAATCGGTGATAATCACAATATTCATATTAAATAACCTGTTGCGCCGATAAAGAATCACAAATCACATACGTTTTGGTTTGCAATTTCATGCACAATAATGTAATCATAAATCATCTTTGTTTTTTAATAGGAACAACTACATTGAGATCATCATTAGCCTAATCAAAAATAGGGGCATACCAATGCACAGTAAACAAAAAAATGAGATTGGAATTAGCGAGACAACTGCTGCAAGGATTCAAAACTCAAATGACAATTACAGAATTGCTCGGAGTTCTTATCTAGAGATCTAGAGATCTGTAGTAACAACCCTAGCACCAACTTTAATTAACCAAGACTCTCCACCAGAAGATTCGGTACCTAACCATAGCTCTCAAAATCCCCTGCTCATAAATGCTTCCACCATTTTATTTCCACCTTTTCTTCACCATCCGTAAACACAACTAATCATCCAAAGGTACTAACTATAGTTGGTTCTAATACACTAATCATCAAAACGCACCATCTTCGATAGCTGCTATTACTGATTCTTTTCTTCCTGGTACAAAGAGCTTATCGGTGCGAGTTACACAATTATATCAAAGATCTAAAATAATGAGAATGGGTTTTGAGAGAGAGAAAACTCCTCAAATTCCTTTCCGGAGACAAACTCTTTACCACGGAAGATTAAGAAACGAATGAATGAGTCAACTAACCAACCTAAAGTTTGATAATTAGAGGAGAAACTGTCGCCCATAAAAACACTCATGACTACTTAGTTGACCGGTTATAAGTAAAATCAGTTGCACTATTAATTTTCTTAATAATAATTTTTTTAATAAATCGTAATTTGTAAAGGTTAATTTAGTCCACTTAAAATATGGAAACCTAAATTTAATCTGAAACTAGTAATCTTAGCCGTCCATCTTATGTTTTGGGCTATAGATATATATACTATCTTAATGATGGGTTTCTAGAAGAGAGAGGAACCAAACATGGGTTCCTTAGAAATTTCCACATTTATAATCCTCCTAACTATTCTAGGTAGTTTTTATTACTAGCATTTTTATTAATATAAAATAGGCAAGTAACTAAGGGTAGTCAAGTAAAATGCTATGGTCTCCTTAATATTTTGACAAAGTCAAAGCAGACAGTCTTTTTGAAACGGAGGGAGTATTTTTTTTTTTTTGGGTAAGAAATACCAATTATTATTATTATTATTGGATAAGGATTATTACATGAAACTAGTTGGAAGCCTAACAAGCTAAGCTCCAACGACATACTACTACATTAATTGAACAGGTTGTTGTGCTAACCTACCAGCGAGCCTCATGGGTAACCTAGCCAAGGGAGCCGAAACGGCGGGAGGGGGGGCTAAGATTGTGTCACAAGGGGGCAAGCAAACACTACCTTCCATGTTAATTCCTGCAATATTACGCCATTGGGGACTCGAACCTGGGACCTCCTGGAGCGCATTAAACTTTTGGGGAACGGGGATGGCCAGCTGATAGGGTGTAGAATACATCCTATTTATTATCTATTGTTTATGCTTTCTTTGCTATTTTTCTTGTAAATTATGTATTTTACACCTGTTTTGAGTTTTGTAGCTACTTTGGAGTCACACGGAGGAAAAGAAGAAGAAATCACCCAATTTGAGAAAAAGGGGCAAAATTGTCATTTCAGGGGTGAACACTATTTGGAGCCCAGTCATGGTTAGGGGGCAACTCTGTTTTGAAGGAACACTAAATACAGCCGACTCAAAGTTAAGGGGCTGTCATCTGGTTAACCCTTAGCAGTGACCGGATGCTGAATATCCAAACCCAGCTTTATTACCCCTACCCTAAATCGAGAGACACTTTACTCATTCCTTCTATTCATTCTCACCTGAAACTGAGAAGAAACGCAGACAGCGGCTGCATTAGAAATTGAGAGAGATTGGAGAGGGATTAATGGGTTTGTTGGTTGAGCAGATCGAAACCCAGAGAAGATCATATCGAGAAGAAGTTATTAGGGTTCGATTCGAGTCTGTGGTGAAGGAATTGAAGCTCAGGGAGATGGGGTCTGTGAATGGAGAAGAAGATATCAATGTTGCTGAATGAAATAGAGATGGGTTTTGAAGAAGATGATGGGATTTGTGATTGCTGGTTGAGATCCAGAAAAGAAGAAGCTGTTAGATAAAGAAACACCAATTCAGAGAGAGGTTTTGAGTCTGCTATGAATTTGAGAAACATGGAAGAATCTGTTAAGAACGAGAAATAAGAAGGCAGAGTGGGTAATGAAGCTAAGATGGACTCGAGCTCATAGTGAAGAAATCAGAGAAGATTGAATCTGTTACAAGAAGAGAATGAGCGAATCGGTAATGGAGTGTTGGTGGTGCTGTGTTTGAGTCTGGTGCTGCTAACAACACAGAGAGCGAGAAAGCAATGGTTGTCTGAGTCAGGCTGGTAGCAGGGATTCGAGGGAAGAAACAATGTTGCTGTTTAATTCGAGCCGAGATGTAGATGAAAGTGGTCCTGAGCTTATAGTGATATCACTAGCAGGAATGGAGTTGGTGATGGAAGTGGAGGTGCCTGGATGAGGTGGTATGTGAATGATAGCAATAAAAGAAGATGGGGATGCTACTCAAGAATAATGGAAGAGTTGGTGGTGGTAAGCAGAACAGTGAGGATTTTCATGGGTTGATTGAAGTTGCCAAACAAGAGTTGAGCTGCTATTCATAAGTCACAGGGAATGAAGATGAATGTTAGGAATGGTGCTGCTGATTACATGGGTTGTGATGGAGTTGGATGCATGGGAATGAATGGGTTTGCTGAAGAGAAGAGATGAAGAGGAAATTGGTGTTTGATGGATGGTACTGCCTCTGCAGCTGTGACAAATGATGCTGCTGCTGCTAACTTGAATGGGTTGTGACTTGAATGGGTGAATGTCTGTCACAGGAAATGCTGCAATAGATGAATGTTAGGCTTGTTACAGGGAAGAAGTAATGGCCTGGACTCGGCCTGAGAATTGTCGTAAAACAGAGGAAACTCTGTCCAAATTGCCGCTCTGGCGAGTCGACTCAGTGAGTCCAATGAACGATCCAGATGATTCTCCGATCCAACTCAATGAGTAAGCCGAATCAGAAGCTGACTAGAAGCTGACTCCTCCTTCCCTTGACCCGGTTGACTAACGAAGACCGTCAGTTTGACCGTTAACTCTAACGGTGGACTGACGGAATATTCCGTCGAATATACCAGTGACGGCGAAGAATTCAGGTGACCGGCGGCGACTTTTCAGGCCGGATTCCGGCCATAATACTAGCTTTCCGGCGACCAAAATTACAGATTTTTGTGTTGGATTCTTCTCATGGGTGTGAAGACTTGGACTTGGAATTGGATGGAGAATTTGGCTCAAATTTGGAAAGAGAAGATGGAAGATGAGAAAGACTTGAATTTGGAAATTGAATTATTATGGAATGAGGATTCTATTCCTTGGAAGATTTGGAGAATATTGAAGCCTATAAATAGAGAAGTTTTCTACATCTTTTTACACACCTCTCTACACACACAACACTTGTGTTTTTGCTTTCAATTCTTCTTCTTAATTATTTGTGTGAACTTGAAAAATTCTCCTTTTAATTATTTGTGTGAATTTCAAAAACATGAGTAGCTAATTTTCTTATTGATTGAGGATGAATTCCTAGTTCTTAATACATGATTTGAGTTTTGTTTCAATTCTATCTTGAAGTTTTTCACATGATTATCGTTTGTTTTTACTAATACGAATGTTTATTCATTCATGATTGATTGATAGATTGTTTAGAGTGCACGCTAAATTGATTTGTTAATTTGATCTAAAGCTAGTGAAAGTTAGGGGATAAGTAATCGTTTCTTGACTCTTTACATAAGTAGCAAACACGAGACCTTGCGGAGGGATTCCGTGGAGCAATTGTGTGTGAAAACAACGTTAGCAAGTAGACCTTGATCTAAGAGTCTAACTACTAATATTGACCTAATAAGTTCATAAATCTTAATGCGTTTATTTAAATTACATCTAGAGTGATCTACTACTAGGTGGTTTGGTAAATAGAATCCCAGTAGTCGAGAACTTCCGTATCCTAGGTGATACAAGGGATTTAGGGGTTTAGCACTGATCTAGCCGCTTTACCTACGGTTGGTGATAATCTGTGACTAATAACAAGTAGAAAAGAACATAACTTTAATCATTGTTTTGCAACGAAGAATGATTCCTTGATCTTGTCTCTCTTATTGATTTCAACTTTATCTTTTAATTGCTTTGTTTATTTTCTTTTGCTTTATACATCCCCCTTTTTGTGACAATTTTTACAACTAGAATCTCTTGCTCCTCGTGGGAACGAACTTGACTTCCATTATATTATTTTTAATTGAGTGGAAATAAGATATTAATTTGATTGCACCTACGACACGCATCACCAGCTGAGCTAGGGCCTGTTCTTAGAGTCTTAAGAATAATGTATTAGAGTTAGTTTGGTCCTATTGACCTAGTCAACTGTTTGTTTGGTCATTTTTCAAGATATATATTATTGTTTAGTCATAAATATTATTGTTTGGTCCGACGGTACGCAGGAAGACGTCATCAATGATGTCACGGTCCTTTAATATTAGCAGAAATACCCATTTTTCTTTTTTTTCTCTCTTTTAACATAAACAAATAAATAAAACTTAAATATCTTTTGAACCATATGTCCAAAAATGATAAATTTAATATCTTTTGAAAGCCCTCGACGAGAGCTTTCCAACGAGTACCATTGTCGCTATATTTCGAAGCTTTTAATTTTTACCTATAAAATGAACTATTATACGAGTTCAATCTACAAAATGAACTACTTTAATGAACTATCATACTAGCTATTTCATTCTAAAAAGTGAACTCTTAGGATTAAATAACGTACGAGTTCATTCTACAAAATGAACTACCATACGACTTCATTCTACAAAATGAACTGGTATAATGAACTATTATTACGAGTTCATTCTACAATATGAACACCTATTCTACAATATGAACTACCATTTACGAGTTCATTTTACAACATGAATTATCAATTCGTCAATATGAACAACCATTATGAGTTCATTCCAAAATAAGAGCATTTATCACGAGTTCATTCTACAATATGAACTATAATAGTGAACTACCATTGCGACTTCATTCTTCAAATTGAACTACTATTATGAGTTTATTCTACAAAATAAATTGCTAGTATATACGAGTTCATTCTACGAAATGAACTGCTAGAACTAGAATGAACTACCATGTTCTAAAATAGTGTTCATTCTCGGATATGAACTACAATAAAAACTCCATATATTGATAAACTCTATATATTAATAAAAAAGCATGGTCCCAACTTCGGCCAGTTACAAATAGTAATAAACTCCATATTTTAATATTAATAGATTTTTCTAGTCTCACCTTAATGAATTTACCTCCATATATTAATAAAAAAATCAACATAATAAGAAAATTATAGATCTTGTTACATCAAAATTTAAGATGGAGGAAAATATTTATCTATTGTTGGTTGAGAAAATGATGTAGTTTTTTGGATTGTTATGGCATCTTTTGATTTGCGTATGCGTAAGACCTCGTTGCTATGGGCACCATCTTGTTGAAGCCAAAACATTTCCAACTTGTCGAGCATGTTTAAAGCTTCTTGGCATGAAACTTTTGGTATCTCCGTACTATCATCATCGGGATTATCTCCCTCCGCTTCTTGTCTAATTCCATCAATTATTTCTTCTTCGGTTGAAGCATATACGACTTATTGCTCATTGGGATGATTAAGGAAGACGTCCATATCCATTCGATTAGTGTAGTGCAACTGTTCAATTTGATTACTCATAAGTATCTTTTAACCATTTCTCAAGATCTTTTTGCGTCCAATTTGTATGTGATTTTTTCTTTTCACACAATTCTATACAAATTTTATCACTCATATGAGTTCTTTTCCTAACATTGGATGACATTTTGATTTGGTTGAGAAGAAGAGAATATTAAAAATAATGAATTATCTTCTAATATATCTAGTACTATTTATAGTGTAGAGAAAACTTTAAAATTCTTAATAGGATATATTATTCAATATATTAAAGGATATTCAATATATAATAAAGGATATATTATTCAATAGGATACATTTTCAATATATTATTCATAAAGGATATATATCCTTCACATAAAGGATACATTATTCAATATATGTATATACATTATCCAATATCATTTACATACTTTGACATAGCAAAAAAAAAAATCATCCTTTTTTTGGTATACCTCCATATATTAAAAAACTCCATATATTAATAATTTTGTAAAGTCCCAAGGTTATTAATATATGGAGTTTTTACTGTACCATTATACTAAAAAAACTAAAATTCGAAAACATAGTACAATGAGTACTCGTTGTGTAGATCTCGTTGAGGCCTTTCCGACTATATAAAATTTAGTAATTTTCGACTTATATTTTGAGAGATATTTAATTTTTAAGTTTTTTTTATCTATTAATATTAAGAAGAGAGAAAAATTAGTAGAGAAAATAAAGAAGGCACAATTTGGGCGAAAATGCTATATGGCCAGCTTAATGACCGCTGAATAACAACATTGTCTGATGTGGCTGATAGAGTATGTTTTTATCTTTACCACGTCACTTAAAACCAAAATACTTCTAATAGGGGGTTAGTCAAATGAGATTTAGAATGACTTCTAGGGAGTTCTTAAATCTACTGTTAGTCCATAGAGACTTTTGGAGAGTCTCTTAATGTCTCTTGTTATTGGTTAGAGACTTTTTTCAAGTCATTTAAATTCTCTGAAACTCCATGTTATTGGATTAGGATTTCATAAGAGTCACTCCAACCCTCCTGTTATTCGAAGGAGAATTGAAAGTCATTGATTTGTTGTTTTCAGAGATTTGGAGAGACTTTTTCTTGAAAATAGGCATGGTAGAAATCTCTCCCCAAGAGGTGATATTTCGAGAGACTTGGAAATTTGGAGAATTTTTGGTTTTGGGAGTGAACCTTTTTTTTCTCTTCTTGTGCAGTAATACACTTAAGGGCCACTTGAAAAGGGGTAATCAAGACTATGTGAGTCTTTGTGGAATAAAGTGATTTTTTAAATTGGAGAATATATATTTTAAAAATCGGCTATGTCAGTCTTTATGATATATATTGATTTTAAAATATATATTTTAGAAGTTATGAGTTTTTTTTTTTTCCGATTTTAAGTTGTTGGAAAACTCCGTAGAAAATTAGTGGTGAGATAGCATAGAAAATAAAATGTGGGACGAGTAGAATAAAGTGAATGAAAATTTAGGCATAGGACAACAGTGAGATTTATTTTGCCAATGTACACATATTTCATTAGGTGGTCATGGTACTTTTATTATTACTGTAACGTGAATAATAAAAAAAACCTAATATTTGGAATTAATCAGGGGATATTATACAATTTTGTCTCTACAAATCACATAAACTTTCTACAAGTCTCATTTTTTTGTCCCTACAAATCTCATTTTTTGTCTCTACAAGTCACAAAGACTCTTTAAAATTCTCTCAGAGAATCACTAGAAATCTCTAGATTTTCAGAGAATCTCTGGGAGTCACTCAAATTAAAAAATCTATGAAAGTCCATAGAAATCTCGTTTGACTACCCCCTTGTAAGTTTTCTTTTCTTTTAATTTTTTTTCTTGTCTTTCGTCTTTAGTATTTACAAGCAATCGCCCTCACATAATCGACGGAGTTTATCAAATAGGAATTAACTATGTTACTGAACAGAAATTGAAAAATCTTCTTGCCGTGAGATATAGGTCAAGTTTACCATTATGAACGACAAGCAACCCTTCGTACTTCTTTTGACTAAAGAGGAAATCTTCCATATCCATTACTGTTTATGGTTGTCCACAAGACCACAACATCTTACTGTTTAGGGTTGCCCACAACATCTAAGTCATCTTGATTGAGATCGTACTAAAATCTATAAAAATAAAAATCAATATGAAAAACAACTTTAATCATGCCTGTAATTGAAATAAAATCCCCGTTCAGAATGACTAATTGCTAACAACCTTTGATCTATCAAGAAAAGTATTTCTACATCTGATTGATTGGTCATTAACAATAATCCTCAAAATTAACAAATTTATGATAAGGAATCTCAAGGGACATGAACTTCTGATATTAGTGAAACTAGGGTCCTAGAAATCAGATCTAGGATTTCAAACGTTTAGTGTACTTGTGACCATAATATCTTGTTTGTCTTTTAGGATTTTAAATGTTTATATATAATAACTTCTGAAGAAGAAGAACAAAAGAAGATTCAGAGAAATTTGTTTCTGGATTGTTTATGAAATATAGAAAATTTAAACGCTGTCAACCAGCTGTTACTCAGCTGTTCATGTAGCAGGATTGCAATTTGGGGATACTCTCACAAATTGGAGGATACTCACGGTTATATGGGCTAGATTTTAACTAAGGGGGCACTTTTAATTTGGTATTCCATTTGATCTAATCAACATCAGACTTATCTTCTCCATTCTTCCTTTTTCAATCACCACCATCAACTCTAGACAAAATTATGAAATATGAAATGCAAAAAGGAAACGTATATTATAGCCGAAATTGTTAACATATAGGTATAATTTGTTTTGTCAGGTCAAAAAAAAAAGAAAAGAAAAAGTCCAACTCTCTTTCCTCTTCCCCCCTTCTCTTTCCTCTTTCATGCGATAAGAGAGTTGTCCAAACCCTAGTTGCCTCCGGCTCAGATTTGCTCCCATGGGGGTAAATCTGAGCCGATCTCTTCCAAAAATCTTTCATCTTGTTTCTCCAGGTCAAGTCTTTTACTGATTTAGTTGTTTTTCATTATTATTAGATTCCAAGATCTAGGATTCCTCTTTTCTTCTTCTCTTACTGATTTCTTTTCTTAGGGTTAGATTCTTCTTCCCCTTCTTTTGATTTGAGTAATATTTTTAGCTTTTAATTCGTTTGTAGTTTGGGTATTGGGTTTTGATTTTAGGAATTTTGGTTGGATTTTGCTCCTGCTCTATAATTTTGTTGAAGTTCATCATGAACAACACCACTGGTAAGAGAAGCAAAACACCAGCGGCAGCAGCAATAAGTTTTCCAAGTTCTCCAAAGACACTAGCAGCAACCACAACACAAAAGACACCAGCAACAACCAGTTTCAGAAGACTGATTCGGATGAAGACCCAGACCGATTCCGACCGATTCCGCTCCTTGATGACCGATTTAGGTTATTTGTGTTACTGTTACTTTCAAATAATTCTTAGCAAATGGTTGAATCTATGGATTCTTTTACACCTTTGTTATAAGCTTGACACCGTTCTAGAAAAAAACCTTGAGAAATGGTTGGGTCTTTTGATCCTAACAGCTCTACTAGATGTGGAATTGTTATATGGTGTGGATGTACTACTTTTTATTCATACCAGGCCATTTAAACTTGTTACTGTTCTTAGAAATCTGCAGGAAATGGTTAGGACTCTTCATCGAATTATGGCTTGTAACTATGTAATTAAATGGCTTGAATGTGTTTGCCCTCTTTGTGAGACTTTTAAGATTGTTAAGATTGCTGTAATCCCCATTGTCAGTCCTGTAATCAACCCCGATCTTGAATCGGTGGAGTATTTTCAATGTACTTGAGGCTTGCCTCTTTTTCGAAAAAAAAAGGTCATCAACAAACAAATATAATCAATTAATTAGTGATTAATAAGATCATAAATTCTCAAATATATATATATCGATATTCTGTTGGTGCCAAAACAAAGACACTTTATCTACTTCAGTAATTTTGATTCAATGACATCATCAAATTAACTAAATAGACAACATCAAATTTGGGTTGTATTTGCTTATTCGAATTAGGTTTGGTTCAAAAAATTAACCATAAATATATTTGAATCCCATGTTCTGTATTCTTCTCGTATTCTAGTACATGTCCAGATCTTCTCTAATAAAATCATAACGGCATCTTAATCGTCTTCCACTTCTCTACTTTCTTCCATCAACAACACAATATCTATTTGCAGCACCATCAGTGTTTTATCGGTATTGTTAATGAATGCAATACCGACTTTTATAGTCGGTATTGTTTTGTTGATGAATACAATACCGATGGTGTTTTGTCGGTAATTCCAAAATTATTTGAATAAGGGGTTCTTAAACTACTTCATAATGTTTTTTTTGGGGTATCTCCCAATTTGTGAGAGTATCCCCCAATTGTGCCTTCAAAATAAAGAAGAGAGAAAATCACCAAAGATAATCTTTAATATTTTTGAATAAATAAGGACCAAACAAAACTCCACTTTTGTTGGTGGACCAAACTAACTTGGGACCACATAAAATAGGACTAAATAATAATTTCCCCCCATTTTTTATATATATTTACTAGGGATTTTGTGTTTCCCCCTCAAAATAAATAGTTATTTTGCATTACCCCCTTTTTAAATCTAAATTGGTGAAACCCCCTTTAACCTGGATGTGGCATGACTAGCCAGTTAAGTGAGTGCGTGCATTACATGCGTGTGTAATAATAAAAAATCAAATTTTTAAAGCCCGAAAATATACTCTAATCTAACGGTCCCGATATACAGTTGTGATCTCTTCCGATGCACACGAGAAACACGAGATAAATCCGCATCTCTTCTGCTTCATAACGAAACCAAAATATTTCTTCTAATTCCTCCATTTTTCTCTTACACTGAAACTCGGTGTCCCAATCTTACCACGGTTATTTTAAGTATGTTTCTTGTTAGATCTTCAAAAATATTTTATTATTAGAAAATGTTGCATTAGAAGAAAAAAAAAAGGAAGAATAGAATGTAGCTGCCATTGAAGAAACATAATGCACAAAGGGGATTAATGATTAATTAGATGTTCTGAAGGTTTGGAAAAGTTGGGTTTGATTCTAATTTACATTAAGCTTCAAGCCATTACTACTATGAAGATGTGGAAATTTATTGATTTGGGATATAATTGATTCATGGATCTCTGATCTTAATCTACCATTAAGTGATTGATTGGTTGGTTGGTCGATTCTGAATTTGTTCCAACAATTTTTGGAACATATTGTTTAATTCAAATGTGCATCAAATACTCTGAATTTAGATCACACGTCTAAAGTGTTTGATCAAACGCTTTACCCAGACATAGTGTGTGTGGGTTAGCTCCATCAAAGGGTTCCTTATTTTTTTACAGCAGCTTGTCTCTTATTCTTATTGAAGAAACGATGAAATCAAAGATTTTGCAAATAAATCGATTAAAAGACTAGGTTATCTTTCTACTTCTCCAATCTGGATCGGATTTTATTGTTTTGAACAAAAAACCCAAAAAGCTAGGGTTTGTTCTTCAATATATTTCAATTTTTCTCTCCAAATTTTTACCCGATTAAGAATCTTACTACACAACTCAACTCCGAAAATCTTATATTAGATACCCATTTTAATTTTTAGAAAAACAATACACTTCAAAAAAAAAATTGTTCTACTCTGCAAGTCCGCAACCTGTGTTGATCGCGCTGGGAAGAAGATGAAGTTTAAACTGAAGGGTATCTACGGGATTTTACAAGTAATATTATTATTTTTATCTTAACTTTACACACACGTGTAATGCACGTGTTAACTTAACTGCGCAGTCACGGCACATGCGGGTTAAAGGGGGTTTTACCTATTATCAATTTATAAGGGGTAATGCAAAATAACTATTTATTTTGAGGGGGAAACACAAAATCCCCTATTTACTATTTTAATTTTGTAATGTCGAAAAGTTATTAATAATATTGTTATCTTAATACTGTTATCAACCAGAATAGTTAATTTCATGGAAGAAAGTACTATAAAAACAAATCATACAAACGTGAAATGCTAATATACACCATGAAAACGAATCCATAATATAAAAATAATAAGATAAGGACCACGCTAATCTTCAAAAAGTGATCCATCACCGGTGTCGAACGATAAAAAAAAAGTGCACAGTCGGTAGAGTCGTATTGATAAGACCGGGTCTTATGGAGCTTCCCAGCTCCTTCCCAAATGCCTTTACACATCAGTCTGGGAAGAGCCTAGGTCTTGTGGGTGTTCCTAATTTTAAGAGAAGAACGGATAATGGTTGTCCGGTTTTTAATTTGTTGGGTCCACCAATTAAAGAAACCCCACTTATTTCTCTCTTGGTCCCACTGAATTTCCGGTTCATATAAGTTAGATTTTTATGCTAAAATCTCTCTTTCCCCACTAAGTTACAAGGGTTTTAATAATATAACGGACAATCATTATCTGTTTTCACCTTTTTGAGAACGGCTAACCATTGTCCGTCTTCGGAGTCTTCCCGCTGGGATTCCCAAACACCAGGGAAGGCTAGCGGGAAGACGGGGTTTAGGCGACGTTTTTTTGCTTTGGGAAGAGCTTGGGCATCTCCATAAGAGCAAGTCTTATGGTGGAAGAGTTCCATCTTCCATCTTCTACGCTACCTCAACATTTGGAATTGTGGATGGAAGCGTAAGTGTAGTGGTGGAACAACAAGAACGCTAATCAAAATAGCGTTTTACAATCAGAATAGCGCTAAAAAAACGCTATTCTGATAAGCGTTGAACGCTATTTTTAATGGCTCGTTTTAAATCTACGGATAAAAAAAAACACTATTTTGATTAGCGTTGAACGCTATTCTGATTAGCGCTTTCCGTCTTCTAGCGCGCTATTCTGAATAGCATTTTATGCTAATCTGATTAGCACTTCCATGGATTCCACGATACATCCCACGAAACCATGGAACACTGCTTGGATTTTTTGTGGAAAGCACCAACTTGGAAGCCACTAGACTTGACATTCCACAATTTATCCACGCTTGGAATATGATGGATTCCACCATAAGACTTGCTCTACGACCCGGTCTAACATGTTGAAAGAGAGTCTAACATGTTGAAAGAGAATATTATTCATCGATTATCAATAAACTGTTACATAGGAACGAGTCTCTGTGTATAAGCTACTTAATTATTTAGCAGTGAATCCTGCTATCGACTGGTTGGCGGGTCACGAGTCGTTAGGGTAGGGTCATGATGACCGATCGGGTTTTGATTGACCATGCTGGTCGGGTCAGACATTACCAACTTTGTATATTTCCGATCTTTCCGACCTGCTACGTAGGTAGGTAGGCAGCCGCATGTTAATAGCAGGTAACGTGAACGTCGCCTTAATTTATGAGCACTACACGACTCAAAACTAAAGTCTAATGTTCTCCTGTTTATTGTTTTTTTTTTTTTTAAGTAGACTACGGTGTAGGAAAATGAAGAAAGAATTTCCAATTGTAGCACAAATGAGTGAAACATACGAGATCTCTAGACGTTAGGGGTGAGCATTTGGCCCGTAATCCGCGGATTTAACCGGGAACAACCGTTCATTTGCGGATGGATGTCCGGACCGTTCGATAATGGGTTGGATGCGGATGGAATTTTTGAAATTCAACGGATAACGGATCGGGCCCGGATGCAACCTTGAAAATCCGTTGGACATCCATATCCGTTAAATTAAGGGCATTTATATAGTTCTAGAAAATACTATGGATCATTATGAATTTTTAAGAGGTTTGCTTGGGGTGTTTTCATGGCATTTTTATATTTGTATACATATATAGGATATGTAGGTTTTATAAGGAGACATTTGTGTTAGCTTTATTTTCTTTACTATAAATTTTAACTAAAACAAATCCATTGGATTATCCGCATCCAATCCGTCCATCCATGCATCCATTGGATGCAAATCCGTTGGATATGGATTGGATGCGGATGCCAAACTTGAAATCCGTAGTGCAATGGATTGGATGCGGATGAGGCGAAAACCGGTTCATACCGGCCCATGCTCACCCCTACTAGACGTAATAAATTAGCATTGTGACTTAATATTGGAAAGTGAAAAATACTATAACCACCCTATTATATGGGTTCAACATATAGAAGCCCCATTAAATGGATCATTCATTGTCAACTCCATACTTTAGCAAAATGATATTTCTAGGCCCAAAAAATCAAATTTTCTTCGGATCTAGCCCATAATTTCAATTTATGCATTTTCGTAATGACAATTTTACCCTTTTTAATAAATACAAGAGGAAAATCAGAAGATATTTCATTTCTTCATTTCTGTTTCTCTCTCTCTCGGCTCTACCGAAAATAATTTCTAGGGTTTGTTTTTCTGATTTGGTCTCGTTTCTGGTTTACGATCTGGTTCTTCATCGACAATACTATATAGATTCGATCGAAGTTACATCAAACTACAACAAAAGATTCAATTAAGTTTTTCAATCCTCAAATCGTGATGTCTAATCGACGATTAGGTTTTCTATTTCCGTATTTGTTCTTCAAGTTGACGTTGTTTCTGGCGATATTCTTAGGGTTTTCTTCTTCTTCTTCTTTTTCTTCTTCTTCTTCTTCTTCTTTTACATTTAATTGTTTATATAGATCTGAAAATCGATTTGTTAACATCAATTACGAGCTAAATTTTTAGTCGATTCAATCTAGTTCAGGTAAGGTATTCATCCTTTTTTATTTTCTCCATTTCTTATTTTTATCGCAAAAGATTAATGTTGAAACCAATCAATTTTACAATTATGAATTTAGGTAGGTTTTAATTTGTGTTGTTGTTGTTTTTGAGTTTCGATTTGTTTGATTCTCTATTTTTGATAATTCTATTCGTTTTCGTTCTTGATACTATTTCTATTTGATTTTAAATTGATGGTACAGATCCGTGTTGTTGTGTGTTGTAGGTTCTCTCAAATGATATAGAGGAGTCACAAGTTCAAGCGTTTGGTACAATCCCCAAACTCCTTCTTCATGGTAACTAATCCTACTACTAATCATCATCTTCAACATCATGATTCTCAAACTCTCTCCATGATTTCATTTCATTAACATCTATGTTTTGAATCTGATAGTGACGTTGTTTTTTCGTTTAATTTGTTATGTGATGATATACAATATGTGTAACTTACGTCTACACACCCAATTTGCATGTGTAACTTGCTTCTACACATCCAATTAGCATGTGTAACTCGCAGTTACACATCAATATAACTTCTTCCAGTTTTGAGTCTGTTTTTGCTTTCAATTAACATGTGTAACTTTCGTATACACACCCAATTTGCATGTGTAACTTGCTTCTACACATCCAATTAGCATGTTGTTGATGGTGGATTTTCATTTAAGGTTAAAGTTGTAAAAAACCAGAAAATTATGCGCTGACATCTTGTAAAAGATAAAGCCATTAATAAGTGTTGGATACTCCCTCACTTAATTCACCAAGAATGGAGCATGTGGCAACAACCCCATTCTCAGGAATACACGAAATTCATCCAGTTGGAGCATGTAGCAACAATCCCATATACCCTGTGGAATTTCTAGCATTATTAATTAATGCGCAATCAGCCTTGTATTTCGTACTCATTATCAGCGGCAAGATGACGATCGAGTGTTGCTCTTACAGAGCAACACGAACCTCCAAGCATTATAATGAAACCATGTACGAAATACCCGCACAGTGCCGATCTGTGTGTTATACTAGCCCGATTGAGCCCTCTCGGTGTGTTATACTAGCCCGATTGAGTATTCAGACCGACCAGTACGTCCGGATATGATCACGCTTATCCAACTCCACAAGCATGATTGGATGACCCATCAATTCCATCACCCCTGCCGGTGTATGGAATATCCACTGCCGAACCGACGCGGACCCCGCATGGCCTCGGCCTCCCGCAGATTGGCCTAGCTTGCCAAAACGTCCAAACCAGAGCGTATGGGCGGAAACCCTAAATTAGGGTTTGCGGCATATTACATGTGTCGCAAAACAGTCTCAAACATCCATCTTCGCAGGTATAGATGGAGGGCGTAGATGAAGATTCAAAGGGCCCAGAGCATGTCAACACAATCACCGTGGGCCCACCTACATACCCGACCAATCGGTCAGACCAACCATGGTTGGTTATCCTAATTCGTGCGCCCAAACAGCATGGTTACACGGCCGTGAAACCCAAATTAGTTGAGCATCACGAGCGTCCATCTTCTCCAAAGACGAATGGAGGGTCCAAGATTAGATTAAGCAGTCCTGGCCATACCAAAGATGACCACCGTGGGCCCATCTATCCCTCACCCGACGGCCAAGGCATATCATGCCTGGTTATTCCAAGACGCGCGCTCAAACTAGCGTGGTCACACCTCCCAAACCGCAAACTAATCTCGACCGCTCAACTTCGCTCTGACGATTTGAGTGGTTCGATCACGTTTTCATGGGATAGTCAGTGTAGGCGTGAACACCAGCCTACCACTTACACGCTGACCGGTCGGCCAAGACCGACTGCTTAGGTCATCTTGGAACGCGCGCCGGAAGTGAGCATGGTGCCCGGCTTTTGCGTACCAAATTCCTATTACAAAATCGATCTCCACCACTCCTCTTTGCCTGGCCAAATTGAGTGGCCTAGATCGCACCTTCATGGGACAGTGAGATATGGACGTGTACACTCCGTATGTTGTCTACACGCATGCCCTACGGTCCTTTCCAAAAACCTTCCCATGCTTGGTTTCGACTAAGTCAAGAGTGATGCTTGCGCACCTCTTCAAACCCTAATTCATTAATGGTCGCAGATGAGTGTCTCAAAGATTATCTCGTCCGTCCAACTTCACCAGCTTGGTTATATAACCCTGGTTAGGAGTTAATTGGTCAGTGAGGTGTCACCACCCATCACTTTACCACACCATGATGCAGTACCTGCATAAAATACACATGATACTTCACAAGTATCAACTTCCTGAATAACACAGTTATTCAATTCAGCATTACATGCTACCTTTCGTGGATCCACAATCCACACATTCCAGACATCAATCATGTCACAAACCGGGGGATACATACCGGGGTATTGGTCTCGGCGGTTTACAAAGCAGCAACGCGCCATCACAAGAACGTGTTAGGAAGTTATGGACGGTTAGCGATGACAGGAGAAGTGGGCAAGACTGATCGTGTAGCATCGACACACAACTCCACTACTCCATCACTCCACTTCCTCCACTTCCCACGAGAGACGTGAATAAGGCTCAATGACTTTTATAAATAGGTTCTCCTCCCTATTTCCACCAACAAGAGCAAGTCCAGCAAAAACAAAACCAAGTGTTAATACAAAACACCGAATCGGTAGCTTGCATCCCGTAAACCTGTTCAGCCTTTCACACAAGTCACAAGCAAGCCAACACCTTCACAATCTCAACACCTTTTTCGCTTCCCTCCCTAAGATCAACCCCATCTCCTTCACTTTGTGACCGAAACAAGTCCGGAACGGCCATTTCTTGGTTTAGGCCTGACTTGCACAAATTGATTTCCGAATCTACAAGCACTCACCGCGCAAGGCATTTGTTTAGGGTTTAGATTCATTCCTCATCCACACACCCCAAATTACCAAATCCGGCAGAGTAGTTTTCACCCTTAAACAATTGGCGACCACAAATGAGGTTAATCTCTCGGTTGTAAATTCAATTTCTTCAATACCATTCAATCAATTTCGAGATGGTTGGTCTTAGGACCACCTCGATGGTCTCAAATCCTGATGGTTCCTCCAACGGAGATACCCCTCCTCCTAACGGCGTATCTGACGGCATCATCAGGAGATTCCCAATATTAAGCGAACTAGCACGGGTACAGGAGATTCACACGAAGAACATGGAGCTAATCAAAGAAGCGTTAAACGGCATACTTGATCTCCTCATCAAGATGACATCAGAGATGAGCGTTCCTGAGACCTTTACACCGGGGACTAGTCCCCTCGATCAACAAATGTTACTACGAACCGGAGGCCAATGGATCGAAGCGGCATCTCTAGTGGAAAGCTTGTGTGAACTCTTGCACCTCTCGAAGAATCAACGGCAGACGTTTGCACAGCTTAATAAAATAGCTCGGACGTGCATCTGACTCCTTCTCGTCCGGAAGTCTTAAATGCATCGGAAATATATGTAAATAATGTTACATTCACAGAGGACGACATGATGGCAGAGGAAGGTCACAACCGGGCCCTACATGTTACCGCTCACATCAAGGGTTCAGAGTTCAGGAGGGCCCTCGTCGAAAAAGGAGCATCTTCTAATGTAATTACTCTCAAGACTCTCAAGACAGCCAAGGTTAGCCCATGCAAGATTGTACGACAGCCCACCACGATGACAGACTTTGAAGGAAATCGCATCAAAGACATACGGGTATGTCAATCAATTTATCGGAGGACCCATTCAGTCAAGAGCAAAGTTTGAAGTCATAGAAAAGGAGCCGGACTACCATATGATACTGGGGAGACCATGTCTTCATGACAACAAGGTCATTCCTTCAACGTATCACCAGTGCCTGAAGACCATGCTAAATGAGAAAGTCATCCGTATTCCCGCATCATTGTCTCCGTACGCACCAATATGCGGAGTGGAGCTGTTCGAGCCAAAAGATACTTCGCAGGGAAGATCAGACAAAGTCCTGTGCACCCCACTACCCACGTGAGCTTCAATCCAGTAATAAGACCGACTTACATCACTAAGGGCCAAGCACCACGACACGCCTTCTATGACGGGGCGTCCATCTTTATCCAGTGAGGCTTCAACCCGCGTTCACACCAAAAGGGAACGCACTTTCGAGGCGAAACGTGACCAGAAGGGGAAGACAATATACCTGGCCACAGTTAGCAATTAACAGGAGAGACTGGCACCCAGTCTCTCCGCCCAATTGAATGCTGCAGGAACGACGAAGTACAAGAGGAGGTATTAGATGCCCCGCAACAACTACAAGATGGAACCAATTCCACAACTGACGAGCTCGAGACTGTTAACATTGGGGATGAAGAATCTCCCAGTCCGGTCTCTATCAGTTCGACTCTGTCCACAGACGAACGTACGGGTCTTGTTCAACTACTCAAGGAGTACCAAGATGTGTTCGCCTGGACATACGAGGAAATGCCTGGTCTAGATGAAAGTCACCCATCACCCGCATGTCATACCCGGATCCAAGCCGACCAAGCAATCTCCGAGGCAATTCGGACATGAAGTGGAAGAACAAATCAAGAACGAAATTCGAAGTTACTAGCTGCTGGCTTCATCGTACCTATTCACCATCCGACCTGTTAGCCAATGTGGTCCCGAAAGAAGAAAACGGACGATTCTTGCTTGTGGATTTCAGACCCGAACAAGTGCTGCCCCAAGGACGACTTTCCCCTTCCTAACATCGACATGTTAGTAGACGCCACTAGTGGACACGGCATGTTTTCCTTCATGGATGGTTACATCGGCTACAATCAGATAAGGATGTATGAGCACGATGCAAGTAAGACAGCCTTCCGAACCCCTCTTGGCAATTTTTACTATACCGTTATGCCATTCGGTTTAAAGAACGCCGGCGCAACGTATCAACGTGCTATGACGAAAATCTTCCATGACATGATGCATAAACAAGTAGAAGACTACGTAGATGATATCGTGGTCAAGTCAAGGGCTCGAGCAGATCACACCAACGTCTTACGGCAAGTTTTCGAGAGGTGTCGAGAGTACAAGTTGAAGATGAATCCTCTGAAGTGCGCTTTCGGTGTCTCTTCAAGCAAATTTCTAGGATTCCAAGTAACCGCGGGAGGGATTAAGGTAGACCCGTCCAAGACTCAAGCTATCCTCACAATGCCACCTCCACGAACCGTGAAGGAACTCCGTAGTTTCATGGGCAAGGTAAACTACATCCGACTTTTATACCGGTCTAGCCCAACTTGCCGCCTCATTCACTCCCTTGCTAAAGAAAGGAGCTAGCTTCATTTGGACCACAACCCAGCAGGAGGCTTTTCGAAAGATTCAACGAATACTGTCATGTCCAGCCATTATGAAATCTCCTGCACAAGGAAATCCACTACATCTCTACACTGCTTTCAGTGACACCGCAGTAGGAGCTCTACTCGCTCAGGAAGACGACGAGGGAATCGAACATCCCATATACTACTTCAGCCGAATATTGAGAGATGGTGAACTCAGATACCCTGAGAGCGGAAAAGCATATTTAGCCTTGATCCATTCCATTCAAAAGTTCAGTGCATTACCTACCGTCTAATAGGGTGATACTCGTGTCTAAATCGATCCCCGCAAAGTTTTTACTTTCAAAGCCGGTCCCGACTGGAAGGACAGAAAGTGGCTTCTCCAAATGTCGAGCTGGACATAACGTGTGCGCCACCTAGAGCTATCAAGGGTCAAGCGGTTGCGACTTACCGGCGGCATTTCGGAGAAGGCACTACGGGCTACACGAAGATCTCCCCGAGAATTTCCAGACGTCTCTGTTTTGGAAGAAGAAGTGTGGCTCTTGTATTTTGATGGCTCTCTACCCCTAGTAGTATTACTGCGGAGGAGCGGGCATGGTATTAGTATCTCCAATCGGGAAGTATTCTCACACTCCTTCAAGCTGGACTTCAATGCACCAACAACTCAAAGCAGAGTATAAAGCCTTCCTCATGAGTCACAATAGCCAAGCAAGTGGGAGTCACGCGCCCGGAGATAAGAGGTGACTCCAAGTTACCGGTGAATCGGATGAATGGGGTATACGCACTAAAGGAAGTAACGCTAGCTCCATACCGATCGTGGCTACGAGGTTATCGAATTATTTTGCCGATGCAACCATAACCCATGTCGGCCGCAGCAATAACAGTGCACGGCACGACCGCCTAGCAACACCGGCTTCCAAATTGAAGTTCGAAGGTTTGGAAGAAACCCCGACAATAAAGAGGAGAACCATAGAATCGACATGGTTATCACAATACAAAGACACCAAGACCGATGATTGGCGAACTCCGATCATTCAAGAGCTCAACAACTCACTCTCCCAAGAAAAGCTGAATCATGTTCACAACAAAATTTGTGGACAATCACTGGTGGTAACGCTTTACCGACGACTCCAACGTCTGGGCTATTACTGGCCAGGGATGGAGGCTCAATCCAGACTACTTCAGAAGTCCTGCTCAAATTTCCAAGCACCGCCACATCAATTGGAAGTTTTTAACATGAACCACACTGGGGACTGGAGAGAGCCGTACATTAGTTATCTCCGTGACGGAACAACTCCTGCCAAACAAAAGGATGCTATCAAGATGAAGCAAAAGACTAAGCGGTTCGTATTACATGAAGGGATCCTGTATCGCAAGAGCTTTGGAGGTAATCTACTACGATGCCTGGGTCGGGAAGAAATCCTACCATCTTTGAAAGAAACACATGAAGGGGAACATCAAGGGAAGAGGAAACTGTTTCTCCGTATACACGAGAAATACTATTGGCCGACCATGGAGGATGATGCACCGCTTTGTGCAAAGTCACAAATGCCAAATTCATGGGAACCTTGTTCACGCGCCTTCCAACCCTTTACACTCGATAAGCGGTCCATGGCCACTTTACAGTACTGGGACTGGACATTATCGGAAAAATCAATCCTCCATCATCGAAAAAGACGAGTACATCATAATCTGCGATGAATGCTTCACCAAATGGGTAGAGGCCATTCCCTACGAGGAACTACAGAGCAACAATTGCAAAAGATTCATAAAAGAACATATTATTTGTCGTTTCTACGTGCCTAAGCATATCATCACCGATAATGGTACTCCTTTCGCCAATAAACAGTACGAGAGTTACTTGAGGAGTATGGCATTAAACAAGTCTTCTCCACCATCTACTATCCTCAAGGTAACGGACAAGCTGAAAGTACCAACAAGACATTGATCCGGATCATCAGTCGAACTGTACATGACAATCCTAGAGAATGGCATGATCGAGCACAATGGCGCTGTGGGCATACCGTACGTCACCTAGAAGCTCCATTGGGGTCTCCCCATATTCACTTGTTTACGAGCGGACGCAATTCTCCCGGCAGAAATTAAAATCCCATCGCCAGATTACAACGATGACCGGGATCCATTGGGACGAGGATGAAGCCTCTAACTCTCGAATAGCGGAGTTAGACACTCTGGATTCCAGGAGAAACAAAGCGGAAGAACGTACTCAAGTGTACAGGAACAGAATTTCCAGGGCATATAACAAGACTGTGAGACCACATATTTTCAAAGTGGGAGATTTGGTCTTAAAAGCGCCAAACATATCCAAAGAAGACATGTCTCGCACCAAATTCTCACCAAATGGGAAGGTCCCTACACGGTCACCAAGGCCTACAATACGGGTTACCACAAGATCATTAAGGTGGACGGAGGCAGGCTGGAAGCAGTCAAGAATGGAAAGTGGCTCAAGGCATATCATACCTGACCACTATCTGTTGTGTCAACAATACAGGCATTTATTTTCATTACATGTTTGAATCATCAATTATATTCAGAGATGTGTCAATGAAAAAAACCTGTTTCACCAATCAAAACCAATGCGCTTTATTCCGCAAAGACGTTCAAAAAAAAAAAAAAAAAAAAAAAAAAACTTTTGACATAAAAGTCATTAAGAATAAGGGAGTGCAGATTAGAAGAGGCCATCTAGAAGATTGTAGTTCCTTGAGAGCATCATCTCCAATCTAGCTTGATATCTTTCTGTTCTTTTACTTCAAGTCCCGCACAGCAACCGCTCTACCTTCTTTGATTCTCGCAGCCAGAGCCTTCTCCTCTTCCAAGATAGCTTTCGCAGCAGAACAACATTTACGAGGATACCACTCGATCAACCTTGATGGTATCAAGACGCCGCCGTAACCAGCCCACGTTGAACTCCATAGATTCGTGTGTAGATACCATATTCTCCCACTTTTCGAGGCTTGATTCAAGAACGCATGCGGATAGAAATACTCTCCATCTCAAAGAATCATGGGAAGAAGGCAGCCACCGCGGTGACCAAAGAAGATGAACAAAGGTCGGACCACGTTATCGGTTGCGATATGGCCGTACTTCCTCCATAACTTTGTGTACAAAGGCACAAACTCCTTCCGCACTGCAGAATCCACCGACATATCAGTAGCTGGAGGATAAACACTTCATGCGAACATCGAATGAAAGACCTGTATTGGGGTATTCATAAGATGAGATACCCAGCCAAGATCTTCGAGGTTCACAGGGGGTAGGCGTGTTTGAGTTTGAAGGAAGAGGACTGGTTAAGTCATCATCATCGATAACCGTCACACATGTTCCTAGGGGTATCTCTCGCAAGAATGAAGGGATTATTTACCCGATCATTATGAAGAACAAGAAATGGTTCAAAAAGGAAAAAGAGACAAACGGTATGATCTTCTTGACTCGGAGAACACGAGCAGGGATTTATCATGAAGCTCGACGCAGTCGTGCACGTTTAATGGAAGATCCTGGATGGTATGAAGAAGATGATCCACGCTTTGTTCGACATGATGAGGAAACGGAGTTTCATGAGAAAGCCCTATTGAAAAATCGTAAAATGGTTCAAAATCTCTACACCTGCATATATGCTGAGAAAGCCCTAAAACGATTACGACGCCCGATATATGAGGATTCAACACCGACCAAGTCAGGCTTTCTTTTGAACCCTAATCAAGAATCAGAAGAGCATCTGGATACGAGCGATTCAACCAGCAGAGGTGTAAGAACCCACGCCCGATCCCAAAGAGAAGAAGAATCCTATCCCCGACTCAAACACATAAGGGAGGAAGCCGGCTCATCAAGGCCTGTAGTCACGCACGTATGGAGGATTGCCCACGGCCAGAATCCCTCTAGGTAGACTTACTTTATCTTGTCTCCTTACGTTTGTATATGTCACCATCTCATGCCTACCCCACAACAGTGTAACCATTATGTGCTAGGCAGGGGAATTATTGTTGATGGTGGATTTTCATTTAAGGTTAAAGTTGTAAAAACCGTAAAATTATGCGCCGACATCTTGTAAAAGATAAAGCCATTAATAAGTGTTGATACTCCTCACTTAATTCACCAAGAATGGAGCATGTGGCAACAATCCCATTCTGTGAATACACGAAATTCATCCGAGGTTGGAGCATGTAGCAACAATCCCATATACCCTCGTGAATTTCTAGCATTATTAATTAATGCAATCAGCCTTGTATTTCCCGTACTCATTATCGGTCAAGATGACGATCGAGTGTTGCTCTTACGAAAGCAACACGAACCTCCAAGCATTATAATGAAACCATGTACGAAATACCCGTGACAGTCGACTCTCGTGTTATACTAGCTGTGTTTGACTCTCGGTGTGTTATACTAGCCCGATTGAGCATTCTGGACTCGACCAGATCGGTCGGATATGATCACATCATCCAACTCCACAAGCATGATTGGATGACTCCAGATCAATTCCATCACCCCCAAGCGGTATGGAATATCCACGCCGAACCGACACGGACCCCGCATGGTCGGCCTCCCCGAGATTGGCCTAGCTTGCCAAAACGTCCAAACCGTAGCGTATGGGCGAAAACCCTAAATTAGGGTTTGCGGCATATTACATGTGTCGCAAAATGTCTCAACCATCCATCTTCGCAGTATAGATGGAGGGTAGATGAAGATTCAAAGGGCCCAGAGCATGTCAACACAATTATCGTGGGCCCACCTACATACCTCGACCAATCGGTCAGACCAACCATGGTTGGTTATCCTAATCGTGCGCCCAAACAGAGCATGGTTACACGGCCGTGAAACCCAAATTAGGGTTTTGAGCATCACGAGCGTCCATCTTCTCCGGCCACGAATGGAGGATCCAAGATTAGATTAGCAGTCCGGTCATACCAAAGATGACCACCGTGGGCCCATCTATCCCCTCACCCGATCGCCAAGGCATATCATGCCCGGTTATTCCAAGACGCGCGCTCAAACTAGCGTGGTCACACCTCCCAAACCGCAAACTAATCTCGACCGCTCAACTTCGCCGGACGATTTGAGTGGTTCGGATCACATTTTTATGGGATAGTCGGTGTAGGCGTGAACACCAGCCTACCACTTACACGCTGACCAGGTCGTCCAAGACCGACCAAGTTAGGTCATCTTGGAACGCACGCCGGAAGTGAGCATGGTGCGCGGCTTTTTTGCGGTACCAAATTCCTATTACAAAATCGATCTCCACCACTCCTCTTTGCCGGTCAAATTGAGTGGCCTAGATCGCACCTTCATGGGACAGTGAGATATGGACGTGTACACCGGTATGTTGTCTACACGCATGCCCGGTCGGTACTTTCCAAAAACCTTCCCATGCTTGGTTTCGACCAAGTCAAGAGTGATGCTTGCGCACCTCTTCAAAAACCCTAATTCATTAACGGCCGCAGATGAGTGTCTCAAAGATCATCTCGTCCGTCCAACTTCACCAAACTTGGTTATATAACCCGGTCGAGTTAATTGGTCAAGTGAGGCGTCACCACCCATCACTTTACCACACCACGATGCAAGCACTCGCACAAAATACACATGATACTTCACAAGTATCAACTTCCCGAATAACGCAGCTTATTCAATTCAAAGATTACATGCTACCTTTCGTGGATCCACGATCCACACATTCCGCATATCAATCATGTCACAAAATGGGGGGATACATACTGGGGTATTGGTCCGACGGTTTACAAATAAGGTGCAGGCCAGGCAACGCGCCATCACAAGAACGTGTTAGGAAGTTATGGACTTAGCGATGACAGAGAAGTGGGCAAGACTGATCGTGTAGCATCGACACACAACTCCACTACTCCATCACTCCACTTCCTCCACTTCCCACGAGAGATGTGAATAAGGCTCAATGACTTGTATAAATAGGTTCTCCTCCCTATTTCCACCAACAAGAGCAAGTCCAGGCAAAAAACAGAAACCAAGTGTTAATACAAAACACCGGAATCGATAGCTTGCATCCCGTAGTTTGCCTCATCTTTTCTCTGTTACAAGTCACAAGCAAGCCAACACCTTCACAATCTCAACACCTTCTTCGCTTCCCTCCCTAAGATCAACCCCATCTCCTTCACTTTGTGACCGAAACAAGTCCGGAACGGCCATTTCTTGGTTTAGGCCGACTTGCACAGATTGATTTCCGAATCTACAAGCACTCACCGCGCAGTGCATTTGTTTAGGGGTTTTGATTCATTCCTCATCCACACACCCCAAATTACCAAATCCGGCAGGAGTAGTTTTCACCCATAAACACATGTGTAACTCGCAGTTACATATAAATATAACTTCTCCCAGTTTAGAGTATGTTTTTTTCTTTCAATTAGCATGTCTGTTTTACACTAGTCATATACATGTGTAACTCCTATTTACACTAGTCAAGTGCATGTAAAACTGGTTATACATTGTTGTGTGTATTATTCTTTTTAATCTCATAAAATCTTATTGATTTTTGTTATTCTTCAGGTTGCCAATAACTCAATAAAATTGACTGCTTATTTGTGGTATTTTCTTAGGATGGTCTTACTGGAATTGGATTTGGCACTGAAATGATGAAATGAGGACTAGGAAGTGGAATTCATAATTGATTAATTGTGGAATTTCAGTATGGAACTGAGGATCCAGTGAAGAAGATTGTTGACACACTAACGGTGCTGAAATTACGATGATAAATGTTGTTGGTGAGTGGATGCACTGATAAATGTTGTGAATACGCTATTACATTTGATATTTCTATGGATTAGAAGTATTTAAATGTAGTTGGAAATGCTTTTTGTACAGAGGTTATGGACAGTCCTCCATTTGTGTTCCTTACCTCGGCTAAAAGGTCATTGTATCATGAGATTCAAGTGGTTGCTTGCTGGGTGAAGAAAGGAGGTGCTTTTGCTGGTGAAGTTAGGTATGCCCGTGTTCAGCCTTTGTGCATTTGATTAATCAGTTTACAAACCTGATCATCATCTCATATTTGATTGAATTTATCCATCCATCCATCACTACTAGCCATATGCATGTGTAACTCCTAGTTACACTAGTCATATGCATGTGTAACACGAACGTTACACAAGTCAGATGCATGTGTATCTCCTAATTACACAAGTTACATGCATGTGTAACTCTCAGCTTACACAAGTCACCGGTGTAAGCTTACACGATGATATGTCTCTATATGATTCTTGGTTCATTTATGGTCAATGTATGCTGGAAAATATTGAATAGTGCTGGCAATAATTTTGATTGCTTTATTTGGTTTTGAATTATTTTTTTTGTAGTGGATTGACTACTGATAGGTGTCTAAAACACCTAATTCACTATCTAGTAGTTACGCTTTCTTTGCTATTTTTCTTGTGAATTATGTACTTTACGCGTGTTTTTGAGTTATTAGGTACTTTGGGGTTATTATGAGTAAAAGAAGGAGAAAACGTCTATTTGGAGCGTAAAAGGCAAAGAGGCCAATTCACATGTGAGCTATATTTGGAGCAAGCTGACGTGCCCATGAAGGAGTGAAGGATGAATTGTCGGTTGTCTCAAACCGACAGTTAAATAGTATAAGGCAAACCTTTTATCGATTTTGGGTGCCTTGAACAATTTTCGTCATTACCATACACACCGACTCCAGAGAAGCGTCATTTATTTCTCCTCTCCGCCCGAGGTCGATGGCAGCTCCATCAATGTTCGTAGAAATGAAAAATATGAGGAAATGGAGTCGATGATGTCTAAAGATCGAGGAGATGATGTTTGGTTGAGATCGTGAAACTATTGTTTGTTGTTAAAGATTGAAGTCAATCAGAATTTGAGTTACGTTGAAAAACAAGAGAAATTAGGGTCTGAGAAGATCTAGGGTTTCTAAAATTAGGAGAAGATGGAATTGGTGGTAGTTACAGCTGTGATTTGGTAGTGAATGTAATGGGCAGTTGTTTGATTTCGTTTTGAGAAGAAGTTGGGTCTGCTGTGTTGATGGGTTTTATTGTTCAGGGGATGGAAGAAATCGATGAAATTTAGAGGTTGGAAATGAGTTTAAGCAAAGAAGCAGAGTGCAGAGAGGGGTTTTGTTTGAATTGGCTTTTGGAGTTGTTTCTGTGAAGAGAAGCTAGGGTTAGCAGAACTGAAATGGTTTCTTGAGTTAAATCTGTGTTTGAGCTGTAATTGGAGGCATAACTTATAGAGATGTATGAAACTAAGAAACTCTGAGCTGAAAATGTTATCACATTAATGTGGCAACTGAAGTTGAAGATTATGTTTGGAGCTATTGGTTTGAACTGGTGGTTGAGGCTGGGAACTTTTGGTGCTAGATGGCAGGGAAGAAGTTACAGGAATCCACAAAGGGAGTTACAGCTGATTGCAGGGATGGAATGGTTGAGGCTTTGATTGCAGTGCAGTCATGAGCTTGTATGCCACTGAGCAGGGAATGGAACTGAGGCTTTGATTGCAGGGGAGAGCTACGAAATGAGGCAGTGGCACGGCAGAATACAATGTTGGTGCTGGCGACAAGAGATGAATGTTATGGCCTCGAGCTAATTGAGCTAACTCAATTAGATGTATGTTTAGGACAGTTTGGGCTCAATGTGAAGTTGCCGATGATACTAAATATTAGCTCGAGATGCGGTTAACCAAACAGGGAACGTGCGAGGTGATAATTTGATGCTTCTATTGAGCTGAAATGCAAAGACGAACTGGAGTTGGTGACGGAGGTGATGAGCATTTGGAACTAAGTTGTGTCTGTTGTAGTCTATGGAAGTTATATATTGCAGATGGTCATGAGGTTGTAGCTCAGATATGGCAGGTGATAGTCTGGTGGATTAAAAATGCAGGTGCAGTGAGTCAGAGAGAGAATGAAGCTGCAATGAAGAAGAAATGGAGATTGAAGGTTGATATTGCAGTGCAAGTGATGGCTGGAAGAATGTTACATGGAGATGTTGGCTGTGAATTCAAAGAGGAGCAATACTGCAGAAACAGGGAAGTTCAGATGCCGCAAGGCGTGTTGAATGTAAATATAGATGTATGCTTAGGATTGTGTGTGATGGTATTGTGGATTATGAGGTGATATGCAGCTACAGGGAAGACGCAGTTAGAATGATAATGAGTTGGCAATGGCCAGGGCTTGTTAGGACTGAAGTTATGGTGATGCTGATGTTGTTTTGCTGATAGATGAGTACTTTTCTCAATGGAAGGTTCTGTATGGTTCAGGTGGTGGATGTGACTGAGATTGCAAGTGGCCTGAGGAGATGGTTTAATAACTGCAGAGCACTAGCATGATGCTGTGAAGAAGCTAAGTGTTGCAGGAGCTTGAACTGAGATGGTGTTAGCCATAAAGCTACAACAAATGACTGAGCTGGAGCAGTGAAGCATGATGGTTGATTTGCAGCTGGGATTTGAGCAGCTAATGAGATGCAATGCAAGGAATGGAATGTGCAGGTTTGCTGCAATGATCAGGAGTGTTGGTTGTCTGGCAGAGATGAATGAGTGCTTGATAGAGTTGAAGAATGTTAGGCAGAATTATGGGTTGTGCAGATAGCAACAGATGCAGCTGAGTTTTGGTGAAGCCAAGTGAGGCAACTGAGATGGTGTTAGTTGTGAAGAGTGTCAATTGGTTATGTCTGCCGGCCCGAGATGGTGGTGCCCCTGGCCGATGCCAAGGTCATGAAGTCGCAGAATTTGGGAAATCGATGCGCTTGAGCTCAAGGTGGAGTGAGTTGCATCCGGAGGTGTTGGTAATGGCAGCCCTAGTGTTGATATGAATAGCAGACAAGAGAAGTGGATACAAGTTGGGAAATAATGTTGCAGGGCCACTATGGCCGGGAAGTAAGTGGTGATGCACCATCTTGGTGCAACACGGATATGGCCTATGCAATGGCCCCGAGCCAAGGCCAAATCACTCAATCAGCCCAGGCGGTGGATCGACTCACAACCCGACTCACCGACTTGATTATGACTCACCGACTCACCACCCTGACTCTCCCTGACTCGGTGAATTGACTCGGTTTGACTCGACCGAGTTGACCCGAGCTGACTCGTTGACCGGTGACCGGGTGGACTTTGCCGGTCACCTGAGATACTTTCCGGCCATAATACCAGTTTTACGGCGACGTATTTTTGGACATGTTTTCTACATGGGTTTCTCTCTCTTATGGGCTTGGTGGATTTTTATCTAATGGACTTTGAAGGCTAGACCTAATTTTGGAAACAAGAGAGTTATTTAAAGGAAAGACTTCTACAACTTTTGGGAACATATATTTTTCTTGGAACTTGGGAGAGCCGGTTTTGTTTACGCTTCTAGGGTTTTCTTTTGTTCATCTTCTTCTTTTAAATTAATATTATTATGATGAACTCCATAGCTATGAGTAGCTAAACAAATATTATTGGTTATGGGATAAAGTTGATTTCTCAATATGTTATATGATTCAATGAATTAGTTTTGTCTCAATATTTTATTGTTTGTGATTCACAATTAATAGTGTTGCATGATTTGATAGTTTGTTTGGTTGAGTCCGGAATCAATCCGATTTACATTCATCTCTAGAGCTATATTAGGGTTTTCAATACGAAAAAGTTGTTTATCCCTGATTCTAAGTAGCATAATTGTGGGTAGTGCTTGTAGTGATATATCCTACTAGTCACAAGTGAATCATAACTTTTGTTAAAACGTTTAGTGCTTTTACACATTCGTTTGCATTGATTAGTCTTATTCCATAGAACTTATTGCTTTTAGGGAGTTAAATCTAATTGTGCTTTTACACTTTAGGTTGCTTTCTAGGAAGAATTCACATATGCATCTTTTAATGTGGTTGTGATGAAAACAGGGAATTAGCGGGATATACTTGCGATCAAGGTATCCTAGGACTATTAGTAGATGAGAGATTAAAATACCAATTCTAATCATTGATGCAAATACATGTTTGTGAATGATACTATCCCTTGACCAATATCTTCTCCTTATTGATTATTCCAATTATTTGCTTTGCTTTATTTTATTTTTACTTTAGTATTTCGTTAAAACAACAAACATCCCCCCTTGGTTACCTTAGAAACTCGAAAATTGCATAACAACAATTGCCTCTCTCAGGATACGAACTCTTCCTTACTTTGTACTTCATTTAAATTTAGTGAGTAAGAAAGTGAAATTATTTTTGACGGATTGACAACCGATCAAATTTTGGCGCCGTTGCCGGGGAGGCATACGGCTTGTTATTAAGTTTTTAGTTTCTTTTTATAAGTTCTGCTTTTATCTTTGCTTTTCGGTTCTTGTCTTGTTTCTCACTTGTTTGGGAGAATTGTTTTCAGGTACCTAATCCCTGGATTCTAAAGATTGGAATTATCCAAGGTGCGGGATAGCTACTCGAAGAGGCACAATACTGCAACCAAGTCAAGACACAACAGAAAATCTAGAGTTAAAAGTGGAAGAAGAGACTTTCCAACGAGAAGAAGGAGAACAAGTGGTTCCAATCGTAGACGAACCACAAGTTGAAGAAGAAGAAGCAATGGGTGATGCAAATCGTTCACTCAAGGACTTGGCTTCTCATAGGCTTGATACACAACAGGGGTGTATTCAAACGAACTCTACTTTTGAGATAAAGCCGGGGTTGCTTAGAGAATTACCAAAATTCCATGGCATGGTGAATGAAGATCCAAACAAACATCTTATGGATTTCCACACCATTGTCATGGCCATGCTTCCAGTGGATGTTGAGGCGGATGGTGCAATGTTGAAAGTTTTTTGTTTCTCTTTAATGGATAGTGCTAAGGATTGGTTGTACTATTTACCTCCCTAAGTGTCACAACATGGAATGGGTTGAAGAAACTCTTTTTAGAGAGATATTTTCCGCATCAAAGGCTACTCAAATTCGAAAGGAGATTTGTGGGATGAAGCAAAACGTGGAGAATCCTTATATGAATGTTGGGAACGATACAAGAGATTGGTGGCAAGCTGCCCTCACCACCAATTCAAAGTGACGCTATGATCATCCAATACTTCTATGAAGGACTCCAATCAAGTGATAGGAATCTTATTGACGCTGCGGGTGGTGGTGCACTAGTTAGCAAAACGGTGGCACAAGCTAGAGAGTTAATTGAAAATATGGCAAATAACTCCCAACAATTCTTGAGTCATGGTTCTGGATGTGATTCTAAGAAGGGTGAATGAAGTGAGCGAGGTGGAGGAACTTCGTCAACAAATGGGTAACATGTCGGCAATGATGCAACAAGTTGCATCCGCGGTGATACCAAGTTCCTCTCAAACTTATGAGGACGAGCAAGCTAATGCGATCTTTCCAAATCAACAAAGACGGTATGATCCCTACTCAAACACTTACAATCCGGGATGGAGAGATCACCCCAATTTTAGCTATGCCAACAAGCAAGGAGCGGTTCAACAACCTACCTTCAACTTTTCAAGTGGATTTCAACCTCAACAACAACAATTCCAGCCGAGACAACAATTTCAACAACCACAAGCACAACAATCAATGCAAAATCAAGGTTCCGATATTGACTCAAAGCTTCAAACAATGATGCAAGGCATTTCTACCATGTTCAAAGAGAGTCAACAAGAAACTAAGAGTGCTATCAAGGAGTTGCAAACACAAATGGGCTCCATGGCTATTGAGTTGAACCAATTGAAGGCACAAAATAGTGGGAAACTCCCTTCTCAACCTATTAACCCAAAAGAGGGTGTCAATGCTATTACGTTGAGAAGTGGTACACAACTTGTGCAACCCGAAATTACTGATTCGGGCAAGGTGGAAACACCCAAGGAACCTGTTTTGGAGGAGAAAAATGAGGATTCTCCCCAAACTTCGAGGTACCTATTCCTAACTCTAAAACTCCTAAGGTTTCTACTTATGTTCCTCCTTTACCTTTTCCTCGCAGATTTGCAAGTTCTAAGAAGGCGAAACTAGAAAAGGAGATTTTAGACGTTCTAAAAAAGATCCATGTGAACATACCACTCATTGATGCTATCAAGCAAGTTCCAAAGTATGCAAAGGTGTTGAAGGACTTGTGTACCAATAAGCAAAGGATCAAAGGTAATGAAGTGCTTAGTGTGGGGGAGAATGCTTCGGCAATCTTACAACACAAACTCCCACTTAAGTGCAAGGATCCCTATAGTTTTGACATTCCCGTCACAATTGGTAACACTACATTTAACAAAGCTATGTTGGATTTAGGTGCATCCATTAATGTTATGCCTGCGTCAATGTATAATTCACTTGATCTTGGTCCTCTCAAAAATGCTGAAATTGTATTGCAATTAGCCGATCGTTCTAATGTCTACCCAATGGGTATTGTTGAGGATGTTCTTGTGCAGGTTAATCAACTTGTATTTCCAGCTGACTTTTGTGTGTTAGAGATGGATGAAGGTTCACCGGACTCGTCTCTTCCATTGCTACTTGGGCGTCCCTTCATGAAAACGGCGAAAACCATAATTGATGTGGACAAAGGAACGTTGACCATGGATTTTGATGGAGAAACAATACGTTTCAACATTTTCGAGACGATGAGATATCCTAGTGATGTCCACTCTTGTTTCTCCATTGATGTTATGGATACATTGGCACAACAAATGTTTGAATTAAACGGTGATGATGCTTTGAAACCGTGTTAACTACATCCATGGATAATGGTGTAGAGTGTGGTAATGAAGTCAAGGAAGCCCTTGGTGATCTTAATTCACTACAAGGATGCCAAAACTCATAATATCTCTTTTATTTCTTTACCATGCAGTGATGAAAAGCTTGTACCTTCAATTGTTAAATCTCCAATTTTAGAATTGAAACCTCTTCCCAACCACCTTAAGTACTTGTACTTTGGTGATAATGAAGAGTTACCTATGATTGTTTCTAATGAGCTTAATGATTTACAGAGCAAAAACTTTTAAGGGTGCTAAGGAAGTACAAGACGGCCATAGGATGGACAATTGCCGATATCAAGGGTATAAGCCCCCGCCGTTTGTATGCACAAAATTCGTTTGGAGGATGATGCAAAGCCTACAAGGGAAGCACAATGTCCTTTGAACCCTCCCATGATGGAAGTTGTGAAAAAGGAGATACTCAAGATTTTGGAAGTGGGTGTTCTCTACCCCATATCCGATAGCAAGTGGGTGAGTCCGGTACAAGTAGTACCAAAGAAATCAAAGTGACAGTGGTGGAGAATGATAAGAATGAACTTGTCCCAACTCGCGTGCAAACCGGTTGGAGGGTTTGTATTGATTATAGAAAATTGAATGCCACCACTAGGAAAGATCATTTTATATTGCCTTTTATTGATCAAATGCTTGAACGTTTAGCTGGACACTCTTATTATTGCTTTCTTGATGGCTATTCAAAGTTATAATCGATTGTGATAGCGCCGGAGGATCAAGAGAAAACCACTTTCACTTGTCCTTTTGGTACTTTTGCTTATATAAGGATGCCTTTTGGCTTATGCAATGCTCCAGCTACCTTTCAAAGGTGTATGGTAAGTATCTTTTCGGAATATGTTGAAAACATAATCGAAGTGTTCATGGATGACTTTAGTGTCTTTGGTGATTCATTTGACCTTTGCTTGAACAATTTATCTCTAATTCTTGAACGATGTGTTGAAACAAATCTTATGCTAAATTGGGAGAAGTGCCATTTCATGGTAACTCATGGCATAGTTTTAGGCCATATAATATCTTCTAAAGGCTTGGAAGTCGATAAATCTAAGATAGACCTTATTCGTGCTCTAACCCCTCCCACTACGGTGAGGGAGATACGTTCTTTTCTTGGTCATGCAGGTTTCTATCGTAGATTCATCAAGGATTTTTCCAAGATAGCATCACCACTTTGTAACTTATTGCAAAAAGATGTGGTTTTTAACTTTGATGAAAAATGTATGGTGGCATTCAATCGCTTGAAAGAACTTTTGATTTCAGCCCCTATCATTAAACCACCGGATTGGAGCAAGCCTTTTGAGCTCATGTGTGATGCAAGTGACTATGCGGTTGGTGCGGTGCTTGGGCAACGTGTGGGGAAGCTTCCTCATGCTATTTATTATGCTTCTAGAACGTTAAATGAGGCTCAACAAAACTACACAACCACCGAAAAGAGTTATTAGCCATTGTTTTTGCTTTAGAAAAGTTTCGCTCTTATCTAATTGGTACAAAAGTTGTTGTCTTTTCTGATCATGCAGCGCTTAAGTACTTGCTTACAAAGAAAGAGGCGAAACCGAGGCTCATACGGTGGATTTTACTCTTGCAAGAGTTTGATATTGAAATCAAGGACAAGAAAGGAATTGAGAACACCGTTATGGATCACTTGAGCCGACTTGCTGTGGACAAGGAGACTATCCCGCGTGAAAGTTTCCTGGATGAGCAACTATTCTCAATTGCCTTTGGAGAACCCCGGTATGCCGATATTGTCAATTACTTAGTTTCTAAACAAATCCCAAAGAACTTGTCTCGTGGCTGAGAGGGACAAACTTAAGAAGTTAGGGAACCAATACATATGGGATGATCCATACTTATGGAAACATGGTAGTGACCAAGTAATACGAAGGTGTGTTCCGAATCAATTTAATTCTATCTTGTCTTTTTTGTCACTCTTATGCTTGCGGAGGACATTTTGGGAGTAAGAGAACCGCTCACAAGGTACTTGAAAGTGGTTTTTATTGGCCAACTTTGTTTAAGGATGCACATATATTTTGTACAACTTGTGATAGGTGCCAAAGAACCGGCAATCTAGGTGCCCGAAATCAAATGCCACAAACTTTTATTCAATTTATCAAGTTTTTGATGTATGGGGTATTGATTTTATGGGGCCTTTTGTCAACTCCCATGGGAATTTTTATATCTTACTTGCGGTTGATTATGTCTCGAAATGGGTGGAAGCTAAAGCCACCCCAACTAATGATTCTAAAGTGGTTTCAGATTTTGTGCAAGCTCATATTTTTGCAAGGTTTGGAATTCCAAGAGCCATAATTAGCGATAGGGGTTCTCACTTCAAAAACAGGATTTTACAAAGCTTGTTGACGAGGTACAATGTGTCGCACAAGATTGCAACACCTTATCATCCCCAAACAAATGGACAAGCCGAGGTGTCTAATCGGGAGGTGAAATCCATTCTAGAAAAGACGGTGAACCCAACAAGGAAAGATTGGAGCATGCGACTTAATGATGCTTTGTGTGCGTATAGAACCGCATATAAAACACCTATTGGGATGTCTCCTTTTAGGCTTGTGTATGGTAAACCTTGTCATTTACCCGTGGAAATTGAGCATAAGGCGTTTTGGGCTATTAAACAATGCAACATGAAGATGGATGGGGCTGGAAAGCAAAGGAAGTTACAACTCCAAGAGCTAGAGGAGCTTCGCAATGATGCATTTGAAAGCTCGCGAATTTATAAGGAAAAGACGAAGGCATTTCATGATAACATAATTTCTAGGAAACAATTTTGCATTGGGCGTAAAGTGCTTTTGTTTAATTCTCGCTTGCATTTATTTCCTAGGTAAATTAAGGTCACGATGGATCGGACCTTTTATTGTTACTAATGTGTTTTCTCATGGTGCAAGGGAAATTGTAGAGATAGCTACGAGAAAAGAACTTAAAGTTAATGGGCACCGGTTGAAACCATATTATGAGAATTTCACTTCCGAAGTGGTGGAAGGAGTTAACTTTGTGGATGTACTCCCTCTAGAGGAGTCATAGAAAGCAAGAAGATAGTCGGGCTGACGACTTTAAACCAAGCGCTAATTGGGAGGCAATCCAAAGGATGAGTATTTCTTGTCTTGTATTTATTTCTTGTCTTGTTTTTAGCTTTTTCGTGTCTTGTTTTTTATTTTTTCTGATTTCTTGATAGAATTTCCCACCTTGACTTACTTTGGATGATTCAATTACATTGAGGACAATGTAAAGTTTAAGTGTGGGGGAGTGGTTTGTGTTGTAAATTTTTGAAATTTTCAACTTTTGTGTAAACTAGTGAATAAGAAAACTCCAACTTATGGTTAGTTTAGAGTCACATAGTATACATGTCGCTAAGATTACATCGAGAATCTCATAAGAGTGACTGAACTTAGAGATGACAGAGAACATGATCGGGTTTCTTAATTGTATGAGAGTTAAAGTTGGATTTAACCATGCCAGTGGCAAATAAGGTGCAGACTGAATTCGGTATTAGAGTAGTGATCCCCTATAGTGGAGACTACCCGTGTTACATAATGTGATGCACCAACCTTCAATTCTTTGTACCTGTCTAAATTTGTGCTTTTAGAGTGTGTGTCACCGTACGTAAACTCCGGGCAGAATGGTGAGCTGCCCAACCTCCCACCATAGAAGCACTATTTTGATCTCTTGAGTGCTATTTTTATCAATCATGATGGTGACATCAAATTGCTAACTTACATACCACTTGTAATCTTGTTCGCAGTTAGCACCATCCACCTTATCTCTCTCTACACCAACAGGTCCATAGAAACACCATCATCATCAACAAGAGGAGCATCACAAATTTGAAGGAAAGTTGAACACGTTCGAGGTTTACAAGCAACGGTACAAAAATTGAGCAGATTTCAGATTTAAGTAAAGCAACAAAACAAGGAGCAGAATTTTTATAAGTTGAAGACTATTGTACAAGAGTGAAAATTATCAAAGATGAGAGTTCGAGAAGTTTATGATATCAAGACATATAAGTTGTGAAGAATCAAGCGGTAAAGTACTTACACCATGGCCTTTGTACTTACGTTTTTATTTTATTTGTATTGTACAAGAGAAAATTTTTAGGTTTGTTAATAGTTTTTATTATTTTGTTTTGTTTTTATTTTGTAGTTGTTTTATTTCTTATTTCTATAAAAAAAAGAAAAAAAAAATATTGAAAAAAAATAGAAAAAAAAAGAAAAAAAATTATATTTTGGTTTGTATAGTTCGTTTTTAGTTTTGTATTCTTTCAATAAATCCAATGGAAAGAAGGAATATCTACAAAGAAGTTTCAAGCAATAAGGAATTAGAGGAAAGAATCATATTGTCAAGATTCTACGAAGTTCAAGAGTTATCATCAAGAGTTGAAGACCGAAGACGAAGATGAAGACACCGATTGAAGACCGAAGACGTTTCTATGGATGTCCGTGAGAGTGGTGCTAGCTGCACGCCGAACGGATACGAGGTAAGTAAGCATATTCCCACCTTCGTTAAGTGGTTGATTTTCTTTCGAAGAGATCGTCAGAAAAATGGGTTTTCAAAAATTATAAAAGATGTGGGTTTCAAAATATTTCGGAGGGTTTTTACCTTCCTACCATTCAACGTGTCGCAGGATTCTCTCTTCATTCCTACCCGGACACATGTGTGACCCATAAAAAGTTGTTTATTATTGAGAGCAACTTCATAAAACCCTTTCTTGTGAGGCAGAGTCGAGACTTTCGATCGCTCCGAACCCGAACTTCTTTCGAGAAGGGATGGTTATTTCTCTCTCAACATTTAAGGATGAGATTGTGTTCATTTATGTGTCTAACTTCTTATGACTAGTGTGCAAAATCTCTATATCTTCTTAGCGCTTGGATACTATCATTTCGGAGAACTATTAAGTTGGAAAAGTAGGTTTTGTGGGTATATCTCTAGTAAACCCTCACGAGACTATAACTCGTCCACTAGGGACACCTAGGGGTTTAAAGGCTTGTTATTTATGCTAAAAGTGACCGTAGCCTCGACGACACGGAGTTGTATGTATTCTTTAGAATTGTTTTGTTTGATTTGCTCGAGGACTAGCAAAGTCTAAGTGTGGGGGAATCTGATAGGTGTCTAAAACACCTAATTTACTATCTAGTAGTTACGCTTTCTTTGCTATTTTTCTTGTGAATTATGTACTTTACGCGTGTTTTTGAGTTATTAGGTACTTTGGAGTTATTATGAGTAAAAGAAGGAGAAAACGTCTATTTGGAGCGTAAAAGGAAAAGAGGCCAATTCACATGTGAGCTATATTTGGAGCAAGCTGACGTGCCCATGAAGGAGTGAAGGATGAATTGTCGGTTGTGCGAAACTGACAGGCCAAATAGTATAAGGCAACCTTTATTAGATTTCTGGGTGCCTTGAACAATTTTCGTCATTACCATACACCTGACTCCAGAGAAGCAGTCATTTATTTCTCCTCTCTGCCTGAGGTCGATGGCAGCTCCATCAATGTTCAGAGAAATGAAAAATATGAGGAAATGGAGTCGATGATGTCTAAAGATCGAGGAGATGATGTCAAGAGATCGTGAAACTATTGTTTGTTGTTAAAGATTGGAAGTCAATCAGAATTTGAGTTACGTTGAAAAACAAGAGAAATTAGGGTCTGAGAAGATCTAGGGTTTCTAAAATTAGGAAAAGATGGAATTGGTGGTAGTTACAGCTATGATTTGGTAGTGAATGTAATGGGCAGTTGTTTGATTTCGTTTTGAGAAGAAGTTGGGTCTGCTGTGTTGATGGGTTTTATTGTTCAGGGGATGGAAGAAATCGATGAAATTTAGAGGTTGGAAATGAGTTTAAGCAAAGAAGCAGAGTGCAGAGAGGGGTTTTGTTTGAATTGGCTTTTGGAGTTGTTTCTGTGAAGAGAAGCTAGGGTTAGCAGAACTGAAATGGTTTCTTGAGTTAAATCTGTGTTTGAGCTGTAATTGGAGGCATAACTTATGGAGATGTATGAAACTAAGAAACTCGAAATAAAATGTTATCAGATTAATGTGGCAATTGAAGTTGAAGATTATGTTTGGAGCTGTTGGTTTGAACTGGTGGTTGAGGCTGGGAACTTCTGGTGCTAGATGGCAGGGAAGAAGTTACAGGAATCCACAAAGGGAGTTACAAACATTGCAGGATGGAATGGTTGAGGCTTTGATTGCAGTGCAGTCATTGAGCTTGTATGCCACTGAACAGGGAATGGAACTGAGGCTTTGATTGCAGGGGAGAGCTACGAAATGAGGCAGTGGCACGGCAGAATACAATGTTGGTGCTGGCGACAAGAGATGAATGTTATGGCCTGAGCTAATTGAGCTAACTGAATTAGATGTATGTTTAGGACAGGTTTGGGCTCAATGTGAAGTTGCTGATGATACTAAATATTAGCCTGAGATGCAGTTGAACTGAAACAGGGAACGTGCGAGGTGATAATTTGATGCTTCTATTGAGCTGAAATGCAAAGACGAACTGGAGTTGGTGACGGAGGTGATGAGCATTTGGAACTAAGCTGTGTCTGTTGTAGTCTATGAAAGTTATATATTGCAGATGGTCATGAGGTTGTAGCTCGAGGATATGGCAGGTGATAGTCCGGTGGATTAAAAATGCAAAAGTGAGTCGAGAGAGAAATGAAGCTGCAATGAAGAAGAAATGGAGATCGAAGGTTGATATTGCAAAGGCAAGTGATCGCTGGAAGAATGTTACAGGAGTCGTTGGTCAGAATTCAAAGAGGAGTGGTAGGCCTCTAAAGGTGTATAATTTTAAGCCTACATGTTATAAACCGCAAGTGCACGGCGTCTATCGGAGACGCGGCAAGTACGGGTCGATCCCACAAGGACTTGTGGTGCTATGATTTTGATCTAAGGTTTGCTAGACCGAGTTTCAAGTGACAATGTATAACACGATGTTTTTGTTGCCGATACGGCCAGAGTTGAGCTAAAGTGATTCTAAACTAAGGTAAACAAAGGACAAAGGGGTGCTTGGGTTATCAAATCCACCTCTAAATTCCTATTCTGTGTTGAACTAAATTGAGCTTCTTGTTGTCCCGTGATTGATAAGGGCAGGTGTCAATTCCACCACCTATCTCTCCCGTAATGCCTCAATTAATACTAAAGTGTCGACCTGAGCACTAGTTGTCTAATTTAGTACAACTAGTCAAGGGAATCAACATTTGTATCTAAGGTTGAGCTGCAATACACTCAACACAGTTGTGACCTAACTACAGTGTATCCATGGCTTTGGTATACACTGTGAGAGAAAAGCATTGGGTATTTGTAATTGAAGACATTTGATAACATTAAGCATTCAAGATGGTTCAATCATAGTTAAAAACAAAATATGGAGTTAGGGTCTCATTGAAACCCTTAGCAACTAAATTAAAACATAAAAATAACAAAAATTAAATCTACAAGGATGCTCTGGCTAATCCAGGCATACCTCAAATCGTCTTATCCCTCTTCTATTTATACATGCACACATATCTCAAAATACAAACCCTAATTCAATTAAAAATAGAAATTAAATGAAAAATAAATCGAACCCATACTCAATCCGCCTCTCTCTCTTGTCACTTCCTCTTGATTGATGTTTGCTTCTTCTCTTCTATCTGTGAACCCTAACCCTAACCTAATTCCTTTTATTTCTCACTTAGCTTCTAGTGGTAGAAGCTATGAGTGAAATAGAAGCAAGTAGGAGGTGATGGCGATGTTGCAAAGGGTGGTCATGGGCGGGAGATGGAGAGGGTGGTGGTTCTGCGAGTTGGTCGAGGAATGGGGAATGGGTTTTGCGAGAGGTGAAGAGGGAAGAAGAAAGAGAAGGTGAAGATGAAATGGTTAGGTCGATGGAGGGGTATAGGTGTATGCAATTTTGGTGTGAGGCGGGTGTAGCGACGGACGATGAGGAGGCCTCAAACAGCATTGGATTTAGCCGAAAAGATCCGAACGGCCGAGGAAGACTTGGAGTAACTGGTGTTGCCGGGAGCAGCGATCTTCGATGCGCGTGGAGGTAGCGACCGTTGGATGTAGCCGGCGAGATCTCGACGGCTCGGGATGAGCGGGTTCGGATCCGGGTCGTGGGTAGCTCTAGCCCATGTCTTCCTTGTTGGGTTGCAACCGATTCGCGCGTGGGCTTTGGCTATCCGCTCCATAGATGTTTGACTCCACTTCGCTCTTTAGCTCCTCGCTTCTCCGGACTTTATTTATTACCTAAAAACACAAAATTAATTAATACAAATATTTATTCTTGAAAACAAAGAAAACACAGAATCTGGGATAATATCTGATTTCTAAGCGCAAAAGATGAGTAAAATGCCAATAAAAAGGTGTATAAATATGCACTATTTAGCACTCATCAAATACCCCCAAACCTAAAATTTAATTGTCCTCAAGTGAAACAAAATAAGAAATCCTAACTATACCCCCCTGTCAGCAGTCTCTCGAATGCATTTAGCGTATGCACTAAGCCTTTAAACCCCTAGGTGTCCCTAGTGGACGAGTTGTAGTCTCGTGAGGGTTTACCAGAGGTGTACCCACAAAACCTTCTCCAACTTCAGAGTGTAAAAGAGTCTCAAGCCTCCAAGAAGCTATGAGTACATAGAGTTTCGCATGCTAGTAATGTGTTAGAACTATCGAAGAACGCATTCTCATCCTTAAGTGCTCGAGCGAGAAGTAACCATACCATATGAAAGAATTCGGATTCGATTGTGATCATAAGTCTCAACTTCGCCTCACCATTAGGATTTTATGATAATTGCACTCAAAAAGATCGCTTTTTTAGTCTCTCATGTGTGCAAAAGCAGAGTAAAGAGAGAAATCCTGCACACGTTGTAGGTAAGAAGGATAACCTTCCAAAATAAAATCTTGAGACTCCACAAAAGTGTGGACAAAAAGAGTCTTTTTCTGATGATCTCTAAGAAAGGAAATCAACCATTAGCAAGGGTGGGAGTACTCACTCACTTCTCACCCGATCGGCAATTAATATCACTCTCTCATAAGAACCATAGAAACGTCTTCAATCTTCGGTCTTCGGTCTTCAATTGTTGATGACGAACTTCTAAACTTCACAAAACTTGACAATTTTTTACTTTTCTACTCAAATTCCTTGTTGTTTGGATTTTTTCTTCTTGAACTCTTCTTTACCATGGTGGTAGCAAAAATAAATTACAATATTTTTTTGATTTTTTTTTTTTTTTTTTTTTTTTTTTGACTTACAAAAAGTGAAAATAAAATACAAATAATGAAACAACTAACTCCATGGACAAAGGACTTTAACACTCAATTTTTCCACAACTTGTATTGTCTTGATTTTATAAATTTTATTAATTCTCAACCTATTTTTCTTTCTTTTGTTGCACATAAACCTTGGACTATATCAATTTTTCTTTCCATATTCCGATGATGCTCCGCTTTGCCGACGATGATGTGTTTCTATGGGTCTTGCTGATTGAGAGAGAGAGTGATGCTAACGGCAAATCGGTATTTAGAAGGAGTTTTCATCTTTAGATGTCACCCTCATGATTGACAAAAACTAGCACTCAAGAGATCAAAAGTAGTGCTGAAAATGGTGCGAAGTTGGGTAGCTCACAATTCCTACCCTAATTGATGTACTATGTGACACACACTCTAACAAATTTTTCTAGAAAGTTGCAAAAATTGAAGGTTGGTGCCTCACTTGATGTAAAATGGGTAGTCTCCACTATGGGTGATCACAATTCTACTACCGAATATCTAACATCACCTAATTCGCCCTCCGGTATGGTTAAATCCAACTTTAACGCTCTTATCAACTAAGGAACCCGATTGTGTTCTCCTAAGACTTCTAAGTTCTCGTTATTTCGGTCCGATCTCTATCTAAACATAGCTAGAAGCATGCTAGTGACTCTAAAATCTCTAAAAGTTGGAGGTTTTTATTTGCAAAAAGTTTGAATTTTTAGAATTTTTAGAATTTTTTATGAAAATAAAAGATTAAAAAGACTAAAAACTCTAAATGCAAATGCACCCCAAACCTAAATCAAACATTGTCCTCAATGTGTCAACAGATAGGAAAAATTAAACAGTCACATACCATGAGAACTATGTTGATAAGAGAAAAGGGAAGAGATTACCTGGATGTCGTCGGGAGCACGGTTAGAGCTTCATTAATCAAGGCTAGAATCCAACATTCTCAAATGGAGATCATATCGGATTAACACAAAATATGCATAAGAAGACTCAACCGATTCAAGAAAAGAAAATTTAACAAGTCTTACTAAATTATATACAAAAATTTACCATACACTAATAATCTAAAGAGTTGAGGGTCAACCCAAAAGATAATGTACATAAACATTAACATTCTTACAAATATAACATGAAAATGGGCTTTGGTTTATGTGGGAAAGTACAACTTGGTTTATTGGGCTTTGGTTTTGTTGGGAGCTTTGGTTTATGTGGGAAGACCAAAGTTCTTTGTGGGCTCAATTTGGTTTTAGTGAGTTTGGTTTTGTGGGCTTTGGTTTGTTTGGGATTTGTTGTTTGAAGCCCGTGATTTGTGAAAACAGAATGCCCTGTGTTTGTGTAAAGCCTAGTGGAACTGTGGCCGGGCTTTCATTTAAGCCAAGTGGTTGTGTAAAAACTTAGCTTGTGGGCTTCAGATTTGTGCAGAGCCCAAAGTTGTGGTAACAAAGACAGCCCAAAGTTGATTGTGCAAAGCCTAGTTGGGTGTGGGCTGAAATCTTGTGCACAACCCAAAGAGATGAACAAGTGCAGCCCAGATTGAATGGCCCAAAGATGTGGGCCGAGTTTTGTGAGCAGCCAAGAAAGCAGAGCCCACTTAGGCAGAGCGGCCCAAAGACAAAGGAACCGCACAGCCCGGATGTTTTGGTTTTGGTGGGCTTATGTTTGGTGCGAAACAGAGCCCAAAGTTAGATGAGGTTTGATGTTTGTGCAGATGACCTGTGTTTGTGTAAACAGCCAAAGAAGATGGCTGATGTGGGCCGAAGGTTGCGTGTTTACTGACCCGCTTTGGCTAGGCTCGGTCTGCAGAGATTGGTAGAGCTCAGCACAGGGTGGAAGGTAAACAAAGAGAGTGCAAGGTGCAGGTGAGATGCTAAAATTGGTGCAAAGATGCACAGAAGCAACGAGTTGTTTCAACAGGGTCTCAAACAAGGCACAGAATTGAGCTCGGGCATGCAACAAATTCACAAATTGCACATTTTACAAAAGACAGGTATTAGCAGTGTCGATGGTTACAGCCTAAGCTCGGGGTTTGCTCAAACTTGTAGCTTCAGGGCTAGCAAGTTAACAGTAGAGCAATACTCTTGGGTGAGCTCGGGGTTTGCATCAAGGTACAAGGCTTTGTAAGGCTCAAATTATCATACTTAGCATTAGGCACAAAGTTATCACAGGGCTGATGCCGACTTGGCTAGCCAAATTGCAACACAGCCTCAAACCTCAACTACAACTCAAGGGTTCACAGAGCAAACTTGTTTTCATACATTCATGCCAAGAGATTCATGCAAGGGTGATACAAGCTATGCTCAAGCAAGGTAATGGCACACAAGGCTTGCAATAACCCGGCTTTCCAAGATCAACCTCACAAACATACAAAAATGGAGGGTTATATGATTTAGTATGCCTCGGGTCATGCACAGATTATGAGTGCATGGATCAAAGATACACATACAAGTCAAGACAAAGACATAGCACTTCCAACTAGTTCGGATATCACATGATAATGCTCAAAAAGGTACTCTCATTGCGGTGGTTTGGGCAATACTTCGCTAAGCAACTAGGTTATCGTGGATATCACAGTTTATCATTCATACAAATATGAAGTACAAGTGAGTTCTAGAATGACCAACCAATTTTAGCCCAAAAAGCGATCGTGTTCTCGCTCCTTATCGCTTTCCTTGCTTCGCCGCAATGAAGCATGCACCTCGCCGCTCAACCGAACTGGTCAAGACTTAAATATGCAATCCTCAAACCAACAATGGAGGCAGTGGTGATGATGCAAACCAAATGACAAGTTACAAATTTTAATCTAAACCCGACCTATGCTTGCACAAGACAAAAAGTTTAAACTACTTGTAAATCACCACCCCAAGTGCGGAAAGATCAAGAAGCAAGCACGTACATCCGTGATGTGACAAATAAGGCTTGCAGAAATTCAAATTTTAAGTACCCCAAGTGCTGAGGTTTTTACTTTTGGTAAAGCATAAGACTCGAGTTTGCAGTTGTAGCCACAATGACAAAGAAACTACAGAGTCACAAAGACATAAAAAGAACCGAAAACCACAAAGAAGCTATGACAAGGTGTTGACTAGAACACGATGCAAAAATGCATTGTTAACAAAATGCAAAGGATGAAATCTACAACTAAGTTATACTAATGATGATTACCACTAAGGTGAGATGACTAACAGCAAATGTATGCAAAGTGAGTATGAACAGATACACAAATGTAAGAAAAATTGCAGAGAAGGGAAACTATACTAGCATCTAAGTTATACTAATAACAGGACTAAAAAGCAACAATTGTAAAGTGAATATGTACAGGGGATAGAATGAAACTCAGTAAAGCAAGTCCAATGAACAACATGGCACACGCCAAGTCCCCGGCAGCGGCGCCAAAAACTTGGTAGGCCTCTAAAGGTGTATAATTTTAAGCCTACATGTTATAAACCGCAAGTGCACGGCGTCTATCGGAGACGCGGCAAGTACGGGTCGATCCCACAAGGACTTGTGGTGCTCTGATTTTGATCTAAGGTTTGCTAGACTGAGTTTCAAGTGACAATGTGTAACACAGATGTTTTTGTTGCCGATACGGCAGAGTTGAGCTAAAGTGATTCTAAACTAAGGTAAACAGTGACAAAGGGGTGCTTGGGTTATCAAATCCACCTCTAAATTCCTATTCTGTGTTGAACTAAATTGAGCTTCTTGTTGTCCTGTGATTGATAAGGGCAGGGTGTCAATTCCACCACCTATCTCTCCCGTAATGCCTCACTTAACGGCTAAAGTGTCGACCCAGCAGCACTAGTTGTCTAATTTAGTACAACTAGTCAAGGGAATCAAGATTTGTATCTAAGGTTGAGATGCAATACACTCAACACAAGCTAGACCTAACTACAAACAGTATCCATGGCTTTGGTATACACTGTGAGAGAAAAGCATTGGGTATTTGTAATTGAAGACATTTGATAACATTAAGCATTCAAGATGGTTCAATCATAGTTAAAAACAAAATATGGAGTTAGGGTCTCATTGAAACCCTTAGCAACTAAATTAAAACATAAAAATAACACAAATTAAATCTACAAGGATGCTCGCTAATCCAGCATACCTCAAATCGCCTTATCCCTCTTCTATTTATACATGCACACATATCTCAAAATACAAACCCTAATTCAATTAAAAATAGAAATTAAATGAAAAATAAATCGAACCCATACTCTGAATCCGCTCTCTCTCTCTTGTCACTTCGTCTCTTGATTGATGTTTGCTTCTTCTCTTCTATCTGTGAACCCTAACCCTAACCTAATTCCTTTTATTTCTCACTTAGCTTCTAGTGGTAGAAGCTATGAGTGAAATAGAAGCAAGTAGGAGGTGATGGCGACTGTTGCAGTGGGTGGCTGTGGCAGGAGATGGAGAGGGTGGTGGTTCTGCAGAGTTGGTCGAGGAATGGGGAATGGGTTTTGCAGAGGTGAAGAGGGAAGAAGAAAGAGAAGGTGAAGATGAAATGGTTAGGTCGATGGAGGGGTATAGGTGTATGCAATTTTGGTGTGAGGCGGGTGTAGCGACGGACGATGAGGAGGCCTCAGCGAGCATTGGATTTAGCTGGAAAAGATCTGAACGGCTGAGGAAGACTTGGAGTAATCTGGTGTTGCCCGGGAGCAGCGATCTTCGATGCGCGTGGAGGTAGCGACCGTTGGATGTAGCCAGGCGAGATCTCGACGGCTCAGGATGAGCGGGTTCGGATCTGGGTCGTGGGTAGCTCTAGCCCATGTCTTCCTTGTTGGGTTGCAACTGATTCGCGCGTGGGCTTTGGCTATCTGCTCCATAGATGTTTGACTCCACCTTCGCTCTTAGCTCCTCAGTTTCTCCTGACTTTATTTATTACCTAAAAACACAAAATTAATTAATACAAATATTTATTCTTGAAAACAAAGAAAACACAGAATCTGGGATAATATCTGATTTCTAAGCGCAAAAGATGAGTAAAATGCCAATAAAAGGTGTATAAATATGCACTATTTGGCACTCATCAAGGAGCAATACTGCAGAAACAGGGAAGTTCAGATGCCGCAAGGCGTGTTGAATGTAAATATAAATGTATGCTTAGGATTGTGTGTGATGGTATTATGGATTATGAGGTGATATGCAATCTGTGGAAGACGCAGCTTAGAATGACAAATGAGTTGGCAATGGCCAGGGCTTGTTAGGACTGAAGTTATGGTGATGCTGATGTTGTTTTGCTGATAGATGAGTACTTTTCTCAATGGAAGGTTCTGTATGGTTCAGGTGGTGGATGTGACTGAGATTGCAAGTGGCCTGAGGAGATGGTTTACTAACTACAGAGCACTAGCATGATGCCGTGAAGAAGCTAAGTGTTGCAGAGCTTGAATCGAGATGGTGTTAGCCATAAAGCTACAACAAATGACCGAGCCGAGCAAAGAAGCATGATGGTTGATTTGCACTGGGATTTGAACAGCCTAATGAGATGCAATGCAAGGAATGGAATGTGCAGTTTTGCCGAATGATCGTGAGTGTTGGTTGTCCAGCGAGAGATGAATGAGTGCTTGATAGAGTTGAAGAATGTTAGGCGTAATTATGGGTTGTGCGTGATAGCAACAGATGCAAATGAAGTTTTGGTGAAGCCAAGTGAGGCAACCGAGATGGTGTTAGTTGTGAAGAGTGTCAATTGGTTATGCCGCTTTGAGATGGTGGTGCCCTCGCCGATGCCAAGGTCATGAAGTCGCAGATTTGGGAAATCGATGCAATTGAGCTCAAGGTGGAGTGAGTTGCATCCGGAGGTGTTGGTAATGGCAAATCCTAGTGTTGATATGAATAGCAGATTAAGAGAAGTGGATACAAGTTGGGAAATAATGTTGCGGGCCACTATGGTCGGAAGTAAGTGGTGATGCACCATCTTGGTGCAACACCTGATATGGCCTATGCAATGGCTCCGAGCCAAGGCCAAATCACCAATCACCAGGCGAAGGATCGACTCACAACCCGACTCAACCGACTTGATTATGACTCACCGACTCACACCACCCTGACTCTCCCTGACTCGGTGAATTGACTCGGTTTGACTCGACCGAGTTGACCCGAGCTGACTCGTTGACCGGTGACCGGGTGGACTTTGCCGGTCACCTGAGATACTTTCCTGGCTCGGATTCCTACGCCGATTTCCTACCATAATACCGCTTTTCCGCGACGTATTTTTGGACATGTTTTCTACATGGGTTTCTCTCTCTTATGGGCTTGGTGGATTTTTATCTAATGGACTTTGAAGGATAGACCTAATTTTGGAAACAAACTTCTACAACTTTTGGGAACATATATTTTTCTTGGAACTTGGGAGAGCCGGTTTTGTTTACGCTTCTAGGGTTTTCTTTTGTTCATCTTCTTCTTTTCAATTAATATTATTATGATGAACTCCATAGCTATGAGTAGCTAAACAAATATTATTGGTTATGGGATAAAGTTGATTTCTCAATATGTTATATGATTCAATGAATTAGTTTTGTCTCAATATTTTATTGTTTGTGATTCACAATTAATAGTGTTGCATGATTTGATAGTTTGTTTGGTTGAGTCCTAATCAATCCGATTTACATTCATCTCTAGAGCTATATTAGGGTTTTCAATACGAAAAGTTGTTTATCCCCGATTCTAAGTAGCATAATTGTGGGTAGTGCTTGTAGTGATATATCCTACTAGTCACAAGTGAATCATAACTTTTGTTAAAACATTTAGTGCTTTTACACATTCGTTTGCATTGATTAGTCTTATTCCATAGAACTTATTGCTTTTAGGGAGTTAAATCTAATTGTGCTTTTACACTTTAGGTTGCTTTCTAGGAAGAATTCACATATGCATCTTTTAATATGGTTGTGATGAAAACAGGGAATTAGCGGGATATACTTGCGATCAAGGTATCCTAGGACTATTAGTAGATGAGAGATTAAAATACCAATTCTAATCATTGATGCAAATACATGTTTGTGAATGATACTATCCCGTGACCAATATCTTCTCCTTATTGATTATTCCAATTATTTGCTTTGCTTTATTTTATTTTTACTTTAGTATTTCGTTAAAACAACAAACATCCCCCCTTGGTTACCTTAGAAACTGAAAATTGCATAACAACAATTGCCTCTCTGTGGATACGAACTCTTCCTTACTTTGTACTTCATTTAAATTTAGTGAGTAAGAAAGTGAAATTATTTTTGACGGATTGACAACCGATCAACTACCTCAAACTACACAGAGCTTGCTCAATAGTATCAGAAGTACAAGGATCAAGGTTTGTGTTTCGATTTTTAAATGCCAGTACCTTTGGTTTATTTCATCTGAAACTTATATAAGTAATACATCGGACTTGACTAATAGACTAGCTTTGGAAATTGATATCATGAGATATATTGACATATTTAAACTGAACCAAGAATATTGTTCATGTGAAACCAATCCATTGAATCTGCAGTTTATAATATTGTTTGCTTGTATTATAATTTTCGGGATTTTTGGTTGAATTAGATGCTTTGAATTGCATATGATATAAGAATGATTTAACATGTGTAACTCCTAGTTACACAAGTCGTACGGATGTGTAACTTCTAGTTACACATGCTATATGCATATGTAGCTCTTAGTTACACTGGTCACATGCATGTGTAACTACTAATTACACATGCTAAAATGAACAAGCATTACAACCAAAAAATTACATATGCCAGGTACACAAGCCATATGGATGTGTGACTTCCTAGTACACATCCATTTTTGTAGTCCTATTTTTCTGATTGCTTTTAAATTGGTTTTATAGTTTATTCCTATTTTTAATGTGTTCCATAATTTCGTTGTTTAAGAAGCTCGATCGGAATTTTTTTGTCAAGGTGACACAGTCCCATGAAATAGTGTTTATGTAGTGTTTCAAAGGCATATTTTTATTGTTCTTTTTCGATTCTACACTAATTGAGAGTTACACTAGCCGATGCATCTTCAATTTTCTTCTTTTTTTTTGTTCTCTTAAATACTCGAATAATATTTGTTTGCATTATTGTTTTGGCATTGGTTCATATGTCTCGTTAATTGTAACCGTTATCAACATTAAGCACTCTTCGACTATTTTTCGTTGTTCTCCTAAATATTGAACAATATTCTTTTGCATTTTTCTTTGACACTCGGTTCATGTTTGTTTGTTGTTATATTTCGTGTTTCCGATAAATTCATAAAAGCTAATTGCTTATTTGTGGTATTGGTCTCGCTGGAATTGAAGTTGACGCTGAATACACAAGTCAGATACATGTGTAACTCTCAATTACACTAGATGATGCGTGTGTAACTTCTAGTTACACATTCTAAAAAATTATTATAAATGAATATTAAAGTAATAAATGTATTTTTGTATGCGTTCTTTTTAATGTCTATTTTTTTGATGTGTAACTTTGCATTACACATGTCATAAGGATGTGTAACTTCTGGATACACATGCCATATGCATGTGTAACTTCTGTTTACACATTCACACTATACTTTAATAATTTTGGGTCTAGATTTAATAATTTTGGGCTTAAATTTAAATTTTATTTAACTTGGGGCTTGCCAATATATAAAAGGGCATGGATGTCTTTTAATAACTCGGGGCCTAGATTTAAACTTCTTTTAATTAAGGGCCTATGGGTTATCCATGGGTTGGGCCTTAGCCTAATTTCCACAATTGGAAAGTAAATACAAGGAGATTTGAGAATAACACCCGGGAAAAGAGATATGAACAAACAAAAGGGAAAAATATCGTTGGTCCTTTTTTAGGTGGGCTAATATCTATCTGGTCCTTTAGGAAAACGCCTTTACTGTTTGGTCCATAATTATTTAAAAATATTAAACTGACAAAAGTATTATTTCGTGTTAATTTTTACTTATTTTCTTGTAGCAGTTCATTCCAAGAAATGAAGTCCATATAAAAACCTATACAAACCAGAGTTCATTCCAGAAATGAAGTCCATATAAAAACCTAAAAAAACTGACTTCATTCCAGAAATGAAGTCCATATAAAAACCTATACAAACCAGAGTTCATTCCAGAAATGAAGTCCATATAAAAACCTAAAAAACATACTTCATTCCAGAAATGAAGTCCATATAAAAACCTATACAAACCAGAGTTTATTCCTGAAATGAAGTCCATATAAAAACCTAAAAAAACAGACTTCATTCCAGAAATGAAGTCCATATAAAAACCTAAAAAAACAGACTTCATTCCAGAAATGAAGTCCATATAAAAACCTATACAAACCAGAGTTCATTCCAGAAATGAAGTCCATATAAAAACCTAAAAAAAAAGACTTCATTCCAGAAATGAAGTCCATATAAAAACCTAAAAAACAAACTTCATTCCAAAAATAGTTCATTTCAAAGAATGAAGTTCATTCCAGAATGAAGTTCATCTTAAGCAAGAAAGAAGAACAACAACAACAAAACGCATAAATCTTCATCTTCTTCATTATTTTCATTGACTTCACTAGCAACAACAAACATCAAATCTTCATTAACAACACCAAAAAAATCAAGATCCAAGATGAAGATTGAAGGTTATATTAGTTTTCTTCATCGTTTTCTTCATCTTTTTCTTCTTCTTCGTCATACACAGCAGCAGAAAAATCTTCAAAACTCCATCGTCTTCATCATCTTCAACAAACAAAGAAAGAACAAAAAGTGACTAAGAAACACAAAAATCTCCGTCGTCTTCATCATCTCCATCGCCTTCATCATCATATTCAACAACAACAAAAAGAGCAAATAGTGACGAATAAACCTAAAAATTTCGTCGTTCTTCATCGTCTTCATGAACAACAACAGAAAAAAGAAAAAAATGGGGAGGAGAGAAACTAGATCTGAAATAGAGAGGAGAGAGAGAAAGTAAATCTGAGAATGAGATATTTTCTATTAAATTTTTGTATTTTCTATTAAATTTTTGTATATATATTGGTCACCTTAGGACCAAACCATTATTTTCTAGGACCAAACAATAATATAAGGGTATTTCTGCCACTACAAGATGACATTTACATCATCCATGAGATCACCCTAGGACCAAACTATAAATTTTAGGACCAAACTATAATTTATATTACCAAATAGACCAAACAAAAATAATTGACTCACTAATTGGACTAGACTCTCTCTAATATATTATTGAGAAAATGGGTCATTTGTCCAAAAAATTTAAAACACTACTCAAATGGACGAGTAAAATAAAGTACGGTGAAATAGCCAAAAATTTTTTTAGCAAGGATGAAACCGGATTCATCCCGGCTTATACTTAAAAAATAAAGCAAGGATGAAACCGGATGCATCCTGTAAAAAAAATAAAAAAATATTTGAAAATGGACAGATGAAACCTGTTACATCCTCGCCTATTTTTAAATTTTTGTCCATTTAAACAAAAAGATCTTTTAATTTTTGGCTATTTAAACAAAAGATCAAAACCTAAGTGTCTTTTTCACCCAGGAATTGTTGATTTTGGTCTTTTTGACCAATTTTGTGTATATTATTTGTAGGACCAATTGGTATTTCCTACCAAACAAAAATGGATACAATTTGTTCCGCGGGTCGCGGAATACTTTGGTTCAATTTTATGTACAAGTAGATGGAGCAAACCCCAGCCTTTTCCACTTGAGATCGAGTTCCCACAAGAAGTTCTGTTGCATAATGTTCCCAATTATTGATATACCTGGCCATGCATTCGGCATGAATCCAAGGCATTTTACTTCGTCAGATACATCGATTACATAACTTTTTACGTGTGGTTCAAATCGAACAGAATCCGCAAAGTGAAACACTAATTTTGGCACGGCTGATTCAGCGAAACCTTGGGACTGAAAGCAGAACTCAAAAGATTCGTCTTTCACTTGCTTAAATTTTGTGAAAGCTGCCATCAAATATTTCATAACGATCTTGTAAGCGGGTTCAGCTAGAAATGTTAAGCTGGAGCCAGAATCCAAGATTACACCGCCTTGATTTTGGAAGGAAAATACTTGTGATGGAATCTTGAGCACCAAACCAGCTATAGATATACCGACCATATTCACATGATATAGCCCGTCTATGGCTTGAATATTTGTAAACTACAAGTTGGTTGGTGGAGAAGAACCAGAAACCAAATTTTTACTGTATCCAAATGTTAGATAACTTGACACATTTTTAGGGCTCAAATGATCGACTAAGCAATATGAGAAGTTGTTGCCAAACTTGGATGTAGCTTTTGTAGCAAATGAGTTATCGTTATAACCTAATCCAAGAACACCATCAACAACACCTAATGTGCCTGTGGAAGTAGAGTAGCTGCACCCGATTGGTACACCATGAACTCTAGTCTTCCGACCGTTTGTGAGACTCATTGTCACCGTCTCATATGCATAAAAACCATGTGCTGTTGATCCGTCCTGGTATCTGTAAAATTTTAGGGAAAAAAAAATCAACATTTTCTTAGCAGGATAACAGTAAATTTGTTCCTTGCTAAATGTAAAGATACATTATCTTTAGTTTTAGCCAAATCAATGTCCGTCTCTAATCTATGAACCGAGGAAGTAATGACTGGAAAAAAGAGAGCAATATTATAATAGTTACCCGTAATCATACTGGCAAGGATCCCTCTTGCTAGGGCATATTACCAAAGACAATGTAAGATTCTTGCACAAATTGGAAGAGCATGGAATGGTTTTAAATGAAAGTGATCTACCAGCTTGAAAGATTCTGTGATCATTCATCCTTGTACGTGAAGTGCATTTCTTACAACGGTATCGACAATGATCCAAGTAAGATCACTACCTGTATCAACTATTAATGTGAATTTCTTTGAAGGAGTTCCTACTCTAAATTGTACAAAGTACTGTCCAATTCCTTTATAAGCTGCAGAAGAAATAGGTAATACAGCTGAGGAAGCTTTATCATTGGAAGCCTTAGTAGTACTAATTATAATAGCGGACGAATCTTTTCCTACTTTACCATCATAATGATAACGAGATATTCTACTAGATACCATTCGAACTCGAACTAGATCATCTTGAACTAGATCCTTAACCTTATCATATTGAGTTTTCGGTGCCGAAACATCATCCATATAATGCCGATGAATTAATTCTAATCTCATTTCTCGGTCTACATTCTTTGTCTCTACACTAGCGAAACTCGAAATTGAGGAAAATATAATAAGAATATGGAACACAACGGAAAACGAATAAGATTTAGTCATTTGAAAAGATAAAGGGTACTCCCCCTGCTTCATTTTACTTGCTTTTTTTGGTTTTTGAATGTTCCAAATTAGATGATAGTTTTAGTTTTTTTTCCCAATTTTCACTAATCTACCCCCTCGCTTTTGGAATCACATCAGAGAATTAATTCTCATGATAATCAACACAAAAACAATTACTCTATAATTTTTAAATATACCCATGGAGGATATATACTCAATCTTGTACATCCCAAGTACATAACTATGGGATTGATACCTTTCCCTATATTTTAGAAACACAAAACTAGGTTATTTAATTCTTTAAGTAGGAATTAATATGGGTATTATTGGAAAGATTTTACTCTCTCTGATATTTCTTAACATCCGTGAAAAATTCTACAACGTCAAGTAAATCGAAACGGAGGGAGTATAATAAAGGAGAAGTAGAATTTCTTTCCCTTCACAGAAGAATAAAAATTATTTTGATTTTTCTTGTTGCATAAAATTGAATGCTAAAAGTTAATTAGGTTGATCTGATCTGATCTGTTTGAGTGAGCTTGGTAGGTGTTATGTTTTTCTTCTTTTTGAGGATATGGATGAAGAAAAAAATCGTTGCAATTAATAACTCTCTAGATATTTATGTCTATTTATAGGTTTTATGCAGCATTAGTGTAACAGATTGTTAATGGGATAAATTGATTGCTTGTCACCGCAAAATGAGGTTGTTTTTGTTTTCTTGCAACTCGATTAAATTTTATAACACAAAATCAAGAATGGCACAGTACACAATCAATCAGCTGGTTTACTAATTTATTATCATTGTTATAAAAACCTATGAGGTTTATGTCCATGATAGCCTAGGCTATCAGACGGACGACATTGAATGGGGACCCCGATCCGAAGGTCGGGAAGCTACGGATTGGGTTTTCCCTTGGACGGCCAGGAAAGACTACCATAAAAACGGAATTCATAAACCTATCATATGAAGCCTGAAAACGAGATCCACACACCCAAAGGAAAAATCGATGATTTATTTTGTCTCGCCGTTAAAACTAGATGAGATTTTCTATCATTCACAATGAGAGAAAAGAAATAAAAGCAGCGGCGCTGCTGCTGATTCAGATTCGAGAAATAGGCAGAGATTGAGCGATGAAAGAGAGAGATTAAGAGTGAATCGGAAATTCTGATGATCTCCATGGTGTTCGATTGAAGAGTTGATGGTCTTATGGATGATGTTTCGATCGGTGTTTGGTGATTTAGGGTTTAAGAAGAAATTGCAGATGAAACTGAATAGGGAATCAGAGCTGAAATTGATATGGGTTTGTTGTGTCTCTTCAGAACCCTCTAATAAGCAATTTTTTTCCCCTCGTTGGCGTATATTAATCTTGATTGACAAGAAAGGAAAATCAATTACGTAAGCAAGTAAATGGGGTGATTTGAACAATGGGTTGAAACCTTTGTTCATCATCTTCATGCTTCAGGTATTTGTTTTTTTGAATAAGTTTGGTTTTGATTAGTGTTTTTGATTAACCGATTGTATTTGCTATTTTGGATAAGTTTTAATTGGGGGTTTTTGATTAGTCGATGCTGAGGAAGGGAAAATCAATGGAGATAGGCAATGACTCTGGCAGAACCCAGTTTTGAGAATTGCTTACTTTTTAATCTTATTCACAGCAAGGGTTCGTAGTATTCGTCATCTAACCCTGAAGAATGCTGCAACTCCTCAATTATGCTGCAACTCCTCAATTCACCGTCAGGTAAACATAGGGTGTGATTGTTGAGTTTAGGGCATGATATTAGTGCCGAGAAAACATGGCAGAGATGTTTTCATGGCTGCAATAGTGATTTATCAAGACCTCGTTGGTGCTGTCAACTGATTTTGTTGAATATGGGATTGGTTCAAGAGTCAGAAGAACGATGAGTGAGATGGTGGTGGTGTGCTGAGTGATTAAAGTGACGCAGCTGCTGTTGGCTTATCCTGACAAGGGAATACGCGCGTCACTGGTGGAATCAGGAGTTGCGGATAGAGTTGGTGATGGACTGTTGCTGCCGTTATTGGCAGTAGGTGTTTGCAGTGGCGACGAGAAGAGGGCTTGACTGGCAGGAGAAAACATAATCGGGAAGGCATCTCGCTATAGAAACTTGAAGGTGCGCTTGAATTGAAGTTGGCTATGAAGACGGATAGGAGTGGTTGAGTTGGTTTTGTAAAACAAAGAAAGAACGAGTTTGATAGTGGTGTTGTACGTAACCATTCTTTCACGGTTTCATCTCTTTATTAAAAGACCAACAGATGGTAATAGGTTTTTAGGAAATTATAAGTTCCATATGTTTCCATGCCTAAAGGTAATATATTGCTTAAGAGTTGTGTTTAGTTGGCTGCTTATTGGTTTTGTATTATTTAACTTGAGAAGTTTTCTTTAGATTAGCCGTATTGGTGTTGTCTATGTGATCTAATCTTTGTCTTCTGCATGATGCTTTCAGTTACAGGATTTAGTGAATTGTCTAAATTCATCAACCTGAATGCACTGGGGCTGGTTAATTAACTCCAAAGAGGATGAAAAACAAGAGGAAGATCGTCAGAGAAATCCTAAGGAAGAGACAAAGAAGGACACAACTTCTGAGTGGAAAGTTCTCCATTACTTTAAGGCTGTATGGTTATGCAGTTCTAAGGAGTGACTGAAGAAGAGCACTTGCAATCCTACACTACCTTGCTAAGGTAAATTGGAAGTTATTCTAAACCTCTTCAGTTTACTTAACTAGAACTGCACTGATTTTTATCCCAAAAAGAAAACTAAAAAGCTATATAAAACGATAATAAGTTAGTATGTTCGATGGCTTCAGTGAAAAGGAATTTTATTATAAGGGAGGGATTTATTTAGTGGTGCTGTTATTCAGTTGCCTTCCTTAGTTGGGTGGCCTACTATTGGACAAGAAGAAAAGTGGTGTCTCCCTTGCTCTATTGTTCCTCCTAAAATTAAGGGTTATTAGAAGCTACCATGGTGATCAATAGTGGTGTGTACTCTTGCTGAGATGAAAATCCCAAGTAAGTATTTGTAAATTACTTAGAATTGTACTCCTATAATAGTAGTAAAGACATAATGATAGTAAAGACATGTGTTTTATAAGGACCAACGTGCTTCATTACTTAGAATTGTAATCCTATAAAAGTTTAAAATAGTTGAAATTGTGAAACATTACTTATGCTATTGAGTTCCATTACAAATTTGAATTCGAATAATATTGCAATCAATTTGAGTATTGTCATAAATCAACAGACTTTTAGTTTGGCAACTTAATCACGTGGCCATCAATTTATTAATCACTTAATACTGATTAGCTATATTTTTTACTTCGCTTCAGGTATGCATTGGGTATCTTTGGTCTCGGGCCAAGGTATACACTACCTGCATCAATAAGATTGCTATTCACACATTGTTCTGAGTTTGATTATTGTATTTGGACACAAAGGTGGAGGTCAGTGGAGTTTGGACTGCACAGTGCCTTTGGTAGTGATCATTGATTCATTGAACTTCAAAACTACATTTAAAGGCACCGATTTCAACAAGAAGAGTGTAAGTGATATACTTGTCAACCGCTCGCGAATTTTTAAGGGTATTTTTAAGTACCAAAGCGTTTCAAATTAAATGATTTCATAATTGTTTTGTTAAGTATTTCAGCTTTCAATGTTCAAATTTCCAGCTATTTTTGTAAATATAAGTTTTGGTAATGTTGCAGGTAGAACCGAAAATATAGAGGGACTTTGAGACATTGTTCAACAATCGCTTAACTTGCCCATTTTTAAAAAATTGCAGATTCTTCATAGGTATGTCATCAGATAGTTTCCCATACTACATGACAAGACAAGTTTTAATACATATTTTTAACGTTTCAATTTATACTCATTCCGCTCTCCGATTGTTTGTGCGTTTGTAGGAATAGCAAAATTTTACAAAAACATGAGATGGCTCCCACTTAGTCAAATTTCATAATCCTCACCATGGGAATAAATGTTTAATGTATGGGAACCAAAAGAAGTAAGCACTATGATTTTACTAATATGAATATTGTTCTTGATTTAGAGATTCACTATTGCAAAAACATCTGGAAATTACATAATCATCCATTCTAAACATCTTGGTCAGCAAGTTCACCAAGGTCCAGCTACTACGTAATGGAGAGCTTAACTTGCGTGATCGACATAGTGATTGCGAATGCAAGGTAAGCTAATTATGTTTCTTATTTGCAACATGTAATACAATTTATTGAGCAACGGAACTATCTTGAATATAATCAAGTTTTTTAAGATCTTTTTAACTATTCGTTTTGTTTTTGCATTTAGCATTCCTTGCTGATAATCATAACTAAAAAACAAATCTTAAAACGTGATTCTCAATTCTATTGTGGGTTAATTTCATGCCGAGAAAACAAGGAGTCGATGGTGTATTTCCATTGACTATTGTGGATGAGTTCTCACAAGGTTACAAGATATGGGTTTGCATCATAAAAAGGAGATGAGTAGGGGTTTAGAAGAACGCAATAACTCATATCTCGCCAAAACTAATCCATGCCCAAAGTGCTTGAAGAAAGTTTAGAAAGAAATATTTCCTTCATAATCGATGAAATTCCAAAGAAGTGCATCACCAATGTCGATTATTAAGTACTAAAAGGAAACAAATGGGTACGGGTAATTTCGGCCATCCTCTCGCCCCGGATTATTTATTCCGTAAGATGTATATATCCGTTCTTTCCTTAATACAGTAATTTTTCAACTCTAAACTCGTTGTATCTTTATACATTCTAAGATGTATTATGACCATGAAATTATTGCATGTAAGCATCTTAAAGCATCATTATAGATATTAGGGAATAAGGGAGAGCCAGGATTTGATATCTATGACCGAGAAGCGAAATGGCAAATAGATGGAGTGGCTTTCGATGCGCATTAGTATTTCTAAACCTAATTGAGTTAGAATTAGTGTTGATTATCTCTAATCGTGAAAGATTCCTCCTTTATTATCCTTCAATTGGTTTGGTGTTGATTACCTGTGATTTTTTAGTTTTGAGTTTTCAAGGGGTTTGATTTATAAGATAAAAAATTATATCATGAGACCAAAATTAGGTTCGGCACGATAGGCACAAGAACTATAATTGCAATTCATTTTAAACATTGTGCTTCTTACTTATTACCCATAAAATAGATTGGGATAATCAGGTACATTAACCATTAACCAAAGTCAATGAATAATCGTGCTTATACTTCAACGAGGGTGCTTATACTTCAACGAGGGTATGCAATGAAGCCGTTATTGGTATGTTTCATTTTAGGAGTTGTTTAGAATGCATGATCCCAGTGGATGCGAGTCGGAATCGAGAAATTTTGGCAACAATAGTTGTGTTGGGAATATCTTTAACGGTACTCAACCTTCGGGTCGTGCATAGAACAACTCCTAAAACAAGGTTCTCTTTTATCATCAACCGATTCTTTTGCCATCTATTACTGATGTTTTTTTTTGTTTTTTTTTCTTTGTAGTACTGGAACCGGGGAAATAGACACGAAGGTTTGATTTAGTTCTTGAACCAATATTAATTACAGTATAACTAAATAAATCTAAGGTATTTTTAAAAAAATCAAAATCTTGGTCTTTTGGATTTTTATTGAGTTGCTATAGAAAGTGTTTGAAAAGTGCCCCAAAATAGAGATGATACAACTAAATCTCATGCAGCTTTAAAAAGTGCTGCTTTGTTTGAAACTAACTCTATGCATTGGATCCAATAGAGATGATATTGAAATTCATACATAGTTCTATTGGATGAACCAATAGCCGATATAGTGATATACTTACGGTTGTGGAACTGATCGATGGCCATACCTACGGTAAAAAGTTACGTCATTGTGGATTTATGTCAATTTTGCATATACTACTCAGTTGAATAGTGTTGCAATTCTTAATGTAGGAGTTTGTTGTTGATGTTGCAGGGATGGTTCTCGCGAATGCGTGGCACCATTGTCCCAGACTTAAGCAGTGTGATGGTAAAGACATCCAACCAATGTTTTTTTAATTTTTAATTTTTTTTTGAGATGCACCATATTACTATGTCTTTTGCATTTTTTTGAGGTGCACCATTTTGTTGTGGTAGAGATAAGGAAATGTTGTATTTGTTTCAGTCATTCGTGATCGTCGAATTGGGTGATCATGTGGCCTGAAAGACCGCTGGGCGGTGGAGGAAATAAGAGTAGTGATTTCTAGCTAAGATCGGTTGGAGTGGTATCTCACACCTTCTCGTTTTGGATTTTGTAGATATATATATATATATATATATATATATATATATATAGTAGAGATTATTAAGGAAATGTTGTATTTGTGTCTGAGATTGGGCAATCCCAGTAGCCTAGAAAGAGATGATTAGTTACATGTTTACGTTTGTGTATTTTTTTTATTTCATTAGGTGAGATGCGGACGTGTTATTGTTTTGTTAATTTGTAAGTGTTTGATCGTATTTGGGGACAATCAAAGGTTGAATTGAGCCGTGATCGTTAGAAGCACTTGAAATACGTCCTCTCGAGTCCGGCCAAATTACAAGGTATGTTTTCAAATGATTTCATCTTTCATGGTGTTTTCAAGGTTAGCTCATGTTGTTGTATAATATCTCGCTATACCACCCATGTATTTTTCTCTTTGTTTGGTGATGCCAAGTCTGTTTCATACTGGGGTAATTTCACGCCTAAGTGGAGTGCTTTCTTCCAGATATAAAATTAGTTATATTGATTTCATTAATGAGAAAGCGCACCTGTGGAGAAGATTTTTTTTCTGGATTCCTATGAAGTTGGCAAAAGATAAATCTGAATGTCCACTCTATGTTTCTTAATTAAGAACAACTCTTTGTTTCCTCCTATAAGTGTGAGTTATACTAACAACAATGAATTGTTACCGGGAGGAAAGAAAACAGGTGTATGATCTTCTCTCTGAAGAACTAAGATGACAACAAACGTATTCCTAAACTACTCTGAAATCTATATCAAAAGGATAGAATTGGCAATAAAGCAGGGAAGTTGTGGCCGAAAGAGTAAGTTTCATGGGAAAGAAGAAAAATTATCGGGGGTAGGCCATGGGTTTCACCACCAAAAGATGCAAAAAGCGAATGTTATTTTCCAAAGAAATTGGTACATACTTGAAGTGGTGTGTTTAACAACTTTCAACGAGGTAATCTTCGAGACCGACAATAAATCTTTGTATGAAGCTACCAATCAAGCACAACCAAGTACAACCTTGGCGTAGTACTATCTCAAAGCATCGTAAATGTAGATTGTGTGTAACAACTAACAAAGTCATTGGACACTCTTGCAAAATAGACAAGAATACAATGTATAATATGATTATCTGAATAAAGTCTTGCCCACCCGCCTGCAAGTTTTCTCTTTAATATAACTATATGGTGTGTTTTTTTTTTTGTCAAGAAAGAAAGAAGACTGGAAACGAAGTAAATGTGCTTATTCAAGACCCGAATTCAAAGTAAATGTGCTTATTCGGGCCAATGTAAACGTACAAGTAAAACTTTTGTTTTTGATATTTATAAAGATGAGAAAGACTTATTTCATCTCGAAGGGCATCTGTTACTCTCATCTGGAATGGATTCAGATAGTTTTGATGATGTATATGGGGAGTGGAATGGAAGTTCGTGATGGGACCAAGTTTTTGAGTGTTGGGACTAAGTTTTTGAGTGTTGGGTATGATAAGAATATTAAGTATTGGGTTGCCGAAACAGGCCAGGTGATCTCAAGTTATCATATGTGGTTAAACAAAATCCCGACGACCATACACAAATATTTTACTAGCTGGAAAGAATGATAAGATGGTAGTGCAGTGGGATATAAACCCGGGCGTCTTACACAAGAGTATCAGCATTTGGGGCAGTGAATACTATCATGACACAACTGGAGAGATTTGTTAGGAAAAGTTGGATCACAGTCCAACTGCACTACGAAACTCTTAAGACTATTAAGATTTGTTATATTTGTTACGAATAAATGTAACACACTATAATAAGAATGATAAGATGGTAGTGCAGTGGGATATAAACTCTGACACTATAAGATCCACCTAAATATTGAGACCGACTAATTAAATATGCTCCCGATTATTATAGACAGGACCAACAAACACACTAATTTAAAATGTGGGCCCTACATATTCCTTTAAATTTTCTCCACCTACCCCGCCCGCCCCATCCGGCTACTATGATCCAACTAATTAAACACGCCATCGTGACCCGGCTAACTAACACATTATAATATGATACGACCAATTGAATATTGGACCGACTAATTAAATATGCTTCCGACTAACTAAATATGCTCCCGACTATTATAGACAGGACCAACGAACACAGTAATTTAAATGTGGCTACACATCTGCCTTTAAATTTTCTCCATCGCCGAGGCCTAGAGCCCCGGCCCCATCTGGCTATTATGATCCAACTATTAAACACGCTATTGTGCCGACTAACTAACACACTATAATATGACCGACTAATTAAATATGCTCCCGACTATTATAGACAGGACCAACTAACACACTAATTTAATGTGGGCACTACATCTTCCTTTAAATTTCTCGACCACTCGGGCCGTAGGCCCCACCCCTTCCTATTACTACGATCCAACTAATTAAACACGTTACGTGACCTGAGTAACTAACACACTATAATATGACACGACTAACTAAATATTGGGACCGACTAATTAAAAATGCTCCCGGACTATTATAGACAGAACCAACTAACACACTAATTTAAATGTGGTCACTACATCTGCCTTTAAAGTTTCTACCCCATCCAGCTACTATGGTCCAAATAATTAAACACACTATAATATGACACGACTAACTAAATATTGGGACCGTTCTGCCATGACTCAACTAACTAAATATGACACGACCAACTAAATACTGGGACCGTTCTGCTATGACCCGACTAACTAAATATGTTCCCGACTATTATAGACAGGACCAACTGACACACTAATTTTAATGTGGGCACTATACCTTCCTTTAAATTTTCCCACCGCCGGGGCCGTAGGCCTCGGCTATCCTGGATATAATGGTCCAACTAATTAAACACGCTATTGTGACCCGAGTAACTAGCACACTATAATATGACACGACCTACTAAATATTGAGATGTTCTCGTTTACTATGATCACGTACTAAAATTGCATGGGAAGATACCGAACGACCGACCAAACAAATGTACAATAAACAAAACTCTAAAAAGGTTGAGCCCCGGTTGAACATGAAAAATCGACAAGAGGTTGAGCGCCGGCCGTAGGCCGGCATGATACCTAGTTAAAATACAAATATTTTATAGTCTCGGTTAATACGTACTGCTACAGTGAGGTCTCAAAACAGCTCAGAGTGCACCACCCCTTGAGAGGTCTGAATGAAACAGTTCAGAACGAGCAGTAAGCTACAATCCGAATAAACTCAATGATTCTACACATCTTTGGTACAAATCATAACCAACGGTAAGCTAAAAACTCAATCCCTTCGCTTGCACTCTACACTAAAACGAACTAAAAAAGACATTCTGTGATACAAATGCATACGCCTAGTATTATCACAATAATCTCAATTACTTTCGGGAAAGAAACAAAGTGAGATATTACTTGAATGTAGCCAACAATTATTTCGTGTGGTTCATTATCAGACGCTACGATTTGTTAGACATTTTATTGGGGTCAAATTTGCTGTCCTTCACTATTTGTTTTTCCATATACACACACACATGCTGATATATATATAAAACTAACCTCAAAGCTAATTCAATAACAAACGGTTGTCTGACATTAAACCCCACCTAAGCCCCACCACGACCTGCACCCTTGCATAATAGGGAATGAAAATGTGCATCTCGCATCCTGTCAATCCTGCTCACAACCAATACAAGTAAAATGAAAAATCACCAGACTCTACTATGAAGTGCTACTGTTATCGTTCCTCCAAAAAGGCATACGGGGAAATTGAAGGAAAATAGAATCCATCAATCCAACAGAAGATGTTCTTTGCGTTGTGGCCACTGATCGATCCTTTGGCTCTCCTACTTGAAGATCAGGATCCCTCCAGAACTTGATAACATGGAGGCTCTCTTCCTCTGTTGATCTCTGAACTATGATACGAGATGCGTAACCTTTTTCTTTCATGACAAGGCATATCTGTGAGGGATTGTTGGCTGCTAGTGTAACCATGTACAACCAACCCTTGTTGGACAAGAGTTTGTCAGCAACAGGTAGTATTTTGTCAATAACAGTCCGTCCATTTTCACCTCCAGCCCAAGCAGAAGCGATTCCATCACGACCTACTTCATCTTCTGGAGTTGGTACATATGGTGGGTTCACAACCATCACATCAACCTTCCCCCACAGTCGTTTTTCCAGCCCTGACGATGCAATATTATCACATAGTACCTCTGCATGGACTGTATGAGCCTTCAAAGTTTCACTTGTAACTCTCACGGCATGTGGATTAATATCTGTAGCAAAATAGCTGACACTTGCAGCACTGTCCTCCTGCCTTAGCATGATCGCTAGAGATGCAATGACATAACCACTACCACAACCAACTTCCATGCAAAACATGGGTTGATGCTCTAAAAGATTTTTTCGATCAGCCAAGAGTGCATCAACTAAAGCAAAGGAATCATCACAGGGTTCATAAACCTCTGGATGCCCACTTACAAGGAGAATTTGAGCAATTCTAGAGGGCATCCTTGACGGAATCTGGTAGAAGATGATGACATTAGAATTTCTAGTTAGAATTTAAACATTTATAACATCAACATAATGAACAAAGACAAGATACCAGCATAACAATAAGTGTTTCAAGTTTACAGAAAACGCTATCCGTAGTTTCCAATTTGAAACATGTGTGAGCAGCAAAAGAAAAACAACCAAATTTTCTTCCACAAAGAATGTACAACAAGGTTGAGGTGCGAGTCAAATACAACGGACATGCTAGCCATTCTAGTTTTAAGTTTGATCCATCTCAAGGAGCCAATAAAGTAAGCCTTAAGTGCACGTCATTTGTTAAGCTGTCTCCGATTACATTTAGGATCCGAATAAACTAGTGAAACTATTATTCGATTTTTGCATACCTGCCTACTTTTCCATTCATCCTTTTCTTTGGTTCTTATAGAGGGCAATACTTCAACACCGTGGTCCATATTCACTGTTTTATGTCACAAAAATCTGAAAGGTACAAGGCCACATTAATAAATTAAAATGTTGGAGAAGGAGAGTAAAAGTTGTAGAGACCCGACGTAGTGATCGAGAATTTCAAATGGAAGAAAAAATAAATAAATATACATTCAAATTTTTTGGCATTTATTTAAGCAAACAAACGATCCCTTAATAATCCATTAGGTGGTTGTACCAAGAGGTTTGAGTTCCGAATCCCACTTGCATCGGGGTTGAGCGGATATTGCTAGCTTTCTTTGCCTAGCTACCTGGGCATGCAGGTTATAGCAGGCCTCTTCTTATGAATGAGGTTTTGAAAAACTAAAAAATCTGGAGATGTAAAATTTATAGTCCTAGTAAAGACATGCATGAACTGATAATGACTCTGGATTTATGAAAAAAATTCTCACTGAAATAGCTGGCCCATCAGTAGAAGCACTTACTATCTAGGTATCCACTATTGAATCTGCTAAATAGATTAATCATATTAAGCATCACTTATTTTATCTAATACTAGTCTAGACGCACGCGCGATGCGCCTGCCTTTCCGTTCCAAAACAAATTCAGAGATGCTAAGCCTAGATCTAATAAATCTCATAACCAAGTGGGGTCTATCGACCCCACAAGACCCCACTTCCTTCCGTCCCTGTATGGCTGTATCTATCCATCACCTGTGATAACTTATTTTAGCTTGTGAAGATTTTATAAGGAAATCATTCTTAAATCAAGGTTGAGCTGTAAACTGAAACGTGTCCAGATTTTCAACAAAGATTCAGACAACAAAGGTTTATTTTGGTTTCCTCCTGATTTATAAGGTTTAGGCTTTTTATATTTTTATGTTAGCATCCTTACTTAGTAAAGATTTTTCATATTAATCTATAAATGGATGCATTAACAGTTCACAGAACAGTGGAACTAACAAAGTTAAGAACTCTTGAAAATTGGCTTTAAAACTTCTGCTTTTCCACACTTATTAGTTATTAGCTAAAAACATAAAATTAGTGGCACTGGTACCATAGGGCATTTACAGAACGGTGTACTATCTAATAGTTATAAGTTAAAATCTCAGCTACAAACATACAGTCAAAATATCATTGTATAGGTAGAGCTATATGTTAACAGAAAACAGTCATACAGTGCTATGCTGTTGTATAAACTATAAAATTAAAACCCATTAGACTGTTTTCTGAAGTGAGTTAAACCCATGAGCACTATTTCAAACTAAAAGATCCCCCAAACCTCATAAGTTTAGCTTATTTCCACTTATAGCAAGATTGATTTCAACCCTACATATAGTATACCTCCCTTTATCTAGTGGGTTGGGGAATTAAGATAGCAAACCAAAGATGACCAACACAATCCTTACCTCAAACCTCGCAGTTCCAAGTTCCAGCTTCTGTTTCGCTTCCTAAGTACACAAGTACATCAGGCTCTGTAAATAGACAGTAGTGAACTTATTAAATTCAAGTGTTGAAGGAAATAAACCCATTGAAAAGAATAATAAACTGTTTGACATTTCCACAATCAGCAAAAGCTAATAAACTTAGTAATAGTTGTGTGATGAGAAGATGAAAATATGTGCAACATTTTTCATACCAAAACTTAACCAATATCCAGGTAGCATGTAAATTAGTCTCAGAATGTGTTGATAAACCAAATTTTGAAGTAAAGTTAGGTTAGAAAATTTCATTAAAAAGACTGAAGGTAAACAAATTTGAAGTTCAATATCGGTCTGAGAAAATTGAAATCTCGGGATGAAAAAATTGAAGTACGAGATTTGAACTGAAATCCTATGAGTTGAATTAGAGGATTGGGATGTTAATAGTTAGATTGTGTATGTGTTACTCGACTTGGGGATTTTGCAATTGGGTTTGAGCTATTACCAATGAAATTGAGTACTTGTTCTCTAACCTCGAATCAGCTTCAGAATCACATTGTTGTTTTTGTGTAAGCGATATGGTTTGATATGATCAGTTGGGAAAGAATTTTAGAAGCAGCAGCTCGATCAGATGGAACTCTGGGTTTGAATTTTTCATAGACTTTTTTTTTTGTTCGATGGGTTATTTGAGAGAAGAAACAGCAAATACCGTTGGATTTGTTGAAATTAACGAAAAAGTGAAGGAAAAAAAACAACACAGAAGGGGTATTTCAGGAAGTTCACTGAAAAATGGTGAAAACACCTTCTTTTGTTACTAAGATTAAGATTAAGACTATTGGAAATACAAGGAGATTTGAGAATAACACACAGGAAAAAGATATGAACTCACAAAAACTGATACGACTTTACAACTATTTGTTCCGCAGATCGCGGAAATCTTTGGTTCAAGTTGATTAATCATGTTAAACAGGAAAAGAGGCATTAAAGCAAACACAACTATTACTGCTACTACTTGTACAGATTGTTGTTTGATCAACCTATTATTATCTACCTCTCTTTGATATTCCTTTGTTTCGTTTTGGTTCATTTTAAATTTATTGTACAATGTAAACTGACACCTTTATAGATCACTAAATTTTTCGTTAGCTCCTCAAATTGTCTTACAGCTCTGTTGCAATTAATATAGGGTAAAAATTGATTAGGGCAATTTTTTCAGTCAGCTAGTACTAGATGACCGCTGCCACAATGGGTGGTTGATGAAGAAATAAATGCTAGAACATTTCCCTATGCACACAAAAAGCAAACAAAAACTAAATCCACCAACAATGGAACTAACAACACAAGCACCAACACCATTTGCTTAAGTTCAGTACAAACTAACTCGATCTTTTGCATTATTAAACCTATAAAAGCACAACAGACAACACATATTCATGAAAAGGAAAAAAAAAAGTAGTGAGAGAGAGTATTTGCACATCAAAGAGTACACCACAGCTCATCATCCACGAGTCCAAAATACAAAATATATTTATCCTATCATAATTCCAAAAGACAAAATAGTCATCCATCACAGTTCATATATATGTAGCAGAATTTATCCCTAGGTTTCAAGTTGTATAATCATCCCAAGGTCTATAATGTTTTTCTAAAGAAGATCCAGAGAGTAAATTGGCAAGAACATACTTTCGACTAGATATGAGCACCAGCAGCAATGGAGAGAATTGCAATAATCTCATCCCTGTTAGCCTGATTCCAAGCACTTATTTCTTCCGTTGGATAAATCTCTGCAACAACCTGAATTGTAAAACAGAGTTAGTTTCTAACAAAAAATATATCACAAGGAACTTACTTATTGCTGAAATAAGCACATATAAGTAGGGTCTGCATGAAAGGAAATCAGATGACACTCACTGCTATTCTTTAATCACTTATTTTATTCAATAAAATGAGCACATAATTTGCTTGCAGAATTAAACTAACTTCAACTTACATAAAGTAAAGACCCGTGAGTTCTATTGTGTATTATATTGTAACTAATAAGTAGTAACCTTCTACTATTTTCTACTTAAAACGGCATTTAGAAATGACTTGTGACGAGAAAAAGAGAATAGTATATGGTGGAATGATATTGAAACTTTTGTCGTTGTCGAATAAGGCATGAGTCAGGGCAACAATGATGCTCCTATGTGAACATACTCCTTGAATCCTTTGTGGCTTTCATTTCGCACAAGACGAGACCCAGAAGAAGAGACCGTTAGCCAGATGTTTGCCAGTCTAGTGCGAATGCCCGAAAAAAGCCTCAAAGAAAATGATGGGATAGCTCAGAAGCAAAACTGGCTGCATGATGCCAAATTGCAGGAGATATTCACAAATGAGCGCCAGTGAAGCCAATTGGTAGTGCTAAAAAAGAAAAAGACATGCCAATACAACCAAATATGAGCAGGCTAAAGTGGACTACAGATGCACAGGAAACTCCAATTTCCGACTACAGTATTTTCTTTTAGCAAAAAAGCTCTTACTCAATCTATTCAGTGTCTTGTTTAGGAAGTTCATAATTAAGGTTGTTTGTATTACAAAACCAAAATATTTGATTTCTGAAACCCCCAAAGTTTAAGTAATGTAGTAGCAATAAGGGAGAAAGATGCAGTAATAACAAAAACTACCTAACACCATCATGCCTTGCAAATTGGAGCATCTTTTGACCTAGTTATAGAGAACCAGATATCGTTCTAATTTGTTCAATGTGTAATAAACTCAGAGTAAGTTTTAAACGTTTGATGGATGTTTGATAATATTTGGCGAAATTGATATCAAAATGTTGGGATACCAACACCGATCCTATTACAAAATTTGAAATGATTAAGAGAGAAAGCGAGTACTGACACAATCTACCTATATCGTTTAGAAGGCCTCCTATGTCAAGGCCAATTAAACTTGGAAAAACCCTAAGATATGATAATCAAATCAATGGATATAGAAAAACGGTTCTCTGGAAACGGGTATAAAGTGGGACTGGGGAGGGAGGGAGGTTGTGTACTTGTGTTTTTATTATCACGTAGTTTTCGTTCTTTTTAGTTGTCTCCCTTATCTTTCGTGAGAAAAACAAGAACAAACCAAAAATTCTCAAACCAGATCAGAGCTTTTCTCTTTTTCCCTGTTTCTTTGATTCGTCACTGCTAGAATTTCAATGCTAATGATTTTCTTAAGTTTAAGCAGATATCGAATTGTTTGTCTGTTTAACTGATCCAAAGATTTTGAGATTTTTTCCTTGCGGAGATCTTTCTCTGGGGTTAGCACAATGAATCGCCCATATGTAAGGCAAAAAAGTATTTCGAGTAATGCATCTGAAGGTACCTTCATCTCCAATGATGTCTCCAATGAATCGACATGTGCGGACAGGTTCCACAGGCATTGGAAATTTTCGGAAAAACACCAAAATAATGCAACGAAAGCTGCAGCTCAAAGACTTGCACAAGTAATGGCACATCAACATGCTGATGACGACGATGATGATGACGACGACTTGTCAATTGACTATAACCCTCCCATGCTACTTCAACCCTTGGACTTTCAGGAAGGTCGATGCGTTCTCGAACCCACTGCAGTACGTCACAAACATTTACTCATTCTTGATTACTAATATACGTGCAATAGCTGACCAAATATACACAAAATTGCGCACATGTCACCTAGTACGGCTAAAAATACAATCCTGCTTCATCAGCAATTTAAGCAGGCATCAATAGTTATCTATCTCTAGTTGCCATTTTATTGAGAACTAAAAGTTACATAACCGAGAGGCTACAGAGGGCTTACATTTTCTGTAAACACAGGATTATAAAACTGTGTGTGCTATTATTAGGATAAATCTTGATGCAACCTATATCTTCTTTCAATATAGTTAGGTCGGAATGGTAGTGAACAACCTCAATCTGTTCGTTCTGCATCAGCTATGCGTCCAGCTCTAGCGGTAAGGACTGTGCCAGTCGTACGTCCATACCAATATCTCTAAAGCCTCCAACTTCTTCTTCACTTACAGGGGATACTCTCGAAGGTATGTTCGAGCTTTGGACTTGTATAAATTATAGACTTATCTTGATGAAAATCGTTTCGTTTTACTTTCCATTTTACGTGTAGCGATGTTTAATTTTTAAAGAATGTAGCCTGAAGGTATATAACACCATCAAAGTAATGGACATTGATGTTCGATCTTACCCTCTTTCTTTCTTTTTGAAATTAATGTCCAATTTTATGACAAACTTAGACTTCAAGGCCATGTTGGTGTTTAACTTTAGTTGTCTGATATTTGGGCGGATCATAGATAATAGCTATTGTAAAAAAAGTTATACTCAATTTATGCCAATCAACGTCAATGACAGTCAGAATTCAGAAAAACCTTCTTTCCATGCAGATGCTCATGCTCAGCAGTCCTGTCTTAATTTCGTTACCCTTAACTTACAAAGTTGCGGTATCAAGAGGGCCGTGCTTTGTCTGTGTTTGTTTCACTTTTCATGTTTCGGAGATAATGAATTCTGTTCGATATATTTCTGTTGATATTTAGGATGTCTGTAGATTCGGGGAACATGAGTGTCCGAGAAAGTGGGAACCGTTCTCTTCTGATCTTCAAGATGGTGGAGTTCTAATGAAACTTTATGCTCAACAGACGTGTTAATTATCGCCTTATGTAAAAGTGATTAGTCTAGGTCAGACAAATGTTTATTTGTGAATTATTATTATGCTTCAGCTTTATAACTTCTTGGATACTTTGGAACTTTTACAACAAAATACCTACTTATATATTAGGATCATCTGTGAAATGCAGCTTGATATGCTAGAAGAAGAAAATGATTCTGTCCTTGAGAAGGTGAGATCTGGATAATTTTTACTTTGCTTTTCTGCCTATTGTGTGAACATTTATTGCTCAATCACACTGTTTAAGGAATATAATTTGCTGAAAATCTTATTTTGTTACGATTAGTTAGGTCGTAACTCTATTGAACAACCTCCATCTGCTCGTTCCGTATCATCAGTACGATCATCATTTGCCGTTAGGACAGTTTCAACTGGACCAGCAAGTGGACCGATATCACTAAAGCCACCGGTAACTCCTGAGAGACTCCTCGTGATGTCGGAAAAGGTATATTTCAGCTTTAGATCAGTTAAAAGATTTACAATATTGTACAAGCTGTATGAAAAGAGCAATACATTAATCAAAAATCAATAATTGTTTGTATCCTATTTTAATATTCTTGCATTATTTTGTCCATGATCTGATGGACCTTCCAAACACAACTATTTCGTTTACTTACATTCAACTTTTTTTTTTTGTGTGGATAAGGAAGGTCGTTTGTTGATTTTGGCAAGTTTGAGTGTGGACGGGAAAACAACAACACGTTCTTCTTCTGTTCTGCAAGATGAGTGAGCTATCAGCTATGATTAATATGGTATCTTCTGATGATAAAACCTGTAATTCTCTGCAGGTGTGGAGTATTAATTAGCATATGATTTATTTGTTGTTACTTGTCTATTTTGGCATTTTTTTCTTAACTATAATAACTTTTGTTTGTGATGCTTTAATGACGTTTCTCCATCCTGTAACAGCTTGATATGCTACAAGAAGAAAATGAAGACATACTCGAAAAGGTTTGACATGTGTAGATGTATTACTCCTTTTTTTAGTACTCTATGTTGAATGGTAACTGGACAGTGATGTTGTTATACCAGTGCTGGATTGGTACTAGAGAGATTGATGATCAAATCTAGCACCTTAGTTAAATAAAATGGATCTATCTTAATATCTATACTAATCTGTATGTTGTATGCTATCCCAGCTTAGACTTACTGAGGAGAGATTCGAAGAAGCAGAGGCCAGAGCTAAGCAACTTGAAAAACAGGTTGCTGTCTTACCTAGTAAGATAATTTATGTTACATGTTTGTATTGATATTTACTCTGTAAACCGCACAGGGACACATACACCATTACATAAAACATCATTTTTCAATAATTATATTGTAATTGTAAAACCATGGATGCATGAGTATACCCTTTATACTTAAATTTTAGTATTTCTCAACCAGAACAGTCTCAGTGTATAATTGCCCACACTTTTTCCACCTTGTCGTCTGAGGAAATTGCTTTTAACCCACATATAAACATTCATTGGTATTTAGCTCAGGTAATTTTCAGATTTGTTAGAGAACAATTACTAATTGGTAATCAACCCACTTTTGGGTAGGGGATAAAATATTATGTAGCAGATGTAATTTTCGTTTTAATCAAAAATTTCTTTGTTTTTTGGTCGCTTTTCAGGTTTCTCATTATTAGAAGAAAAAAAACTACAGTCTCCTTATTTATATATGTGTTCCATATAGTTGACGCAACTACACATTGCAACCCAATTTGTTTGCTTTTTTTTTTTTTTTTTTTTGGTCATCTATGTTTGTTTATTTTCTTTCTTTTTTCCATTATAACATAAAATTTAAAAGTTAAAACTAGTTTGCGAATAATGTTTTCAGTTTGAAATGGCATTTGAACACCATGATGGAAATTTTAGGGTTAGAAATTATGAAAGAAATGATTTCGTATTCAATTTTCAGTAAGGCCCAGTTGTAGTTTTTATAATTCAACTGTAATTATGTGTAACATATATTCAAATCTCATAGGTTGCTAATCTTGGAGAAGGTGTATCCCTTGAAGCCCGTCTTCTAAGCAGGCAAGTTTTGAAGTTTGTATCATATGTAATCCATTTTTTAAATGTGCTAGTAAATCTTATCCTCATGGTTTGTTCTGTTATTCAGGAAGGAGGCAGCTCTGCAACAAAGAGAAGTAAGCACAATAACCAATTCACATGTCTATATGGCAACCTACACATGGCTGACATATGATACGTTTTTTTACTGATGGAATGCGATAAGTTGATAACTTAAATCTATACTAGGTGTAGCCTTGACAAATTACATGGTCACACTCTTGATGCCTCTTCTGTCCAATGCTCGTATGTGACGTTATTTGATTTAGCTCCGAACAATGACGTCAAAAACCAAAAGTCTGTTGTATCTTATTAAGTAGATTCTGATGAGCTAATAAACAGTTAAAGACGTAAGTAAAGAATAAATTGCTTATATGGCTTGTGTATGTTTTTATATTTCTTAACTCAAAATCACCTGCATATGCATTTCATATAAAGAGTGAGAATTATTTTTCTGCTGTGTGTGTGCAACTTCCATGTCAAAGATGGTATTTTCATTAGCAATTAGATCAACCAACGTAAAATACTGATGCAACTTGTTGAGAAAATACAATATTTACACACGGTGAATTCTGTTTTCTCATGTTGATTATCCATTGATGCTCTTTAAGTCCTCGACAGTGTTGCTTAGGAGTTAAGAGTCCAGTTGGAAACAGAACAGATTTCATTAAGGAAATGTATCATTTCAATATCTTTGGCCTGTCAGTCATGTTACAAAGTGCTCATCTAGGTTTTTAAAACTATAAGCGAGCAGAGTGAATCGATTTGGAAAATCATAACTTAGCAAAATAAGTTAACAAAATCATCCAAGATGCGTAAAAGATATCTTTATCTGTCTACTAATGTACTAATTATTATGTCTTCTGCAACAGGCTGCTTTAAAAGCTGCTGAAGCCCAAACACATGGTGTTAGAAATGAAGAGTTAGTTTCCCTTCGAGAGGAAGCAGAGGTATCGAAACTTTCAGCTAACTGGTATATTGGTTTTTGCAGTAATACCTTTTATGTGACGGCTAACAAATTTGACACCTTTTAAATTTAACCCCGAATCAGACTACTATGGAGCAACTCCACGAAGCTGAATGTGAAATTAAATCTCTGCGAACGATGACAAAGCGATTGAGATTGACCACGGAAGAAATGGTTGGTTGGTTCCTACAATAAGTTATAATTGCCTCTTGTATCTTCATCCTCATTTTTCTAATTTACTGCTCTATGCTGTTATGTCAGGAAGAGGTAGTTCTTAAGAGGTGCTGGCTTGCTCGATATTGGAAATTTTGTGTCCAACATGGTAATGTAAATGGCATCTATTTTTCTTGGTAAACAAAATGTTGTAATAGTTTTATATATATATTATAGATAGACGCAATATTTTTCAGTACAATTTACTTGAACTATGATGCACGACCTGTTGGCAGTTTTAAAATGACAGTCCATTACAGTGGCTTGTAAGACCATATGGAGATAGACATAGTATTTTGTTGATATTCTCTCCAAACGTTTTGATCACCATCGCCAAAACTTATCCATCTTTTAGTTTTACAACTGTATTATCCATCAAAATCAATTTAGCGACGAAACATGCAATTTGCTCTTTTGTAAACAGTTTATGGTTCAGTTTCCGATCAACAAATGATAAGGTTACACTCTTTAGTACACACTGTTTTCTGCGATAATGAGGTACCCAGTGAGACATTATCTTCACAAAAGAAAAAGAAAAAAAAACGTTCATTCACATTCCTTGCAGTGAAAATGTTTTCGCAGTTTCATTATGAAGCTGCCAACATAACTTGCCTCATTCCTTGTAGGAGTGCATGCGGAAATAGCTGAATCAAGGCACGAGTATTGGTCATCCTTAGCTCCCCTTCCTCTTGAGGTTGTATTATCTGCTGGACAGAAAGCAAAAGAAGAAAGTACAAGAGGTCAGAATTTATTGGTATTGAATACATATATATATTCCTGTGTTCATAAACTGCAACTATGCTGCTCCTGAGCAGGGATTTTTTGTAAAGATGCCCAACTAAAATTCATTAAGCTAATTATGGACACAATTTGTAGTTGTTAAGGTGCCGGGTTCCGCCAGGTCCCTGCCTATATTTGTGAGTTGCGAAGTTATTACCTTTCGCATAGAAGCTATTCTTTCCTCAACAATTCAAATTAGAATAACTTCATTAGCTTATCACAGATAACTAAATATCATGGTATGTATGCAAAGAGTGCTGCCAATATTAGTAGTTAGAGCATGCAATCGATAAAACGGACAGAAAATTTTGTTGTTCTTTTTTCGGTCAGAAGGGAAATCTGAAATAAATTCGTAGAGGCAGTACATAATTGATGCTTGCAATTATTTTTCTTAAATGTAGGATGCGATACTTGAAATAAAGGTGAATGTGGGTTTTGAACACTAATCAAGGTTCAAGTCCCAGAGACTTCTACCATCTCACTAGGGGCACCTACAATTAAGTCAGTGTGGTTATTTTGTACTTTGATTTCTTTCTCTTCTCTTTACACTCATCAGGAGCTCCCTTGCTTGTACTCGTAATTTCCAAAGGTCTATTAACAGTGAAATAAATATCGAAGGAGAACAAAGATTTGTAATTTATTTTAAGTGACCTACCCAAAAACCTTCTAGCTCCCTCCCTGTTTTGACTACATTAAGTTTGTGTCCAATGTTTTTCGTCCCTTTTCATGAGGATCGAGACATTACATCACGTTTGTTAATGTGGTGTTAACCAGATAAAACTGATGCTGGGGAAAGGAGTAAAGACCCACTTGACTTCAATGATCTTTCTGGAGACGGGAATATCGAGAGCATGCTGTCAGTTGAAAAGGGCCTTCGAGAACTAGCTTCACTGAAGGTCTATATTCATGTCTTTGTACTTACATTTCTCCCTGTGCTAATTTGTAATATCTGGTACAAGTAGTTAAGTAGTGGCTCGGCATCCTTCCATTTCTGCTTTGAAGGTAGAGGATGCGGTAAAACTTGCGATGGCTCAACATCGACGACCAAATTTGATGAAGTATGGCGCGAATGTCCCTGGTGAGAATCTCTCTTCAACATGTTTGGAACAAATTTGTAATTTACATTCTCTCTTATGTGCTATAACCCTTACACGTAGTATGACGTACTATGTGGTGATATATGCAATATATATGTTAGAAAATGATGAATCTTTTACCTACTGTTTGCAGTCTCATACATTTGAGTTAGTATCTAGGTCTAATATTTGGATATAACATTACTTTCATAACTAATGCAGATGATCTAAAAGTACCAACTGAGAGTCATAATCTGCTAGACGCATTCGGTAAGTTGATTCGTTGATGAAGATCTTTTTTTCTTGTTACAAATGTAGCTTAGTTTGGTAACTTAGACATGGTTTTCATTTCTAGCCTACCCCAACTTGTTTGGGACCAAAGGCTTAGTTGTTGTTGTACGATAACAACAATTAGCTACATTTGTAACCAATTAGGTTAATTAGTTGAAGTGTAACCAATTAGCTAGGCTTAACTGTCTCCACTAACCTAGTTAATTTGTCCATTTTCTCGTTCTTGTAGCTGATGTACCTTTTCTTGTAATTGTTCTCAGAGTTGAGTCAGGACGAGACCGAAGATGTACAATTTAAGCAGGTAACATATATCATATAAACATTGTTCCACGGAGTGTAGAAAACTTGTCTATAGTCTGTATTGTCCTATATGAGTGCCTTTCTTAAGTTAGCATACCATGCATGGAAGTGTTTGCACAATTTCTCACTATAGTTTGCTACTATCTCAAGTGATTTATTTGTTGATGTGTTTCTTCTGCTGTTTCCTCTCTTCTTGCAGGCTTGGCTTGTGTATTTTTGGAGAAGGGTGAAAAATCATGGATTAGAAGAGGACATTGTTGATGACCGTTTGCAATCTTGGACCAGCCTAAGCACTCGGACGCCTACCTCACATGATGCAGTTGATGGTAGATTCACATTCTATATCAATACTTCCAGTTTTATTAGCCAAACCTATCCGTTAATAGGTCTTTAGATCATCTCCATGCATGTGAAGCAGGCGTGTCTACTGATGTGCATGTCATCTATATATTCATTTCTAGGGAATGTCTTATGCTTTTCATGTTGTTCATGGCAGTTGAAAAGGGTTTGATGGAGCTCAGAAAGTTGGGAATTGAAAGCAGGTTGTGGGAAGCATCACGCAGATTGATCGACCCAGATTCGGTTTATAGCAAAACAAATACAGAATATGACTTCTAATAACAACATATTGATACTTTGGAAGGTTTAGTCATCTTCATCTCGATGTTTTGTTCTTTTGTGTTAGAGACGACCAGAGATGCTATCGTGCAGATAAAAATCAATCACAACAAATTAATTCCATTATCCTTTCATTTCTTATTACTCCGTAAAGCTCTGTAAAGAAAGGCTATCTGATTTAGATTAAAATCCAAGCAGTGCAGCTAGTTGAGTCGGTAAACTGATGTAGAGAGTTTAGCCATTTTTCTGAAACTGATCTTTTCCAGATACACTAAGGTTTGTTTGTTTCGGAATTCACCGTTTCGAGGATTTATAATCCCATGGAATTACAAATTCAGGATTCATATAAATTCCTCGTGTGTTCGGTAACTTATTTAAAATGGTTTTCACCTATTTCCCATCCCTGTTTCACTAATCCATCCAAGCCAAACAAATTATTTTTCTTTAACTCCTTCTAAGTAGGGTAAACGAAACTTACCCTTTATATATTTTACAGCAACTTTCATCTTCATCCTCCACTCGAATCTGATCTCTACTAACCTCTGTTAGCAACAACACTATCGTGACACCTTACTTATATTAGCATCAATACTGCTACATGTTGTGTCATAGACATGATGATTGATCATATAGCAATTTTGTGCCAAAACGAGAAAGAGAAGAAACTATAACCAAACCCCATAATCAGTGATTAAATTTTCCTTTCTTTATTGAACTTGTGTGCTGATGTGATGAAAATAGCGTAAACGAACTAAATTCAAGATGAACATATGATTCTCATAGATATTTTTTTCAATTAGGTTTCCAACGGTAGTATACAATAATCCCCAAAGTTAACAATGGTATATTATATAATGATCATTTTTCTTTGATTGTCCAAACTATCATTTTCTACGGATCTTCAAACCTAATTAAAATGATGATTTTCTAACCTAATCAATTTGACGGTGGTGAAGGTTCCAGTTAAATACGGGAAAAAAATATTAGAGTGAGTTTTGTCTACCCATTTTAAAATGAGTTATATAGAATCTTATTTATGTGGTTGGGATGGGAAATAGGAAAAGTGGGGATGGGAAATAGGTAAACCTTTAAAATTCGGCAGAATGTTAATTGTATTGGAGTCTGTTATGTGAGTTCACCTCGTAACAGCTAATATAAGGATGCATTTTAACCCTTGGATATTACATCTTGATATACCACATATCTCAGATAAATTTACGATACAACTAGTCATAAAGCCCAAGGTGACAAACCTTCATTAAAAAACCTCAAATGTTGGGATTAAATTTAAAACTCCATCTAAACAAAATTGATACAAAAACCCCCAATTTTAAAAAATTGATCAAAAGCATAGGAATTTTAAAATTGGTTTAAGTCAAATTTTATGATGAAACAAAATTAGTTTAGATTAAATTCTATGGGTTTATTAGATTTTGTGATGAAACCAATTTTTGGTTTCATAATTTTTTGTTTTTTGGGGTTTTGTGTTACTTTTGTTTTGTGGTTTTGTGGATGAATAGTGGCACCTTTGGGTTATAACTTCGCGGACCGTTTACAATATATAAATATTTTTCTGGTTAAATTCTAAAATTCATGATATTTGCCCCTTACTCCCTCAAGGATCAAATAATTAATAATTGGGCACGTGAATAAAATCCTTAATACTCGTTTTCTTCTTCCACAAAACCTAGAACCGTAAAAAAAAAGGTTTGCCTATTTACCACCCTTACGTTTTCCTGTTGCCTCCTTTAGAATTTATAAAGTAATTTTGCTTTTCAATTTACTCTCCTGTTACCACCTATAAAAAATCAAATTGAATTTTATTAGGATTGACCACTCTTGTTTTCCTTCATCATCGTTAATCTTTCTTTTCATTAGAACACCACTTTTTCCTTCATTAATCACCATTTCATACAAAACCATTAAAAACTATTAACCTAGGTATTAGAGTTACATTTAATTACACATTGTTAACCCTAAAATGGGTGAACTAATCATGTCATTTTGTTGAGCCAAACCCCCAACCATTTTGACCTTCAATTAACTTCAATATGATTATGCGAAATACCTTCTTGTTTTTTTTAAATTTTTTCATATGAAATTTTCAAACAGGGTACATCGAAATATCTAAAAAGGTCTATTCTAAGTTGTGTACCACTCTGTCAGGTGGAGTTTTCAAGCGTCTTTCTCTTTAATTTTTATTTATCAAACAAGGAAAAATGGGTGAAAATAATGGAAGTTAGTGTTTCCACTTCCATGGTGACTCAATGTTATAAAGATCAGACAATGTTTGCATACTATAATCTATGTAGGAAATACCAATAGGTCTAGAAATAATATATTAGGATGAGTTTGGTCGAGTTGATAGGAAATACCAATAGGTCCCAGAAATAATATATTAGGATGAGTTTGGTCGATTGACCCGGTCAAGCCCATGCATTTTGTCCTTTTTAAAATATAAATTATAGTTTGGTCCTAGAAATTATGGTTTGGTCTGGTGGACAATCCCATGCGGGATGGCGTCATGGATGATGTAATTGTCAAATGGTAGTGGCGAAATACCCTTTTAATGGGACCATATATATACTCATTATTAGGAGAAAGTGAATAATTCTGATTATTTTCTCTCACCTCTTTTTTTTTCTTTTTCTAGATCTACTTTTTCTTCTTCTTCTTTTTCGTTTTTCTTTTTTCTTCTGCTACTGTTTAAGATGGTGTGTGAAGATGATGATGATGAAACGATGAAGATTTATATGTTTTTTCCTTAGTGTTTGTTGTTGAAGATGGTGGAGATGATGAAGGCGATTTTTGTAATGAATTTTTTTCTTGATTTTTTTTGTCTGTCTTTAGCATGATGATGAAGAAGAAGATGATGAAGGCAGCGATGATTTTTTCGTTTTTTAAGTCATTTTTTCTTCTCTGCTTTGACGAAGATGATGAAAAGATGAAGATCTCAAATGTTATTCTTTGTCAAAGAAGATGAAGATTGAAACGAAGATGATGAAGAAGATTTTCGATGTTGTTGCTGCTGTTGAATGACGAAGAATTTATTTCTGCTGTTGTTGAAGGCGACGAAGATGATGATGTTGCAGTTCATTCCATAAATGAAGTTTGTTTTTTTAGGTTTTTATATGGAGTTCATTTCTGAAATTAACTCTGTTTTTTAGGTTTTTATATGGAGTTCATTTGGAATGAACTCTGTTTTTAGGTTTTATATGGAGTTCATTTACGGAATGAACTACATTTTTAGGTTTTTATATGGAGTTCATTTACGGAATGAACTCGGTTTATATAGGTTTTTATATGGAGTTCATTTGGAATGAAGTCTGGTTTATTGATTTTCATCGAAATGGGAATGGCTGCTACAAGAAAATAAGTAAAAATTAACACGGAAGGGTATTTTAGTCAGTTTTATATTTTTAAATAATTATAGACCAAACAGTAAAGGTGTTTTCCTAAAGGACTAAACAGACATGGGACCACCTAAAAAAGGACCAAACGATATTTTTCCCATAATCTATTTATTTGTGAAAACGGAATTGACCAGAGACATCAGTCCTTCCTCACTTTAGTATTTCAACAACGTAGACACATGAAGTGATACCAGTCTAAGATCGTATACTAAGAAATCATGACGGAATCATGTAAAGCTGATCAAGCTTAAGAAAAATAGTTAGATTTTGAACACATAATCCATGATTTGATCAAAAAAACCCTCTGAAATAAATCTTACGGCTATCAATTCTCCTTACCACACGAGTCACTAAACGAAGACGGAGGAGAAGAACTAGTTTGTAACTTAGGGTTTTTGTTTTTTAAGTTATTATTGCTTGTAAACATATAATCAAAGAGGTGGTGATTAGGATTTCTTAAAGTTTATATGGGTGGTAAATAGGATAAGCGGAGGTGGTAATTTATGTGAGTGGTGAATAGGAAAAGTGTGGGTGGCAAATTGGGAAAACCAAAAAATATATTTTATATTGAAAAAGATTTGGCCATCTTCAATCGTGATGCCTTTGATGCGGTTTTCCCTATTTGCCACCCACACTTTTCCTATTCACCACTCACATAAATTACCACCTCAAACATTCTATTTACCACCCATATAAACTTTAAAAATACTAATCACCACCTCTTTGATTATATGTTTACAAGCAATAATAACTTAAAAAGCGAAAACCTAAGTTACAAACTGGTTCTTCTCTCGTCTTGTTTAGTGGCCAGTGGTAAGGAGGTTGACCTAAATAAGATTTATTTGTAGGTTTTTATCAAATCATGGATTATGTGTTCAAAATATACCTATATTTTTAAGCTTGATCGGCTTTATGATTAGTCATGATTTCTTTAGTGTGCGATCTTAGAAGCTGGCTATCACTTCATGTGTCTACGTTGAATACTAAAGTGGAAACAGGCTGATGTCTCTAAATCATTCAGTTTCCTGATAAATAGATTATAGTATGAAAACATTATCTGATCTATATAACATTGAGTCACCATGGAAGTGGAAACACTAACTTCCATTACTTTCACCTTTAGATATTTCGATGCACCCTGTTTGAAAATTTCATATGAAAAATTTTTAAAAAAAAAAAAAAAAAACAAGGTATTTCGGCATAATCATATTGAAGTTAATTGGAAGGTCAAAATGGTTGGGGGTTTGGCTCAACAAAGCCGACATGATTAGTTCACCCATTTCTAGGGTTAATAGTGTGTAATTAAACAGAACTCTAATACCTAGGGTTAATAGTTTTTAATGGTTTTGTATGAAATGGTGATTAATGAAGGAAAAAAGTGGTGTTCTAATGAAAAGAAAGATTAACGATGATGAAGGAAAACAAACAAAATATTAAAACTAATGATGAACCTAATGAACTTTTCTCTTGTTTTTTTTTTTTTTTTTTTTTTGATTTTTGATTTTTGATTTTTTTTTTTTTTTTGAGACAAGAGAAAATAAAATACAAACTAGCAAATAAGAATAACATAAAAAATGCAAGTACAAAGGCCATGGTGTAAGTACTTTACCGCTCGATTCTTCACAACTTGTATGTCTCGATATCACAAACTTCTTGAACTCTTATCTTGATAATCTTCACTCTTGTACAATAGTCTTGACTTGTAAAAATTCTCTCTTTGTCTTTTTGCTTTATTTGAATCTGAAATCTTCAACTTTTCTTCGAATTTGTGATGCTCCTCTTGTTGGTGATGATGGTGTTTCTATGGACCTGTTGGTGTAGAGAGAGATAAAGTGTATGGTGTTAACTGCGAACAAGATTAGAAGTGGTATGTAAGTTAGCAATTTGATGTCACCATCATGATTGATAAAATAGCACTCAAGAGATCAAAGTAGTGCTTGATTGGTGGGAGATTGGGTAGCTCACCATTCTACCCGGAGTTTACGTACGGTGACACACACTCTAAAAGCACAAATTTAGACACGTACAAAGAAGTGAAGGTCGGTGCCTCTCATGATATAACATGGGTAGTCTCCACTATAGGGACCATAACTCTGTACTAGGAATTGATCTGCACCTAATTTGCCCTTTGGCATGGTTAAATCCAACTTTAACTCTCATACAAGTAAGAAACCCGATCACGTTCTCTTGTCGTCTCTAAGTTCAGTCACCCTTGTGAGAATCTTGATGTAATTTTAGCGACATGTATACTATCACTCACGGGAAAAACTGCGATTAACTACCGGAAATCGGTTGTGGTACCACATAAGAAGACGTTTATCGATAGGTTGCACCTGGGGGGGGGGTAGAAAGTCTTCAATTGTTTGCAACTCGTAAGCTAGAGTCGTAAACTTGGTTGTGGTTCAATATTATACAACACTTGCTTCGGTTGTGATACTTAATCCAAATTACTGGGCAACATCTCACACAACTCATCAAGAGGTTGTTATAATTTGTTTCACAACAAAGTTATAAGTCTTATAAATATCTAACACAACAAATATAATGGTTGTGTATATACCATTCTCCCAACTATTATTATGGTTGTAGGACTTTCCCAACCAGTGTTTCACAACAAGAGGGTAGTGTAAAGAAACCCATATCACAAATTATGGAAGCGTAGTCTAAGACGTGTTTCATGATTATTACTTGGGTTGTAAGTACTTCTTACACAACAAAAATATGTATAGGAGAAACTTTAAATATCACAACCAAGTTCATAGTAGTATGACATCATATTCTGAACAGTTTACTTGTGTAACGAAAACTCGTATGACAACCAAGATTATAGTCAAGACATGTTATTCACAACCCTTAACTTGTGTAAGCGAAACGTGTATCACAACCTTTGTATGTGTAGTAGAAGTTTGTTTCCACAATCCGGTGCATTGTTTCACAACAAATACGATTTGTAGCGAGAAACAAGTATGACAACCATTATTTTCATATCACAACCCTTACTCATGTAGCATAAAAATGTATCACAATGTTTTTTATGTTTTATAATTACCTTGTTTCACAACCCATATCTGTGTAGCATAAAAATATTTCACGGTACTTGTTTGTGTTGTATAATTATTGTTTCACAACCCATATCTGTGTAGTGATCACCTTTTTTCCAACCATGTTTGGCGGTTGTGATTCTTTTACATTTTAGAAAAAAATATATAAAATTGCTTTTCGATGCACACAATATATATAAATATACTTCCATTCATTCAGATAAAAACCATTAAAATGTAACTGAGATCAACATATAAACAAGTTAACGAGATCATCATTGTTTCCTGAAACACTCATTGTCATTGTTTTAAACCGATGAAAGCAACAAAAAAATAACCATTGTCTCATGAAACACACCCCAAACAAATTAGCAGTTATCGGATGGCGGGCATTATCGGATCCTTGGACCATGTGACATAAGTTCCTACGGCATGTATAACACGCTTCAAGTCACCCGATGGCTTGTAGAGATGAGCATCATCAACACGATAAGTAGTCACAGTCACTTTGTATGCGCCGAAACCTATTGGCACTCCATGGCACTCCATCTTTGGATCTGTTTCAACAATAATTGCGTCACCAACAACCTCGTTCTCATTGTACCAACTGAGCAATCTGCAAGCTTTACCCTTCCCTAGCGCTTCCTACACCCTTGGTCCGTTAACTGGACTCATTTGCAAGGCGGGGACAGTCCGTTTGAGCTAGCAAAACCATGGGTGTTTCTAGCATTTCCGGACTACGGAAAAATACAACAAGCAACATCAAACTCATAATGGGAGCAATAGAGACTAACCAAATGAGTTTTAGAGAAACATAAAACACACTTACAATTGGATAGGCCTTGTTCAAGTGTGAGCCATCATGGCGACAGTACGCATCTCGAGGTTTTTTCCTATACCAACATCAAACCAAAGAATATGAGACGCAAGTATAAAATTTTCAACTAAAAGAAACAAAAGCGATAATTATAATCTCACCTCTAACAATGCAAGTCTCGCATTCATTTCACTCATACTATCCTTGCACTCTTTGATGATCTTTTTGTAATGGCTCTTGACAACCATCTTTGTCTTTGTCGCTCCATAGCCAATACCTCTCGATCTCCCCTGGGTTTGTCGTAACCAAGAGCTTTGGAGAGAAGATCGTCATCACGCGACGATCCAACATCATGCACCATGCTCTTGTGCGGCTCTATCAATTCTTTCCGCATTAGTGCAAAAGCAACCCAATTAGTCACATTTTTGCATCATTCAAACACATATATATTAAGCAAATAACTTAACAAAAATATAAGAGAAATATGAGTTGAGTTCTCACTAAAGCCTCCATATTTCCGAGGATTAGGTTCCTTCCCTTCCTTCGGTTTGTGACCTGTTATCCAAAGTTCGACTCTATCAATGTCTTCTTTTGTATTCAATCGCTTTTTCTTTTGCAAACAATATGTTATCCAGCTAGTTAGCATATAATTTGAATACAATTACCCTATAATGAACATAGGAATAAAAATACACAACTTACCATTTTAGCCTCGAGTCTCGCATAACCACCTCTCTACGAGAGTGTGTGGAGTGGTGTATTGCTCTCTAACTTGTTGCATCTGCAATCTTTTTGCCTAATAAAGTAACGGAATATCATTAACTAAACAACGTTGAATGTACAAGGGTTGAACACAAAAATAATTTAACTTATTGTGATATGAACACTTACTCACGAATCCCTCCGAGCAAACATGTGCCACAAACTCTTCCCACTCATTCACAATATCATTCTCTGGTTTCGATTCGCTAACTTCATCTGTCTTTCTTCTTCCTCTAGCCCATCAAGGCGAGGATTTTACCAACTTTCCTAGACCTAGCCTATTTCGGATAACTTCCCATCTTCCCAAGATAATAGTCTTTGTAAAAATCATCGACAATAAAACCTTTGCTTTTAAATACAAGCAAAAGAGTTACAAGAGTTAAAGAGATAATGGATGGTGTATAAAACTTCTAAATACATTATAAAAGTAAAAGAGTTGAAGAGTCAAGAAATTACCATGATAATCGCCCATATGTTATCTTTGGCCTCTCTAGGGACAAAGTCTCCAGTCCTTGTGCTTTAATGGGATGTTACGCCTAACTAAAACACCCAACACACTAGCAAGTTGCACCTTTGAAGGATCACCAACAAAATGATCCTTATTGTTAAAGCTCACAAACTTCCTTGCCATTCTTATTAGTTGTTAGCCCTAGTCTTGTCATCCTTGTGGGGCATGCGAGAACGTACTTTCTTTTGGGTTTTGCCTACAAAAGAGTTAAGGATGGAAAAACTAAATAAGGATACAACTCGGGTGACTTGCTCATATTTTATCGGATAATTCGAGTGAAAATACTTAAGGATGGAAAAGTAACATAAGCAAAGAGTCATATACGATGAGCTTCGATTTCATTTTCGGTTCTTGCATCATTCACGTCAACATCATTATCATTTTCCGTGTTTTCTTTTTCCACCTAAACATCTCTCTCTTGTTCAAGTTCTTCATCTTCTTCTTCTTCCTCTTCAAAATCGATAAAGTATCATTAGCATTCCCGAGTTGCACATTCGGACATGGCCTGTGTACAATTTCCGGCTTTTGCAACTCTTCACTTGGGAACGACTTCCTCGATTAAGGTGCAATGGAGATTCTAATGGTCTCGGAATGTTCAACGAGAGGGTTGATAGAAGGTGCAGCTTGAGATGCTCTGGTTGAGATTGTTCGAGTTCAACTGAACTTTTCCTTTTCTAAGTGATGATCGTGTTGGAGTAGGCTTTTCAACGGGTGGTTCAACCGGCACTTTGAGTTTTACGAATTGGTGATTGTGTTGGAGTAATCTTTTAAAGATCAGTGAATCCTCTGAGTTATTCTTAAACCTAGGGATGAACGCCTCGGAAGCTTTTCACTTTCAAGAAGCTCAACTCTTCTTCTTCTTCTTAGGAGTTTGTTTGCCATGAGACTTTTTACTCTTATCTTTCAAAATGATCTCAAAATAAACTGAACTATGTTAATCAAAAGGAGATGGTAAATAAAGTGATTGAAACCGGAAAAAATAAACCGAATCATAATAGATTTGTTACTTATGTACCCTCATGCATGACGCAAAGGCGACGGTTTTTGGCTTGGACGCTTTTTGCTTGCTTACTTGCTACCTTTTTGGGAGATGTTACCAAATTCTTGCTTACTACCTTTTTGGGAGATGGAATCTGGATTCTTGCTCTTTGCTTCATCGTTAACTTTGTAACATAAAGTAAAATAAGTTAATCAAAAGGATTGAAAGAACATCATTTACACTAAATACGTAAATTAAAGCTGAACCATAAGATATATAAGTCTTCACCTTATTATTCTTCACCATTGCAGACAAATTGGATCTTCACCTCCTTCCACACTACGCATCTACAACAAAAACTTAACCAAAAAGTCAAACTCTAAATATTGCACCATATCTCATCGGATAAGAAATCACCATTGTACATGACAAAACACCACATGTGAATCACTGAGGCTGAAAGAGCTGGTGCACTCTCTTTCTTATGAGCAAGTCCATTGCTTGAGAACGTAAGCAATTGCTTTGCTCATACGAAAGAGAGTGCTCTAGCTCTCATCAAACCTTGCAAAAAGATATAAGACTTTAGCAAAATCAAACAACATATTGAATGAACCTAGCATGTTATTAAGAAACCATCAACCTAAAAGGGAAGTCATGTTACAAACAACTTAAAATAGAAAACTATCGGTTGGGATACGGAAGCCTGCGCGAATTCTCGATTAAAAAAATTAAACCTAAAGCAATCCACATTTGAATCAAGGTATCAAAAACAAACTATAATGTTACAAATCAAACTTAAAATAACCACCAAGCAACTGACAACCGTTGGTTGGAATACCGAAGCCCTGCGCAATTCTCAGTTGAGAATGAGCCAGGAGTTCGGTACTCCCACCAGCGCGATTACAGATTCACTTGATGGCTAATCATATTGCAAAATAAAATTCTAGAGAGCATAATGTATTAAGAAAAAGCTAGATTACTTGTTATTGAAAGCTTAAGACATGGCTACATATAGCTAACATGTTAAAAAACAACCTATCATATTAACATGTCAATCCACATACCATTATGACAACAAATAAGGTTCAAACAAGAACCAAAAAACAAATAACTTAAGAGACAAACTAATCTCAGTATACTTGGTGTAATATTATTTAAACTACATCAACTTTACTTACATGGATACTAAATATCTCATACATGTGCTAAAACTATCATGTTAAAAACAAGTCATTCTTAAACTCAATAAAGCATCATATAATGACCACCAAGCAACTGACAACCGCTGGTTGGCATACCAAAGCCCTGCGTAATTCTCAGTTGAGAATGAGCCAGGAGTTTGGTACTCCAACCAGCGAAAATTACAGATTCACTTGATGGTTTCAAAAACAAGCATCATGTTTACAGAGTTAAGAAGAAAACACAATTTTGGTAATTTATTCAAAAATGAAACTACTACATGTTAATAAAATTAAATTTAATTGAAAACTCACATATTGCATGTCAAGAATCGGAGTCGAAAACATAACAATCGATAAACAAGATTGAAGAACAAGCATGAATTGGTTACGACTAATCCGAGTCACAGAATTTTGAGATGTTTTCGGGAATAAATCATATTTTCTCGACGATTATACAACCTATTACAAAGGGTATTTGCTATAACCAAACAAAATGAAAGAAATCATATGAATCGGTTCAAAATATAAACCCTAACTCCTGTTGAAAAATAAAACCCTAATCAGAAATCACGAAGATAATGAAAAACAAATTCAAATCGAAATCAAACCAATAGAAAATGAAAATACATCTTTACAGTGAGATTTATACCGAGTTTGAGTTAAGATGTAAATTGGCGCAGTTGAAGCTACGGTTTGATATCAGAGATTTGGGTGAAGTTGGGTTTCTTGAGATATCGATCATAGTTTGAGATGAAGTTAGGGTTTGAGGTGAAGTTGGGTTTCTTGAGATGTCAAGATCGGTGTTGTATGAAGTTAGGGTTTGAGGTAAAGTTGCAGAGAAAATCTTCTCAGAGACAGAGAGAAAAAACGAGAAAGAGAGAGAGAGAGAGAAAAAAATGAGAGAAATGAGAGGAAATTTTGGTCTATGGTCAAAAGTCTTCTCTTTAGGGGCTGTTTGGGTGGGAAACCAAATTTGGTTCAAAATCTAGAAGGATGTGCCCAAATTTAGGCGGGTTGTTTGGGTGGGAAACACAAAATCCGCATGGTACTTTTTGTAGTCGTTAGATTAAAATCTGGACAATCCCATTGGTTGAAACAAAGCATACGGATTGAGAAGAAAACACAAAATTTGGTAAACCAAACAAGGCTTCCTCACCGTTAGATTGGCTTGTGATTTGATTTCCTTAAATTTGGTTCGTTAGATTACAAACAATTACAATAAAACCATTTGATAGGTATAAACTCAAAATTCTAGTGACTTCGTCTTCAAACCTGACCACGAACTATGAATCGTAAACGTCTGAAAATGGGTTCTGACCTATAATTTAGCAGAAGTGGACTACTATGAGACGAGAACTTCGCATGAACGATGGATCTTTAGCAGTTTTGCGTAAGATTCCATGAGAATATTCTCATGAACCCCTAAACACACAAGAATTCGCAAACTTCGAGGAGTGAACTTGTCCTGAGATCGAAACCTGGCCGGAGGGACTACTATGAGACGAGAACTTCGCATGAACGATGGATCTTTAGCAGGTTTACGTAAGATTCCATGAGAATATTCTCATGAACCCCTAAACACACAAGAATTCGCAAACTTGAGGAGTGAACTTGTCCTGGAGATCGAAACACGGCAGGAGTGGATTACTATGAGACGAGAACTTCGCATGAACGATGGATCTTTAGCAGTTTACGCGTAGATTCCATGAGAATAATCTCATGAACCCCTAAACACACAAGAATTCGCAAACTTCGAGGAGTGAACTTGTCCTAGAGATCGAAACTGGCCAGGAGTGGACTACTATGAGATGAGGAACGATGGATCTTTAGCTTGATTTCGCGTAAGATTCCATGAGAATATTCTCATGAACCCCTAAACACACAAGAATTCACAAACTTGAGGATTGAACTTGTCCTAGAGATCGAAAACGCGCAGAGTGGACTACTATGAGACGAGAACTTCGCATGAACGATGGATCTTTAGCGGTTTACGCGTAAGATTCCATGAGAATATTCTCATGAACCCCTAAACACACAAGAATTCGCAAACTTCGAGGAGGAACTTGTCCGGAGATCGAAAGCTGGCCTGGAGTGGACTACTATGAGACGAGAACTTCGCATGAACGATGGATCTTGAGCAGTTTACGCGTAAGATTCCATGAGAATAATCTCATGAACCCCTAAACACACAAGAATTCGCAAACTTCGAGGAGTGAACTTGTCCGGAGATCGAAACCTGGCCAGGGAGTGGACTACTATGAGACGAGAACTTCGCATGAACGATGGATCTTTAGCAGTTACGCGTAAGATTCCATGAGAATATTCTCATGAACCCCCTAAACACACAAGAATTCGCAAACTTCGAGGAGTGAACTTGTCCGGAGATCGAAACACGGCCGGAGTGGACTACTATGAGACAAGAACTTCTCATGAACGATGGATCTTTAGCAGTTTTCGCGTAAGATTCCATGAGAATATTCTCATGAACCCCTAAACACACAAGAATTCGCAAACTTCGAGGAGTGAACTTGTCCGGATCGAAACCCGGCCGGAGGGACTACTATGAGACGAGAACTTCGCATGAACGATGGATCGTTAGCAGTTTACGCGTAAGATTCCATGAGAATATTCTCATGAACCCCTAAACACACAAGAATTCGCAAACTTCGAGGAGTGAACTTGTCCGGAGATCGAAACCTGGCCAGGAGTGGACTACTATGAGACGAGAACTTCGCATGAACGATGGATCTTTAGCAGTTTACGCGTAAGATTCCATGAGAATTGGTAGGCCCGAAAAGATGTGTATATTACGGCCTACGGTGATACCGCAAGTGCACGGTGTCGTGATGTAGCACTGGGCACGTACGGGTCGAACCACAGAGACTTGTGGTGCCCTTATGTGATCTAAGGCTTGCTACTTAACTGAATTTCAAGTGACAGAGTAACAAAATAGTGTTTTGCCGAAACGGCTGAGTTTGAACTGAGTTGATGAACCTAAACTAAGGTAACAGATACAACTGAGAGAGCACTAGGGTCTTTAAATTCACCACTAACCCACACTTGTAACTTCAGCTAATTATCTTACTCTTGCCCTTATAACAGGTAATGGAAAAGTGTCAAGTCTACCATTACCTAAGGTGTTTCACCAATGGATGAGTTAATCACAACTAAAGAATCAAGTTTAGTACTAACCTGTCTAATTAAGCGCGCTTAGTCAAGGGATTAATTGAAGTCTCTAAAGCATGAGTTGTAGCACTATCAATACAGTTTTTATTCTAACTACAAAGGATGCTTGACATCCACTTGTGAGAGCAAAGTATTGAGCACTGAGATTAATTCTTTCCTAGAAAGTATTCAAGCATTCAAGAGAACTATAAGTAACATGAATCACATAGCAGAGAGCTACGGCTTCATCTCAAACCCTAGCAAATTAAATTAAAGCATCAAAAACATAATTAAACTACAAATTACTCTAATTGACTGCACTGGCTAATCCAGGCGTGCCTCAAACACTCACAGCTCCTTCTCTTTTATACATGCAGAGAGCAAATATTTCAAACCCTAATTTCAATTTAAAATAGAAATTAAATGAAAAATAATCGAAACACTCATACCCATACTCTGATTGCCTCTGAATCATCCTCTCCTCCTCGGTCCATGCGTCGACTGATGTGATGAATGAGAAACCCTAGTCCCAATTATCTTTAATTTAGCTTCTAGGGTTGATAGAAGCTAAAAGAAAGATGACTAGACCTAGAGAGGGTACGGAGGTGGTTGATGGTGTGGTTGTTGGTGAGATAGGGTGATGGTGAAGGTGGCTGCGACAGGGGAAGGGAAGGAGAGGAGCAGAGCTCTCTCTGCAACTGATGGAGACGGGAGAGAAGAGAAGAAAGAGAAAGATGGAAGGGGAATGGCTAGGTCGATGGGGGGTATAGGGTAGGGTCATTTCGCTGTTGAGCGGCACGACGGGGTTTGATGAGAAGGGCCTAGCGAGCGTAGGATGGAGCGGCTGCGATCTGAACGGCTGAGAGAGGTAGCCGGTTTTTGATGTGATCTGGTGTAGCACGGGAGCAGCGATCTTTGATGCACGTGGAGGCAGCGACCGTATGATGCGTCTGGGCGAGATCTCAACGGCTCGGGACGAGCGGGTTCGGATCCGGTCTCGGGTAGCTCTAGCCCATGTCTTCTTTGTTGGGTTGCAACCGATTCGCGCGCGGGCTTTGGCTATCTGCCCATAGATGCTTGACTCCAATTCTTCGCTCTTTTGGCTCTCGATTCTCCAAGCTTTATTTATTACCTAAAAACACAAAATTAATTAATACAAATATTTATTCTTGAAAACAAAGAAAACACGAGAATATGGGATAATATCTCGATTTCTAAGCGCAAAAGATGAGTAAAATGCCAATAAAAAGGTGTATAAATATGCACTATTTGGCACTCATCAAATACCCCCAAACCCGAATTTTACTTGTCCTCAAGTGAAAACGAAAAATAAGAAATCCTAACTATACCACTTGTCGTAGGTCTCTCGAATGCATTTAGCGTATGCACTAAGCCTTTAAACCCTAGGTGTCCCTAGTGGACGAGTTGTAGTCTCGTGAGGGTTTACCGCAGGTGTACCCACAAAACCTTCTCCAACTTCGAGTGTAAAAGAGTCTCAAGCCTCCAAGAAGCTATGAGTATATAGAGTTTCGCATGCTAGTAATGTGTTAGAACTATCGAAGAACGCATTCTCATCCTTAAGTCTTTGAGCGAGAAGTAACCATACCATATGAAAGAATTCGGATTCGATTGTGATCATAAGCCTCGACTTCTGCCTCACCATTAGGGTTTTATGATAATTGCACTCAAAAAGATCGCTTTTTTAGTCTCTCATGTGTGCAGGCAGGAATAAAGAGAGAAATCCCGCACACGTTGTAGGTAAGAAGGATAACCTTCCGAAATAAAATCCTGAGACTCCCACGTATGTGGACAAAAAGAATCTTTTTCTAATGATCTCTAAGAAAGGAAATCAACCATTAGCAAGGGTGGGAGTACTCACTCACTTCTCACCCGATCGGCAATTAATATCACTCTCTCATAAGAAACCATAGAAACGTCTTCAATCTTCGGTCTTCGGTCTTGATCTTCAACTATTGATGACTTAACTTCCAACTTCACAAAAACTTAATAATTTAATTTTTTTTTTTTTTTTTTTTTTTTACTTTGTGGTAACTAGACACGAAAAATAAACTACAATTTTTTTTTTTTTTTTTTTTTTTTTTTTTTTTTTGGTTACAAACACTAACAACGATAAAATTTAAATTTTCACAAACTTCATTAATTCTCATCTTATTTTCTTTTCTTTGTTGCACATAAACCTTGGACTATCTCAACTTTTCTTTCAATATTCGATTCTCTGTCAGGTTCTTTGACGATGATGTGTTTCTATGGGTCTTGGCGATTGAGAGAGAGAATGATGCTAACTACAAATCGGTATTTAGAAGGAGTTTTCATCTTTAGACGTCACCCTCATGATTGACAAAATTAGCACTCAAAAGATCAAAAGTAGTGCTGAAAGTGGTGCGAAGTTGGGTAGCTCACCATTCCTACCCTAATTGACGTACGGTGACACACACTCTAAAAGCTTTTCTAGAAAGTCACAAAGAGTGAAGGTCGGTACCTCGCTTGATGTAAAATGGGTAGTCTCCACTATGGGTGATCACAATTCTACTACCGAATATCTAAACAAAGACCTAATTAGCCTCCGGTATGGTTAAATCCAACTTTAACGCTCTAATCAACTAAGGAACCCGATTGCGTTTCCTACTTCCAAGTTCTGTTATTTCGGTCGAATCTCTATAAACATAGCTAAAAGCATGCTAGTGACTCTAAAATCTCTAAAGTTGGAGGTTTTTACAAAAAGAGTTTTGAATTTTTTTTTTTTTTTTTTTTTTTTTTTTTTTTTGAAAATAAAAGGTGAAATAAAAGACTAAAAACTCTAAATGCAAATCACACCCCCAAACCTAAATCAAACATTGTCCTCAATGTGTCTACATATAGAAAAAATTTAAACAGTCACATACCGAGAGAACTGTGCTGATAAGAGAAAAGGGAAGAGATTACCGGATGTCGGCAAGAGCAAGGTTGAGCTTCATTCGTCAAGGCTAGAATCCAATATTCTCAACAGAGATCATATCGGATTAGCATAATATATGTGCAAGAAGACTCAACCGAATCAAGAAAAGAAAAATTTAACAAGTCCTACTGGATATATACAATGAAAATGCACCATAAACCAACAAGTCTAAAGAGTTGAGGATCAACCCAAAAGACGATATGTACACACATTAATGACCTTACACAAATATAATATGAGAGTGCAAGTAAGACTCAGATGTGAAGGAGTTTCCCCCAAACCTAAACTTGTGAACAGGGGTGTTTGTGAGAACAAAATCTTGCAATTTTAAAGGTACATCATGCAAAAGGTCTAACTCGGAATGAGTTTTGCTAATTACAAAAGTGCATACATATTCCAACTGTGGCTCCTTAAGAGTGTTATACTTTGATGCAAAATAGTCCAAGAGGACTTGGGAAGCACAAAGCTCTAGGCCTAAGTTAGGCATTTTTAGAAAAGTTGGTATTGCAATTTTGTTACAAACTACACCTAGGTTGGGTGAAGGAGTTTCAATTTGTGACTCAGGAGAGAGGTTAGGTACATCTAAGTTATTTTCATGTATAAAATCATTTGCACTTTGTCACACTCTTTCCTAAGGTCGAGTGGGTAAATCATGGTCTTGTTCACGGGACAATGGCACAGTTCCACATCAATATCACATGCATGAATATCGGAAGAAGCATCATTCATAGGGTTCACAGGAGAGACACTTAATGTCGCTGAACCTAAAATTCTATTACATTTTCAAAATACACATGCTCTTCATATTCATCATCATCATCATCATCATAGCAAAAATCCATCTCTCCATTCAAAATTGTAGTATTTTCAGTGTACTCATCTACCTCTAGATTAGGTTCATATTCAATGTTAGTTGCATGAGTAAGACTAGAAACACTATTTTCAATCCTATCATTTTGTAACTCAATCGGAGTTCCTTTGAAGAATCATCTTGAGTTGTTCCATTGAAGGAGAGTCTTCACTAGTGGGTATGCATTCCTCATATGGATATTCAATATATGGTTGTGCATGAGGTTCACTAGAGAAGGGAAATTCAGACATGTTGCTATATGGATGGTCATGCATTGCATTCATTTCAAGCCTAGCATTTAGCTCCATGAGTGTATCCATTGTTGATTGCAAACTAGGAGTTGGGGAGTATAAAATTGTTCATCTCCCCACTGTGGTGAATGATGCATGTGTGCAGGTTGATTATGGTCCCAATAGTCACTTCTAGACACTTCGTTCATTGGATTATCATGGTTTTCCCTAGACTGTCTAAAATCATGCAAGATATAACAAAGTATTCAGCAGGTGGTCTAAGCCACCACATAAGGTGCAAGCATGCATTTCATATTGCCTAGGGGGATTAGATTTGACAGATCGCTCATGTGATTGCCTTTCTAAGCCAGATAGTCGAGCTTCTAATTGATCTAGAAGTGATGACTGGGTATGAGGAGAGTGTTCATTCTCAACCTGTGATGGATGATACATGTGCTCATAGTGATTAGGGTATGTAAGGTCAGGGCCCTGAGAGGGCGCATAAAATTCCCTAAAGTCACTATGGTATGTGGGGGGTTCATCCTGTGAAGCGTGCCCGTAAGCACGCTCTCTAAGGGATTTGTTTGAATCCCCAGATGCGGACCAAAATCCTGACATGGTCTAGCTCTCAAATTGAACTCAAAGCCCAATTGTAATGGACTTAATTTGGTTCATTGGGTTTTTGGTTTGTTGGGTTTCATTTGGTTTGTTGGGAAAGTTTGGTTTATTGGGCTTATTGTTTGGTTTTGTAGGAAGCCCAGCAATTGTGTGCAAAGCCTAGGTTTTGTGGGATTCTTTGGTTGCACAGCCCAGCTAATAGGTTTAGCCTAAGCAGCCCAGTGAGAGAAAGCTCAGCCAGGGGTGCTTGTGTTCTTGTGGGCTCGATTTTGGTAAGCCAGTTCCCGGCCAGCAGTGTGGCTTGATTGTGAGGAGCAGAGCCCGATTCGTAGTGGCTTTCAGCCCAGTTCGATTAGCGGCCCGAGTTGTGGGTTGATGTGGGTGAAAGTTTAGAATGGCTAGCCCAAGAAGTGGGCTTCACTTATGCAGCCTGTTTTTGTGTGACAGCCCAATGAGCTTGGGTTTTGTGTACCACAGAATACAGGCCTCTACCAATGCTCAGATGAGAACTAACACAAAATCTCACTTGAGCCTTCAGCCAACTAGGCTATCCAAATGGTGGCTTATAGCCTGCAGCTGCAGGGGCTTGGCAAGGCAAAGCAACACAGACAACAATATGCACAGATGCAAAAGACTGTGCTCAGGTGCACAGGGCTCAGCAATGGTAGCTGGCTTACAGGACAGATGTGTTGCACAATGGTTAAACAACACAATGCTCAAAATGCGCAGATGGTTCACACATTCACAGTGGAACTTGGCTCAATTGTTCCCTCTAGAGTGTAGATGGCTCATACAAGTTTTTAAGCAAGGTTTAGCATGCATAAATAACTCACAAGGCTCACAGGGTTATGCACATATTCCACACAGGGTAGGTTTAACAAAGACAGATGCAAAGCCAAGGTCAAGGTTGCGCACTACTGGCTATCAGCCAAGGCAAGGCAGCAACAGGGGCTGCGTTATGCTCAGCTAACTTAAAATTCCAAGGCAAGGCAGCAACAGGCTGTAATGGCTTACAGGGTTTATGCACAAGGTGACCAGATGCTCATGGTTATAATTTTCATTCATTCAAGCAAGGTCAGAGGTACATTACCACCAGTTCTGCTCCTTTCTCCTCTTCCTTGGTTGCACAGCTCACAGCGAGCACCTGTTACTCAACAAAGATTTTCAGTTTTCTGAAGTGCTAGTTCAAAGCAAGAAGAATAATACAAGATGACTAAACTATACTAGCAATGCAGACTAAATGACTAAATGATTAAACGACTAAACCACTATGGAGCTGGACAGAGCTTAATTGACCAAATTATGCTAGCAATGTAGATTATTGTGCAGTGTGCACAGATTGCTAAGTTACCAGTGAGAGTGCAATGATTGATGGGATATACAAGGGTGCAATGCAGGGAAAAGACTAAGAAGGGAAAGATGAAAGTTAAAGCTAGCAAGGCAGATATGCAGGGGTAGTAAAGAAAAGACAGTGAAAGGGTTACAAGCTAAATGCAGATGTAAAGAAATTTCAGCTAAAATGCAATGATGGAGTAACAATATACTAAGTTACACTAAAACAGGGTTACAAGCAAAAATTTAAAGTGATTATGTACAAGGGAGGACTGGAAAAACAAAAACAAGCCGTTAATCGGACAGGGCACACGCCTAAGTCCCCGTAAGCGCCAAAAACTTGGTAGGCCCGTGAGAGTGTACTTGTCCGGAGATCGAAACCTGGCCAGGAGTGGACTACTATGAGACGAGAACTTCGCATGAACGATGGATCTTTAGCAGTTTACGCGTAAGATTCCATGAGAATATTCTCATGAACCCCTAAACACACAAGAATTCGCAAACTTCGAGGAGTGAACTTGTCCTGGAGATCGAAACCGGCCGGAGTGGACTACTATGAGACGAGAACTTCGCATGAACGATGGATCTTTAGCGATTTACGCGTAAGATTCCATGATAATATTCTCATGAACCCCTAAACACACAAGAATTCGCAAACTTCGAGGAGTGGACTACTATGAGATGAGAACTTCGCATGAACGATGGATCTTTAGCAGTTTACGCGTAAGATTCCATGAGAATATTCTCATGAACCCCTAAACACACAAGAATTCGCAAACTTCGAGGAGTGAACTTGTCCGGAGATCGAAACCTGGCCAGGAGTGGACTACTATGAGACGAGAACTTCGCATGAACGATGGATCTTTAGCAGTTTACGCGTAAGATTCCATGAAAATATTCTCATGAACCCCTAAACACACAAGAATTCGCAAACTTCGAGGAGTGAACTTGTCCGGAGATAGAAACCTGGCCAGGAGTGGACTACTATGAGACGAGAACTTCGCACGAACGATGGATCTTTAGCAGTTTACGCATAAGATATCATGAGAATATTCTCATGAACCCCTAAACACACACGAATTCGCAAACTTCGAGAAGTGAAAAAATTTAGCGGAAGTTAAAAAATTTAGCAAAAGTGAAAAAACTTTTTAGAAGTAAAAAAACTTAGCAGAAGTGAAAAAATTTAGCACAAGTTAAAAAGTTTGAAAGACGAAAAAACCCCTATGACGACTATTTCTAACAGTTGTGAAAGGGCCATGAAAAAAATTTCTGCATCACAACTTCCATTTCAATCTCCAACCGTCTATTTCAACCTTACATCGATCTCTAACCGTCCATTGTTTTTAATTTTTTTTCCTTTTTATCCTTTTCTTTTTTCTTTCCTACACCACTTCTTTTATTTTTCGTCTCTTCTTTTATCTTTCTTCGAACCACAGAAAAACACCTCCTCTATCTGCCGAAACACCATCAATCAAACCATTACAAGTCAAGATCATCAACAAATCGAGCAAACAGATCTATGAAAAGGAGTTTTTTTCATCAACATATCGTTTTTTTCTCCATCAACAAGATCGAGTTTCTTAAGCTCGTTAACATCATCAACAAATCGAGCTTCCATCAACAGATCGATCTTGTAATTAGGTCTGTAACTGATTGCTTTAATTTTTTTTGTAATAGTTTCATCTCAATTTGCATTAAATTTAGGGTTTCATGATTGGGTTGCATTAAATTCGTTTAAAAAAAAAAAAATCAATCATTGCATTTAATTTGTTTGATGATTTGGTAGCATTAAATTTTGATGATTGGCACGGATCAAATTTTAGGGTTGCATTTAATTTCAATCATTTCAAACCGTTACATTAATTTTTTTTGTTGTTCGAATTTAATTCATGTTTAGATGCATTCAATTCCTGCAAATGGTTGAAATTAAGTTTTTGGGTTGTTTGATTTTTAGATTGACTAATCAGTATAGGGAGCAGGTGAAGTACAAATTTTGGTAAAATAAGTCTAGCTAATCGATGGTATGTATGCACTAGTTGGCTTGTTATTTGGAAAGACAAATGTGTTCTCTATCCATTTAAATCAGAAAATTTCCTAAGTAAAAAGATAGTTGGCTTTTTGGTCATTCACTTTTGAAGTTCTAACATTACTTATGTGTCTCGTATCCGATCCAAGATTGTTCTCGTAATGTATACAATCTTCCTATATGCATTCTCCTATCTTGCTTTCAGACTTCTAGTGTAGCGCTCAACACCAGAATTATCTTGTCTTGTTTGCCATTATATGTACCGTTCTGACCAAATGCCACCCCTGCAACTATGCAGGATTATATTTATGTGTGTATAAAGCTTGTCCGTCGTAGTTAAGTAGGCCGAGAATAATAGCTCTTTTATCCTATGTGCTCTAGCTTTCTTCCATCCTAAAACAGACTCATATAATTTTTGCGATTGCCCTTGAATCTACATAGTTGTTGGTGTAATTTGGTATAGTTTTCTCGTCCAGATAATGTCAACTTGGTGCCCATTTTGAATCTTTGATAAAAATTATTCGTTATTGGTGGTGATGGCTCCAAAATGAGATACCTGCATAGGTTTTATGACTTATCTTTTTGATAGTGCATCCTGCAAAATTGTGTCATTGTTTGTACCATCGTTTGCGTCCATTTGTTGTCATTCAGATGCCTAATAATTGCGAGATTTCTCAATCCTTCCCTGCAAAAAAATAACAAAGGAAAAAGTTTATATATGTTTTAATATGAGAATGTTTTTCATTGACAGTGGGAAGGAAATAAAGATTCATATTGAACTGCAACCAGGACTGACTCTTGATTTGTAAAATGATGAATAAGGATTGGGTTCGTTGGCCAAGGTAAAGCCAAGTCATAACTGTCTCTATAGGGTATATATGTCTCATAATGAGATTAATCGATCTTAGTACGTCTAACCATTGGAGTTTTAATGTAGGGGGGAAGTTCCATACCAGGATGCAGTAAAGAAGTTCGTAGAGTTGGCTCATGAGAAACTTGGAAATCCTTCTAAGTTTAGTTGTCCTTGTGTGGGTTGTAAGAATCTTGCTGCGCCACTTCCTACTGGTACAATACATATGCACTTGCTAAAACGGGGTATGGATCCTACTTACACCGAGTGGTTCTTCACGGGGAGAAGATTAGCAATTTTAATAATGTTCATGAAGAGGGAGCAACACGTCAACGTACTTTCTACCAGATGTGGACAGATGCTAATGTTGAAGGTGATGTCGAACCAAGGCAAGGGGTTTGGAAACCTAGGCGGACGAAGGGTTTCCAAACCACGACGAAGAGTTGTTGATAAACGAGATTGAAGAGGCCGACTTCCCTTTATACCCTGGTTGTACTACACACACAAAGCTAAGCATGACTACCGAGTTGTACAGTGCACAAGACAAGAAATGGTTTATCTCGAAGGTATTTTGATGATCTTCTCAACACAATTGGTTCTCAGGTTGCCCCCAGGTCATTGTCTTCCTAAATCAACTTATAAAGTGAAGAAGTTGTCTTTAAAGCTTTCCAACTCACTTATGAGAAAATACACGCATGTCAGAATGATTGTTGTTTGTTTAGAAATGATTTGAAAGACGAGGATGAATGTCCTAAATGTCACTATTCTAGGTGGAAGGAAGACACATCTAACATGGATGATGTTGACATGGTAGACAAGCCCAAAAAGAAAATACCAGTGAAGGTGCTTAAATACTTCCCCATTGTGCCGATATTAAGGAGAATGTATAAATCAGCAGAGCTAGCTCAAAGCAGATTGATATGGCACGCGACTCATAAGAGTAAAGATGGGAAGATGCGTCATCCAACGGGTTCTTTGGCTTGGAAGCACATAGACACAAAGTTCCCGAGTTTGCTTCGTAATCGCGTAATTTGCGTCTTGGGCTTGTTCATGGATTTAATCCGTTTGGCGATCTTTCCCCAACCCACGCTTATTGGCCGGTGATGATTGTGGTATATAATCTTCCCCTCAGCAGAGTGTATGCAAGGCGACAATATTATTTTAAGCTTGCTGATTCCAAGAAAGAAACAACCAGGTAGAGACATCGATATATACTTGCAACCACTGATTGATGATCTGATTAAGTTATGGGAAAACGACGTGGAGGTTTATGATGCATTTAGCAAGACAATGTTCAATTTGAAGGCATTATTAATGTGGACGATAAATGATTTTCCCGCTTATGGTATCCTATCTCGGATGTACATATAAAGGGAACTCACCGCCCTCTTTGTAGTGATAATACTCTTTCAACCCGGTTGCCGTTTAGTCGTAAAACTGTTTACATGAATCATAGGAGATTTCTACCTCATAATCATCCTCTTCGATCGACTAAGAAGAAAGCATGTTTCAATGGAGAGATTGAGACGAAGGAAAAGCCGCCTACTATGTCTAGTGCTGAGGATTTTGAACGTCAGAGCAGTATTGTAAATGACTTTGGAAAAGCGAAGCAGAACGAGGTGGAGAAAAGGAAAGAGAAAGAGGAAAAGAAGAATAAGAAGAAGAAGAATAAGCGAAAAAGGGTCGAGTAGTGCGGCAACAGTGAAAATGACGGTAAATCTAATCTGCGGAAGCGGAAAAGGCAAGTTTCTACCGATGCGTTGCATTTGAGGCCGGTGCTAGTTCTGGTGCACGGGATGATGACCATCCGATATTCAACAAACGGTCAATATTTTTTGACTTGCCTTACTGGAAGGTAACTTAATTATAACCTCAGATTATCTTCTTTTCAGTCTTACATTCCTATCTGCATGTTAAATCTCATTTATGAAATATACAACTCAAGTGACTTGCTCATACTTTTTATGTTATTCCTTCCTTCCTAGGAAGTTACTACGACACAATATTGATGTTATGCATACGGAAAAAAACGTCTGTGAGAGTGTCATTGGTACTCTATTGAATATAAAGAACAAAACAAAAGATGGCTTAAAGTCCCGTAATGATCTGAAAAGTATGGGAATCAAAGAAGAATTGCTTTTAACAGTCAAAAATGGCAAAACTTGGCTTCCGCCAGCACCATGTAACTTAAGCGATAAGGGAAAGGCTGTATTCTATAATAGGATGAGAAATCTGAAGTTTCCATATGGGTATAGTTCTGATCTTAGGAGGCATTTCTCAAAAGATGGTTGCTTGGGTGTCCTTAAGGCTCATGATTACCATGTTATGATGCAACAAATATTACTTGTAGCTTTGAAAGGACTTTTACCTGATGGGCCAAGTAATGCCATAACCTCGCTTATGTTCTTATTTTAACGAAATATGCCAAAGGGCGCTTGATCTCACTAGATTGTTAGAACTTGAAGATGAAATTGCCGAGACTTTGTGTATGTTGGAGATGTACTTCCCTCCATCATTTTTTGATGTGATGGTACACTTGACAATTCACCTAGCTCGAGAAGTGCGTTTAGGTGGACCCGCATAATATCGTTGGATGTATCCATTTGAAAGGTAATTGTTTCATTAGTATGAATATTTTTAGTTATTTTAAGTACAATGTTATAGTTTTGTTCTGTAAATGGGAGTTTGGTGCTAATAATTAGAAGTTTGGTTTGTCGCGGTATATGAAGACATTCAAAGAATACGTAAATAATTACGCACAACCCAAGCATGTATAGCGAGTGTTACCCGGGAATGGAGTGCGTCGGGTATTTTGATGTTCATGGGGACAAACATTCTCAAGGAGGAGTAAATCAAAGCCATAATGAAGACATTCAACATGATTCCACACCGGCGGGCGTCCTCTTTCTAGAGGTGTTCAAGTGTGTATTGGTAGTGATATGCTAAAGATCGCTCATAGATATGTGCTTTTTAACACGGCAGCAATTGAACCATATATAACGTAAGTATGACTGTTATATGTTCATTTAAAATTGTTAGCAAAGATAAGCACTTGTGTTTTACGAATCTTTTCCACATTAAATTTTTTCTTATTAGAATGCATATGGATGAGTTAAGATCTTCCGATACTTCAAAGTGAAGACCAACTCCTTTCCATACACTCGGAAACATTTGCGATTGGTTAAAGCAAAAGGTACGTGCAACGCCACTTGGTTATTTTTTATATATGTTTGCAATTTATTAGATTCATTTTTCCCGAGTACGTAGTACCTCTTTTAGCATTACCCACAAAACAATAGTTATATTTCACTACTAAAGATGAATCATGTCATTCACTTCTTAATTAGATCTTACCAAGCCAAAACATAGAGCTTGCGCCCATAACTGTGGTCACTTGTATTCTGCTAACTAAATTTTATTGATAGGTTAAAATGCAAATTGGTCAAGGCATGTCAGTATCAAATACAATACGTGGTTGTCACATGGTCCTTTAGAAAATGTGTATCATATAAAGGCTTGCAAATAAATGGGTCAAGGTTTGTTACTAAGGATATTCAAAGAGTCACGCAAAACACCGGTGTTTCAATTGAATCAAAATCTTTAGTTGCATCATCATAAATAAGCAAAAGGTTTCTATGGCGTTTTAGAACAAATTCTCGTGTTGGACTACCAACATATGTTTCAAATTCCCTTATTCAAATGTGACCGGGCTCACACCTATTTTGGTGTCAAGCTAGAAAAAGGTTTTACATTGGTCAACTTACGTCAGCATAAGAACCAATATCAAAATGATCCATTCATTTTAGCGTCACAAGCCCGACAAGTTTTCTATTCTCGAGAGTCAGATACATCGAATTGGTTTGTGATGTTGAAACCACCACCAAGGGGTTTCCATGAATTAGAGGAATACAATGAACAGAAGACACAAGTTGCCATCCAAAGGAACCTTCAACTCTTGGCTTACAAATGGATGATGAGACCGAGATATATGCAAGAACGATGTCAACCTATCTTAGTGGTTCCGACAAAGAAGAAAAACAAGAAGAATAAGAAAAGAAAAAGAAGTGTCGTTGATGGTGGGTTTAATTACTCTTTTCATTTCCACTGATACTCTGAACCTATTTTGTTTCTTTCATTTTGCTTCAGATTGTATTTTTGCTTTTAAAATGACATGCTATTTATTTCTCTTTAATTATGACTTGCAATATTGTTGGTATGATATGCTATCTGCTTTATGGAGATGAACTCCCCTTTTAACTCCGCCATCATTTCAATGCCGGTCTCAAGCCCCTAAAGGAGGAGAGAAAATGGGATTTATTGAGTTCTAAATGCAGATTTTCTGAAATTGGTTACATATAATCATGTGCTGGTATCTGATGTTGCAGTTTGCTTTTCTGGAATATCTTTACATATTTTGCAGTTAATGTCTTGCTATTATTGCAGTTAATATACTTCACAACTTTAAGCATTTTTAGCTTCTTAATGGAATTTGAAATGTGATTGCAGGCCTTGTACAATTCACTAAAACTTCCATGAATCTGGTACTGTGATTATTGATTGAAATGTGATTGCAGGCATTGGACAGAATTCCTTGTATGCTTCAGGAAAAATGGTGCATTTGCTGGTTTTTTTTTTTAAGTCTAATTTAAAAATTTGGTCTAATATATAAAAGAATGTAAATATAATTACATGTATAAATGTGGCAGGATGGTTGGAATGTCATATTGGGCTAGCGGAGACTCATGTTCGACTCTCACCAGGCTCTTTTTTTTTTCATAGTTATTTTTCATTTTACAACTCTTTTAAGGGTTGCAAAAGATCTATTTATCTTTTTCTTCTTATCTATTCAATCTCCCCATCACTTATTCTCCTCCACTTATCTTCTTTTCCATCGTTTTTTCTTTTTCTCCTTCATCTCCCGCAGAACCTCCTCCTTCATCTCCTTAACCACGAAAATTTAAAACCCATCAATAGATTGAGTCAAGATTTCTTTACCACCAACACCTTCTCGATATGTGTTCGGGAAAAGAAGGTTTGATTCTATAACCCATTTTAGGGTTTTATTATTTATTTGATTTCTGCTCGTTTAACTGCTATTGATCTGAGAATGATGATACAGTTAAAATTAGTCCTAGCTTCAATAGATCTATTAATCAATCACGTGTAAATTAGCCATCACTAAATTAGGCATTAAAAACAGTTAGGGTTCATAAATTTTCAGAAATTAGGCTTGTGGAGAAATTTTCTTCAATTAGGCTTTAAAAACACTGAATTAGTCATGGGTGGAAGTGTGAAAGATTCTCCAGCGTAGTAGCAAAGAATAAAGAACATGAGAATGAAAAAAAACCTAACTGAGTGTGCTATGTGTGAACAAGGTATTCATGAGACAAAAGTGTGTCCTTGGCTCTATTCTAGGTGTGAGCATGTTCCTTGTAATGGTGTGAGAGCATTTCTGCAATCTAAAACAACTGAAACCTATGGAAAAATGTTTTTCAAGTGCACCATACCTACCTGCACCTACTTTGAATGGTTTACTGATGCTTCCGACCCTTGCAAAGCCAAGTTGTTGTTGTTACCATCAGTGAAAAGCTGTGATGCTTGTGGAGAAGATGATCACTCTTTTAAAAATTGTCCACTACACAGTCAGTTGTGCTTCTCTTTAACCTGCAATAACAAACTCAACCTAAAAATATGCAACAATCAACACAATAAGCACATAGCTTACCTGGTATGTGAAGAATGTGGAGCTTTTACATGGTCCTTAGATGCTATCTTCATTGCTGCAAAGGAAAAAGTTAGAGTTTCTGCAAATCAAATAGCTGATCTAATTACAAATCTAGGAAAAAGTCATATGTAATAAGATTTCATTTTTTGTGTAGTATGAATTGGTCTGGACTTGTTTTATCATTAAAATTATGCTATGTTGATGACTTATAATATTGTTTGTATGATATATTGAATGTTTCTCTTGGATGAACCCCCCCCTTTTAACTCCGCCATTGAATAATTTCATTGCACGGTCTCAAGCCCTGGATAAAGGAGGAGAGAAAAGGGGATTTATTGAGTTGGTCTCTAATTCGTAGTTATGAAAAACAAGTAACACATTCCTATAATCTCTGAAAGTTTGAGCATTTGCAGCTTCTTCATGACTGTTGTGTTTGCTTTACCAAAATTTGCATGAATCCGCTACTTTGAGCATATAAATATACACCTCCACTTGTTTCATTCATTTAAATTTTGAGATATACAACCTGGTGCTGTGAGTGTTGATTGAAATGTGATTGCAGTCGTCCATTTTTCAGGCAAAATGGCGCACTTGCTGGCCATTTTTTTTAAGGCTCGATTGAAATTATTGTTAAATATTAACGTAGATGTCCTTTGATAATCATACATGTAACTGTGGAATGGTGGTTGGAATCCCGATCCCACACAAAGAGGAGGCCCGAGTTCGAATCTCACCCTAGCCTAATTTTTTTCCTAGTCAATTTTCATTTTACAACCCTTATAAAGGTTGCGAATGTTAATTAAAAGAAAAAGCACAAATCTACCAGTATTGTGAATCCGGCAGGATGGTTGATGTCTTGTACTAACACCTAGTAAGCTTGGGTTCGATTCTCTACAAGAACATTTTTCAATTTTTTTTTTCTTATCTTCAACGACTCTTATTAGTGTTGTTTTAAAATCATTCACTACCTTTAGGATATGAGTCGTAAATTCTAAAGGTGGTCACTTCTCTCTGCAACCCTTTTGACACAACAAGTTGTGGTTCTGATTCTCGTCACTACTCTTAGGAACTCGTTGGTCCTAAGAGTTGGACATATTTTACTTTGACAACGCTTTTGTTGGAAAAAGTTGTAAAACATACTACATTTTACAACTTTTAATTTACGAGTTGTCAATCTACAGTTGTAGATTACTAATTTTCCCGTAGTGTATGTGACTCTAAACTAACTACAAGTTGGAGTTTTTCATTCACTAATTTACAAAAAAGTTGAAAAGTCATGAAAATTTACAATGCAAATGCTTAACCACTCCCCCACACTTAAACTTTACATTGTCCTCAATGTAAATTGAGTCATCCAAAGTAAGTCAAGGTGGGAAATCTTATGATGATATGCGACAAGCAATCAGAAAACTAAAAACAAGACAAGAAAAACTAAAAACAAGAGAAGAAAATAAAAATAAGACAAGAAATACTCATCCTATGGGTTGCCTCCCATTTAGCACTTGGTTTAAAGTCGTCAGCCCGACTATCTCCTTGCTTTCTATGACTCCTCCAGAGGGAGTAATTCCACAAAGTTAGCTCCTTCCACCACTTCGGAAGTCAAATTCTCATAATATGGTTTCAATCGGTGCCCATTAACTTTAAGTTCCTTGCCTGTATCTATGCTACTAATTTCTACTGCACCATAAGCAAACATATTAGTAACAATAAAAGGTTCAATCCAACGTGACCTTAATTTACCCAGAAATAATTGCAAGCGAGAATTAAACAAAAGCACTTTCTTCCTAATGCAGAATTGTTTCCTAGAAATCATGTTATAATGAAATGCTTTCGTATTTTCCTTATAGATGCGTGAGCTTTCAAATGCCTCATTGCGGATCTCCTCAAGCTCTTGAAGTTGTAACTTCCTTTGCTTTCCAACCCCATCCATCTCCATATTGCATTGCTTAATATCCCAAAACGCCTTATGCTCAATTTCAACGGGTAAGTGACAAGGTTTACCATACACAAGCCTAAAGGGAGACATCCCATAGGTGTCTTGTATGCTTGTTCTATAAGCCCACAAAGCATCATTAAGTCGCATGCTCCAATCCTTCATTGTTGGATTCACCTGTCTTCTATAGTATGGACTTCACCTCACGGTTAGAAACCTCTTGCTAGACCATTTGTTTGGGGATGATAAGGTGTTGCAATCTTGTGCACACATTGTACATCTTCAATAAGCTTTGTAAAAACCTGTTTTTGAAGTGAGAACCCCATCGCTAATTACGGCTCTTGGAATTCCAAACCTTTCAAAGATATTAGCTTGCACAAAAATCAAACAACTTTAGAATCATTAGTTGGGGTGGCCTTAGCTTCCACCCATTTTGAGACATAATCAACAGCAAGTAAGATATAATAATTCCCATGGGAGTTGACAAAAGGACCCATAAAATCAATACCCCATACATCAAAAACTTCAACAAATTGAATAAAAGTTTGTGGCATTTGATTTCGAGCACCTAGATTACCTGTTCTTTGGCACCTATCACAAGTTGTACAAAATGTATACGCATCCTTAAACAAGGTTGGCCAATAAAAAAGCGCTTTCAAGTACCTTGTGAGCGGTTCTCTTACTCCCAAAATGTCCTCTGCAGGCATAAGAGTGACAAAAAGACAAGATAGAATGAAATTCATATTCGGGAACGCACCTCCGTATTACTTGGTCACTGTAATGTTTCCATAGGTATGGATCATCCCATATGTATTTCCTAACTTCTTAAGTTTGTCCCTCTCAGCACGAGACAAGTTATTTGGGATTTGTTTAGACACCAAGTAATTGACAATATCGGCATACCATGGTTCTCCAAAGGCAATTGAGAATAGTTGCTCATCCGGGAATCTTTCACGCAATGGGATAGCTTCCTTGTCCACAACAAGACGGCCCAAGTGATCTGCAACGGTATTCTCAATTCCTTTCTTGTCCTTGATTTCAATATCGAACTCTTGCATGAGTAAAATCCATCGTATGAGCCTCGGTTTCGCTTGTTTCTTCATTAGCAAGTACCTAAGTGCTGCATGATCAGAAAAGACAACAACTTTTGTACCAATTAGATAAGAGCGGAACTTTTCCAAAGCAAAAACAATAGCTAACAACTCTTTTTCAGTGGTTGTGTAGTTTTGTGAGGCCTCATTTAACGTTCTAGAAGCATAATAAATAGCATGAGGTATCTTCCCCCCACGTTGCCCAAGCACTAAACCAACCGCATAGTCACTTGCATCACACATGAGCTCAAAAGGCTTGCTCCAATCCGGTGGTTTAATGATAGGGGTTGAAATCAAAAGTTCTTTCAAACAATTGAATGCCGCCATACACTTTTCATCAAAGTTAAAAACCACATCTTTTTGTAATAAGTTGCAAAGTGGTGATGCTATCTTGGAAAAATCCTTGATGAATCTACGATAAAAACCTGCATGACCAAGAAAAGAGCGTATCTCCCTCACCGTAATGGGAGGGGTTAAAGCACGAATAAGGTCTATCTTAGATTTATCAACTTCCAAGCCTTTAGAAGATATTATATGGCCTAAAACTATGCCATGAGTTACTATGAAATGGCACTTCTCCCAATTTAGCACAAGGTTTGTTTCAACACATAGTTCAAGGATTAGAGACAAGTTGTTCAAGCAAAGGTCAAATGAATCACCAAAGACACTAAAGTCGTCCATAAACACTTCGATTATGTTTTCAACATATTCTGAAAAAATACTTACCATACACCTTTCAAAGGTAGCTGGAGCATTGCACAAGCCAAAAGGCATCCTTCTATAAGCAAAAGTACCGAATGGACAAGTGAAAGTAGTTTTCTCTTGATCCTTCGGCGCTATCACAATCTGATTGTAACCTGAATGGCCATCAAGGAAGCAATAGTAAAAGTGTCCAGCTAAACGTTCAAGCATTTGGTCAATAAATGGTAAACGAAAGTGATCTTTTCTAGTAGTGGCATTCAATTTCCTGTAATCAATACAAATCCTCCAACCGATTGGCACACGAGTTGGGATAAGTTCGTTCTTATCATTCTCCACCACCGTCACACCTGATTTCATTGGTACTACTTGTACCGGGCTCACCCACTCTTGCTCTCGGATATGGGGTAGATAACACCCACTTCCAAAAGCTTTAGTATCTCCTTTTTCACAACTTCCATCATGGGGGGGTTCAAATGACGTTGCGCTTCCCTTTGTAGGATTTGCGCGTCCTCCAAACGGATTTTGTGCATATAAACGGCAGGGCTTATACCCATGATATCAGCAATTTTCCATCCTATGGCCGCCTTGTACTTCTTTGGCACCCTTAGAAGTTTTTTCTCCTGTAATTCACTAAGCTCGTTAGAAACAATCACATGTAAATCTTCCTTGTCACCTAAGTACAAGTACTTTAAGTGATCGGGAAGAGGTTTCAATTCTAACTTTGGAGATTTA